>PITA01000520.1:195869-267725 GCA_004023965.1 Spilogale gracilis
ATACTTCCTTTTGGGTTCCCTAGGTCATTTATGAAGTGGGGACAAGTTCCTCTCTGAGCCGCAGATACATTCCTTTGCTCCATACACCATGCTCTTCTGCTCAGAGGTCTGTCAGATCTTTCATGAACAGAGTCCTTCTGACTGAGGCATGCTGGCATTCAGATGGGAGCAAGGAATCAGCCAAAACTCAGTTGCCCTGAGGAGGGGACTGGACAACATAAATACTAACTCTGCAGAGAGCAGGTTCTAGGGAAGCTCGCCATCTTGCTTCAGGTCAGGTTTCACTATCCTGTCCATGGATCTGTTGGAAGAAGATGGGCGGGATGGAGCAAATTTGAGACATTTTATTGTTCTCAGCCATAGATGAGATTTTGGCCAATCATGGAAGGAGGTGTCAGTTTGAGATGGCAGTGGGAACAGGAGAAACAGAGAATCAGGTTTCAGCTCCTCTCACGCACCGGGCTTCCCACAGGGCATCAGAGAAGCAGATAACGGGACTAAAGATCAACCACAAAATAATATGGTTACAGAGAAAGGTTGCTTCCTGGTAGGGCCTGGATTAACCCTCCAGCTTAATGAAGGACAGAAGAAACAAATCCATCCCCCAATTTTGGAGAAGAGGAGCAAGCTGTCTTTGACCCAAAACCTCAGTGGGGCTGAGTCCACATCCAGAGCAAACCCGGAAGGGAGCCAGGACCAGACAATCCTGCCATTCACACTGTCACTCTAAAGAAAGTGTCTGAACAGCCTGCCTTCTCTTTATATACACAACCTCAGGGTCGCACAGTCCCACTGTGAAACCAATCCAGAGATTCCTAAGTCCAGCTTCATAAATCTTCTAGCACTCTCTTTTCATTTCCTTGTCCTTAGTTCAGAGCTTTCCAGGGAACTTATTCCTTACACTCTACATTTGGGTCTGTTTATTTTATTTTATCATTGGTATTGTTTTCAGAATAAATGCCATCTCTGAACTGCTTGATCTTCTTCTCCAGGACCTCTTTGTTTGGCTTTTTCTCCCCCAGGCCGCCCTACTTACATCAGACTCACACTGCAGTCTCCCTGGTGGGCGGGGGAGGAGGGGTCAGCGGATCACTCTAACTCCCTTTGTGACAATTCTTCCTCACACCTCCAGGCTGAGATGGCATCGAAACCAGTACTTCCCAAACAGAAGGATTCACCTTTATTCCTAAAGCTGCTGTGTTCCCTGTTTCCGTTCATTGCTTACTCCATCTACATTTCTTTTCTCCTTTGCATATTGAATAGCAAATCAAAATCATACTGCATGTATTCAAATAAAATTTCCTAGGTTGTGTCCCCTATTTTTCATCTAACCTGTCTTTATGTAGCCCCATTTATCTTTTGCTAAATAGTCACAAAGCTGTCCAATGACTTCATTGTCATTCACACCTTCACCATTTACCAGTCTTCCCCACAATTAATCTTTCATAGAACTGCCTGATTAATATTACTGGGAAATATCACTGATCAGACCATTTCCTGCTTAGATATCCACTGCCTTTATTCGCCAATGTTTCTTAAATGACTACGGGTTCCTGTATATTCATGATCTGCCTGGCAACCTACAGTGGAAGCAGATGTCATCTCGGGAATAAACACATTTTCTTACAGCTAGATACGCCATCGATTCTCCCCATCACCACTCTGTAGCATAGCAGCCTCTGCATGGCAGAGAGAATACTAAATTTTTAAGTTGAGGCCAACATTCCCATCCTCAACTACCTCCGTATGATCTGGATAATCCGGATCTTGGAATCGAAACACTGCTCCTTACCCAGTGCTCAAGCAGACCCAGAAGTTCTCAGGTGATGGGTTTTTAAGACACATGTGGGCTGGAACAGTAACACCAGCTCAGGGGGAGAAACTAGCCTTGGATTGCCAATGCTGCAACTTCGCAAGCTGCTTCACCAGGATGGCAATTTTAATGAGAGATCCAGAATGTTCTGGGCAACCTCCTGCTTCCCTAGCCCTCCAGGAAGTGCTGCCATCACAGGTATTTACCAGCTCTGATGGACTGCTCCCACATCATCAGACAATGGATCATGAAAAGGAACCAGAAAAGTTTTTTTTCTCTAGCCTGCTAGAACCTTTTTAACCCTCAGTCATATTAATGATATGGAAACTGATAAGCTGCAGGAAATGCATTTACAAAGCAGGAAGGGATGGGTGCAGATGCAGAGAGAAAAGATCCTATGATCTGTACAGTTTTATATCAGTAGTTAAGACACCCTTAAATCTGGGCAACTTGACAGCTTAGGTTGATCTCTTTACCTTGCCAACTAAAATGTTCTGCAACTCTTCTTAAGTTGTTGACAGGTTGTTAAAGCAGGGCAGTGTGCCCTCATCTAACCTGCCTCAGCCCGAGTCTGTGCTAATGGCCCTGAGTCTTTGGCCTTGCGAGGGGAAGGTGTGGCTTTGGGAGAGTGTACCAAGTTCATAGTCTTGAAGTCATAGTATAAGAGACATCAAAGGGGTTGTGCTCCTAGGAATGGGCACAGTAAACAGGGCTTGGCCCTGGTAGGTCAGAGCTATGCCCAGGCTGCAAAAGAAAGATTTGAGAGAGAGACAGGTCTGAGGCTGTATTTGGGCACACTTACTTACGTTTGCACAGTGAAGGTCAGTCTCAGCCGAGGGCCATTCAGCATCAGCAGGCTTTGCTGTGGGCCAGTCGTCATTCAATTTGAGGACGTCATATAGTTTTGGCTTGATGAGCTTTGTTGATGAAATGGAGTTGGGTTTGCTGCAATAAGGTTGGAGTGGATGTGATAACCTTCTGAACATGAACATGACCGCAAGGAAGAGAAAAAAACAAGATTATTTCTTTTTATTCAACAAAACAAAACAAGAACTGCATTTCAAATCCCTTTTTGGTTGTAGCCAAAAGCACATAGATAAAAGTCTGTTCTAAATCTTCACACTTTGTAAAGGGTAAAGTCACAGAAGTTAATTTCATAAAAGTCAGAGCACAAAATGCCTATATAATCCAAATTCTCCAGCCCCAAATGAAGCAGCATTAATATCAGTACTCATCAGGGGTAGCTACATAGTTTGTGGAGCCTGGTGCAAAGTGAAAATGAGGGACTGCTTATTCAAAAAGCAGGAAAAAATGGCATTAAAGGAACTAAAATAAAAAGCATTTTTATTTTTTCAGCAGTCTTTTTTTTTTTTTTTTTTGCCTATAATGGTTTAAATGCTCCTCTGTAAAGAAAACTTAAAAACTGCATATTTTTAGCTTGAATTTTACCACTCATTTCTACATTGTGCAATGTGATTTTTTTTAAAGCAAATTTCAGGGATGCCTGGGTGACTCAGTTGGTTAGGCGTCTGCCTTTGACTCAGGTCATGATCCCAGGGTCGTGGGATCCAGTCCCGCATCAGGCTCCCTCTCCATTGGGGAGCCTGCTTCTCCCTCTCCCTCTCCCTCTCCCTCTGTGTATGGTCTCTCTCTCTCTAGCTCATACTTTTTCTCAAATAAATAAATAAAATCTTTTTGAAAAAAAGAAAGCAAATGTTATAGTACTTCACTTGTTTGCAAAATCAGTGACATTGCAATTCTTCCTTTCTAGATCACAAATGCATATGAATTCTTCCTTTCCAGAATAGTGGAAATACTGGACAAAACTCAACTGTTTTTAATTCACTTATTTTTTTTTAAAGATTTTATTTATTTATTTGACTGAGAGAGATGCAGCTAGAGAGGGAACACAGCTGGGGGAATGAGAAAAGGGAGAAGCAGGCTTCCCGCCAAGCAGGAAGCCTGATGTAGGGCTCAATCCCTGGACTCTGGGATCATGACCTGAGCCGAAGACAGATGCTTAATGACCGAGCCACTCAGGTGCCCCTTATTTCACTTCTTGATATGTATACTTGATGGGTAAGGAGGGACAAAAGACAACATATTGTGGGTGGCCCTATTTTTCCTTTTCCTTCCATTTCATTATTTTCAGGGTAAGTGGTTGGCTAATTCAAGGAACTAATGGCAAGAAACAAAAAGGAGTTTATACCTTATGCTGGGCTCTCAGGGACTCAAAGTTCTCCCACTTATTTGCAGTCTAATTACAATTGTTGAAAAGCAATTAAAGACAATAGTTACAATTAAAGAAACACAGTGATGGGACAGGTATCACCAGCCAGGATGCTATGCTAAGAAAGTAGTAGGGAGAACTGAAGAATTTCACAGGAAAGAAAAAACAGAGAGTGGGAAAGGTCAACCTCATTGGTCCCACCATCCTCATCAAATTTTAAATAAAAAGAAGTAAGGGTCTCTTAGGTGGGAAAATATGAATCATGGCTGGCATTTAGAGAAGTAAAAATAGAAATGAAAACCAAGATTAGGGCCAATGTGGTGAAAAATTAGGGCAGAATTTAGTCCTGGATCAGAGTGCAAGACCTAGCTACAGCATCTCGCCTATTGCTGTAGACATTGTTGTTATTAATAACAAAATAATAAGAGTTACCATTTGGTAATTCCCTGCTCAATGCTAGGAACTGTGAATTAATCACAGTTATAAATTAATTAATTCCTTTCATCTTCATGACAAGATATGAGTTAGGTGCTATTAATCAGATTCATTTTTACAGAAGAGGAAATTATGTTAAATAACTTGCCCATGACCTCACAGCTGGAAAATGGAAATGCCAGAGTGTTTAGGGGTAAATAATTGGAGCATTTGGAGCAGGGGTGTGACAGAATGAGAGATAGCTGAGTCTGCCAATGAAGAGCAGATCCTGTGGATGGGGCTGTCTGGTGGCAGCTGTTAAATGAAAGGCAATGTAGAAATATATACACATCAGAGGTTCCTGGGTGGCTCAGTCTGTTTGTTAAGTGTCTGACTCTTGATGTCGACTCAGGTCATGATCTCAGGGTCCTGGGACTGAGCCAGTGCTAGGTACGGAGTCTGCATGAGATTCTATTTCTCCCTCCCCCACCCAACTCATGTGCACATGCACACACAAGCTCTCTCTCAAAAAAATATATATATACATGTGAAATTTTTAAAGCATGGACTAGGGAGCAATGGAAATAGAAAAGGAAAAGAAAGACATAAAAAACAATGCAGTAGAAAAATAGATGAGTTTGCGGTCTGGGTATATTGTTGGCTAAAAGACAGCTAAGAGTCAAAATGGTCAATTTATACCAGCTATATATTAATCCAACCCTGTCACACTTTGTGTAGACCAACCAACAGTTTTAGTGAAGTAAAGGTTTTATCTTGAAGCATCAGCACTTCCTGTTTATCTTATATTTGCTCATGTATTCATGAGTATTTATTAAGTGCTACACAAGGTACTGAAACAACCAACATTTCAATGAACAGTATTTTATATTGACCACTTAAACTCTTCTAGGTACCAGAGTTACAAAAGCGAACAAGTTAGATCAAGTCCCTAATCTCGAAAAGCTGCAGACTATGGTAGAAGAAATAAAATAGGCATAAATAGGGGGAAAAAAAATAGAACATAACCACCATTCCCCCAAAATGATAGTATCAAAATGTCAAGGAATAAATAAGTAATATGAAATAAAAATTAAGATAATGTCAGAAAATATAGGTGCTATGAAGCAAGCCAGTTATAAGGCACAGTGGCAAGCTTGAGAGTGACTAGGGAGTATCACACTTTGAAAGGAATGGTCAGGGTTGGAGCGCCTGAGTGGCTCAGTCAGGTAAGCCTCTGACTTTTGGTTTCAGCTCAGATCATGGTCTCAGGGTCCCGAGATTGAGCCCTGCATCAGGCTCTGAGCTCAGCGGTCTGCTGGTCCCTCACCCTCTGCTCCTCCCCCCACTCTCATGCTCTCATTCTTTCAAATAAATTAAAAAAAAAAAAAAAAAAAAAAGGAATGGTCAGGGTCGTGGGAGGACAATTTGAATGATGTAAAGGGAACCATGTGGTGAATGACTGTGGTGCCAAAGGCCCCAAAATGAAACAGGCATGGTATGTGGGAGAGACAGCAAGACCAGTCTGGCTGGAGGGCGGTGAGGAAGCGGGAAGCTGGAAAGCTGGATGTGCTAACTTGGAGGCTTGGACAATGGCCAGATGACGCCAAGCTAAAGACCCAGTTTCTCTGCCTAAGCAACCCCCAGCCGAGGGCAGGAGACAGACTCATAAACAGATGTTAACTCTGCGCTGTGGCGTGGTAAATGCTCTGACAGGAAGCAGCCTGTGCAGGTGATAAGCGAGTACAGAAGATCAGCTGCACCTCCTGGAACTTGCCAGACCACCACCGCTGCCACCACAGGCACAGTGCCCTCCTGCCCCCACCTAATCCGACTGTCCCTCTGAACTGGCAAGCTAGGAACTGGGCTTGCTGCCTGTAAACCACCTTGAGCCCTTGGGAAGAGAGGTGCTCAGTAAACAAGGCCGGGGATTATCTCATTGATTCATGAGATCAAAGCACTTTACAAACATTAACTAATTGAGCATATCACCTTGCAGAATATCAGTGTTGTAATGAGACTCTGTTGAAGCTCTGTATCCTTCCTAAAATGCCTACCTACTCTTGGAAGAGATGACTTTCACATAGATTTCAATGGGCAGAAAGCCTTTATAGGTCCTTCCTTCTCTACTCCTAAAAAAAAGATCTCAGCTCCAGGAGTGGGGAATATTGGTGAGGAGGGCACTTGACAGAAGCATTAGGTTCCTTACCTCATAGTCTACCTGAGAATGTTTGTTAAATGAAACTGGGACTCTAGTGTCCAACCCTGTGTAGTCCCATCTGCTCTGCATGCTCTCTGAACTCAGTGACCCCTTTCATCTTGGCCAACCATCTCACGAATAGATATGTCACAAGAGAGTCTGGGAAAGAAAGCATAGATCCAGCCATGCTTCAGAATCACTCCTTGGTTTGTTGAAAATGCAAATTCCTAGATTGCTCTCAAGAACTCTTGACTCAGAATTTCAGGAATCTACATTTTAATAAGCTTTCTAGTTGCTTCTTCTGTATGTGCAATTGAGAACTACCTCCAAAAAATCAGCTCAAATCTCAGGTCACTTCGGTTCCATATTTATTAAGCACCAAGGGCACTAAGCCAGAGGCTGCTGAAGAGGCAGAAAAGGAAGATCCACTTCCAGCTCAGGAAATAGACGTTCCAGAAAGGAAAGAGAGAGAGAGAGAGAGAGAGAGAGAGAGAGAGAGAGAGAGAGAGAGACACTAAGAAGACAGATGATTTGAATACAATACTGAACAGGATAAAGATATGCAGAATATAATGGTGAGTCTGAGTAGGCAGAGAGGGTACCCACTGGACTCCAAGGAATGAAGGGTGCAAAGATGTCAACTGATGACATTCTACTGGTCAGGAGTGCAGGTTTTGAAGAGCAAAGTCCTGGATCTTGGTTGTGGTTCTGCTAGCTTACTCTGTGACCTTAGGCGAGTCACCTAACATTTCAGTGTTTGTTTATTCATCTACAAAATGGGGTGGTTGGTAAGATGACTTGAGGTTCTTTCTACTCAAGAACTTTGCTTCCCTGGGCTGGGGGAATCTAGGGGTAGGAGTTACAGCTTCAGACTGACTGGGTAAAGCCCATGAGGTGTGGA
This sequence comes from Spilogale gracilis, assembly GCA_004023965.1. NCBI lineage: Eukaryota > Metazoa > Chordata > Mammalia > Carnivora > Mephitidae > Spilogale > Spilogale gracilis. Next base: position 203,425 of record PITA01000520.1, read on the forward strand.
AGGGTGTTGGCGGTGAAAGCCAGGTGCGGGGGGAGAGTTGTGTTGAAGCCAGCACCCCCTTCTGCTGGGCTCCCAGACAGGTTTGGTGAGAAGGAGAAGGCTGCTTGTGTAGTGTCTGTCACTGCAGGTTTAAAGTGCTTTAATTCTTATTAAATACTCACCATAAGGACAGACTACAGACTCCTGTGATTACTACCGCCTTGTGATCTGTTCTATAAACAGATCTTGTACAAGAAAGGTCCTGTAGGCCTCCATAACTGATATGGAAGAAAGAGGAAAGCAAATATTGGGAGGAAATACCCTGAGCGGGACCTCTGTCCTGGGAATACATGGATCTCAGGGAAGACAGGGCTCAGGTATTCAGAGATGGGTTTGGCCTTGCAGTTCCTTTTCCAATTCCATTTACCCCCCAGATCATGGTGATAAATATTTTTTTTCCTGGTTTCATTTTAGGGACAGAGGCTTTGCAGGGCATGGTGGGGGAATTTGTCAGGTAAGAATCAGGCTGATGGATTCTTCTGGTGCAACTTGTGAGCTTTCTTGAGAATGACCACTGTCTTCCTAGCATAGCAATACCTAAGTATTTCATCTATTCCCATGTGACTGCTCCTTTATAAAAGCAGAGAGCAGGAGTCAAGTCTTCTGGGTTGCTCAAGGTACACAGTGTGATTCGAAAGAACTGGAACAACTTTCCAAATTTCTGTGTTCATGATTTAAAATGCCTTGAGGCTAGTGGCGTGCACGTAAATGTTTAATTGTCTGGGGGAGCCTTTATTTGTAGCATTTGCTAATCTGTGTGGTGTAAACAGTCTCCATGATAGCCCATTTCAGTAACAGGAAGTCACTAAACTCAGGTGGAGAGAGAGGCACACAATCGGCTTTGGCAAGTCCCACCCAGCCCCACCACACTGCTTTTGAAAGCTATTTCTCCTCTCCTCTCCTGTGCAAAACCAGGCTAGACAGCCAAAAGACTGCGTTTCTGAGGAAGAACAAACCCGAATTACTTCGAGGTTCTCAGTAGCCTCTGAAGAACTAGGACCATACTTGCTGAGTCCAGTCATTCTGAATCAAGAGCCACTTGGCCAAGGTCAAAAGTCACAGCTGGAACCTAGCCACCAGTCACATGAGCTCTTCTTCAGAAACTTCATCTCTACTTGGTTCTGGTCACTGCTATCGTGAGTGATCACCGTTCTTGTCCCACTCTAAAATGAGTCAGAGGAACTGATTTGGTCATAAGGTTACAGAGAAGGGGAGCCAGCTGTATCTTTATTCAGCATTTTGAGGTTGAGAGTCTTATGGAAAACTCTGAGCTATCATCAGCTATCAACAGATGGAGGTTCTTCAGTGTGAACTCCAAAAGGGTTATGTTATAGAAGTCTCACTTTGTACTTAATCAGATGTGGCATTAGGGATTTCAGTATTTGGACAATGTTATGCATTGTTTCTCTCTGGATATATTTTCTTCTTTTGAAATTTCAAAGCAAAGTATAAGTGATCATGGACAGAAGAGTAAAGTAATACAGCCAGCTATAAAATAAAAGCAATATTCTTTTCCTTCCCACCTCCAATGATACCCCTCAGAATTAACTATTACTAATAATTTGGCATGTTATCATTCCAAGTTAATTCCTATTCATATTTAAACATAAATTTAGGACTTCTGTTTCTGTTTGTAATGTGTTTGATAGTGTACAAATGAGAACATAATATATATAGTTTAAAACTTGTTTTCTCAATTAACAAAACATATAATAGGTGTCTTTTCGATTGGTTCATTCAGCTATTTATAGCTCATTTTAATGCTTAAAATTTGAAGAAATAGCTTGGAACTGGAGCTCTTTAGATTGCTTCATTATCCCCGTGTTACAAACATGCTGAAGTAGGCGACTTGGTCAGGTGAAGGTAACTAGTTACTTTGGGTCATTCCTTCAGAGACAGATTGTTTGAGTTCAAATCCTGGCCTGCTACCTGTTATCTGTGTGATGTTAAGCAAGGTCTTTATCCTCCAAATTTCATAATCTGCAAATTGAGGTTGATAATATTAGTATCTAATGTTGTTGTAAAGATTAAGCAGATTAAAATGCATGCTTAAAACAATACCTGGCTCACAGAAAGCACTCAATAAATGTTAACTTCTGTTATATGTATCTGTGCGCACCCACAGTAGCTTCTGTTTCTTGGATAACCAAGAGTCAGTCACAATGCAAACAATCAGCTCCAGAAAGTTTCTAACTGGCTCCAGGACTCCCTGACTGCTGGGCATTTCTGAAGCTATACCTTAAGTCTTCATACTTTAGGGGCACCTGGGTGGCTGTGTCAGTTAAGTGTCCAACTCTTGGTTTTGGCTCAGGTCATGATCTCATGAGTCATGGGATCAAGCCCCATGTCCTCAGGCTTTAGGCTCAGTGGGGAGTCTGCCTAAAGATTCTCCCCCTCTTCCCCTCTGCCCCTTCCCCCTACTCCCCATGTGAGTGTGAGTTCTCTCTCTCTCTAAAGTAATTAAATATATCTTAAAAAAATAAAGTGTTCACACTTTACATGTTTTTCATGCTTTACATTTTGATAAACAATGTCAAATTGCTCAGAACTATCAAGGTTGTACCATTTTGAATTCCAATAACAATGTAAATTTTTACTTCTTGCTAACACCGGAGATTATTAGTCTTTTTTTTTTTTTTTTTTTTTAAGAGTGTACTTATTTATTTGACAGAGAGAAACACAGCTAGAGAGGGAACACAAACAGGGGGAGTGAGAGATGGAGAAGCAGGCCTCCCGCCGAGTAGGGAGCCCGATGCAGGGCTTGTTCCTGGGACTCCAGGATCATGACCTGAGCCGAAAGCAGATGCCCAACAACTGAGCCATCCAGGGGCCCCGAGATTATCAATCTTTTAAAACGTTACCAGTTTATTAGGAACAAGAGAGGAATGTCCACTCTCACCTTTACTGTTTAACATAGTACTGGAAGTCTTAGCCTCAGCAATTGGACAACAAAAAGAAATAAAAGGCATCCAAATTGGCAAGGAAGAAGTCAAACATTCACTGTTTGCAGATGGCATGATACTTTATGTAGGAAACCTGAACGACTCTACCCCAAAATTGCTAGAACTAATTCATGAATTCAGCAAAGTTATAGGATATAAAATTAATGTGCAGAAATCTGTTACATTTCTATACATCAATAATGAAGAAGCAGAAAATCAAGGAATCGATTCCATTTGCAATTGAACCAAAAACAATGCAGAACCTAGGAATAAACCTAACGAAAGAGATAAAAGATCTGTACTCTGAAAACTATAGAACACTTATGAAAGAAATTGAAGAGGACACAAAGAAATGGAAAAGCATTCCATGCTCATGGATTGGAAGAATGAACATCATTAGAATGTCCATGCTACACAAAGCAGTCTACACATTTAATGCAATCCCTAACAAAATACCACTAGCATTCTTCACAGAGCTAGAACAAAGAACCTTAAAATTTGTATGGAACCACGTAAGACCTTGAATAGCCAGAGGAATGTTGAAAAAGAAAAACAACAAGAGGCATCACAATTCTGGATTTCAAGCTATATTACAAAGCTGTAGTCATCAAGACAGTATGGTACTGGCACAAAAATAGACACACAGATCAGTGGTACAGAATAGAGAACCCAGAACTGAACCCTTAACTATATGGTCAGCTAATCTTTGACAAAGCAGGAAAGAATATCCAATGGGAAGAAGACAGTTTCTTCAACAGATGGGGTATTGGCTTGGGTAAACGAAACAGCCACATACAAAGGAATAAAACTGGACTGCTTTCTTACACTATACACAAAAATAAATTCAAAATGGGTGAAAGACCAAAATGTGAGACAGGAAACCGTCAAAATCCAAGAGAATACAGGCAGCAACCTCTTTGACCTTGCTAGCAAATTCTTACTAGACACGTTGCCAGAGGCAAAGGAAACAAAGGCAAAAATGAACTATTGGGACTTCATCAAGATAAAAGACATCTACACTGTGAAGGAAACAATCAACAAAAGTAAAAGGCAGCTTATGGTATAGGAGAAGATATTTTCAAATATTATATCAGATAAAGGATTAGTATCCAGAATCTATACAGAGCTTACTAAATTCAACACCCAAAAAACAAACAATCCAGTTAAGAAATGGGCACAAGACATGAATAGACATTTTTCCAAAGAAGACATCCAGATGGATAATAGACATGTGAAAAAATGCTTGACATCACTCATCATCAGGGAAATACAAATCAAAACCACAATGATATACCACCTCACAGCTGTCAGAATAGCTAAAATTAACAACTCAGGCAATAATAGGAGAAAGGGGAACCCTTTTGTACGTTGGTGGCAATGCGAACTGGTGCAGCCACTCTGGAAGACAATATGGAGGCTCCTCAAAAACTTAAAACTAGAGCTACCCTATAACACACAATTTCACTACTAGCTATTACCTCAAGGATATAGATTTGAAGGGGTACATGTACTCCGGTGTTTGTATCAACATTATCAACAATTGCCAAACTATGAAGAGAGCCCAAATGTCCATGGACTGATGAATGCATAAAGAAGATGCGTCACACACACACGCACACACACACACAATGGGATATTACTCAGCCATCAAAAAGAACGAAATCTTGCCATTTGCAACAATGTGGTTGGAGTTAGAGTATATTATGCTAAGTGGAATAAGTTAGAGAAAGACAAATACCATATGATTTCACTCATATGTGGAAATTAAGAAAGAAAACAAATGGACATATGGGAAGTGGGGTGCAGAAAAGGGAGAGAGGGAAATAAACTGTAAGAGACTCTTAACTATCAAGAATAAACTGAGGGTTGCTGGAGGGACGTGGGTGGAGGCATGGGCTAGATGGGTGATGGGTATGAAAGAGTACACTTATTGTGATGAGCACTAGGAGTTGTATATAAGTAATGAATCACGGAATTTTACTCCAGAAACCACTATTGCACTGTATGTTAAATAAGTAAACTTTAAATAAAATAAATAAATAGTAATCATTGTAAAAAATTATTTTTATCAGTTTGTCATAACACATATCAAGAGGCTCAATTCATCCAAAGAACAAATTCTGTAGGAACTGCAGGTACTGAAAAGAATCATGAAGATAGGGTTCTGGGAAATGGAGATAAGAATCTCTTATGTCCTTTTTACTGGGTACAGTAATCTTCAATACTGAGAGAGCATATCATGGCTACTGCACATTTAGCTTTTCTCCAGTAGATGTTTTTAGGTGAGACACCTTTCCCCCCATTCTTATCTAGAGTCTGTGTGCTTTGTCTAGAGGCACAGACAAATCACAGGTGGTTTTTGATGATTTTGCAAGCACATCTGTATCACATGTCTGCAGGTAGAGGTCATAACCCTAAGAACGGCCTCAGATAGAACCAACATGACATAACCTCTCTCTAAAATCAGAACATTTTCCCGGGTGCTCTTTGCTAAGATAGATTGGCCAGGTTATAATTGTCACTCATTGTACCTCCCACATGAGTAACTTTCTTTTTGTAAAGTGGCATTTGACGTGTGAGGAGTAAAACAAGAACCATATTTCCAAGCATTGGCCTCAGCTGGTATAAACTATGTTCATGGACCTATTCCCCCAAGGCAATGCTGCATTCGAATGCTTTTGGAAGTCCAACCTTGCCCAAGAAAGCAGACCATGCTTTGCTGAGATCAAGGTATTCTTTGCAAGGGTAATGCTATCCTTTGCCAAACAGTCTAATCTCCTTTCTCATAGTAATGTGGCAATGTCATTCTGGATAATATAGAGCCCTAATTAACAAGTCAGAAATCACCAAACTGTGGCTCAGAACAACATACCTAGAAATTAGCTATTGCCATAGTCATAGACTAGAAAAGGAGAAAGTGAAACTTTTGGATATGCGGTCAAATAAAGTGATGTGTTTTCCTGGATATGTCACCTAATTACATACGTTGTTAGAGACTGGATTGGAGCTATCTGAGATGTGTACATATGCAAATAAGCCATAATGCCCCTGTGAAGCAAGCCTGTCCAGCTGAGACTTATCCCAAATTAATGTAGACAATCCACAGGATATAGGAATAAGCAAAAATAAATATATATACTCTTTGTGGCTTAGATTATCTGTTAAATACTAGAAGACCTAGTTGGCTAACAAATCTACACTTTTACACCAATAGCATCTGTACAAAACTAGTGACATGAGAGCATGCAATCAGAACAACTCTCCATTTTATACCTTCCAGAACACAAAAAGGAGAACATTGTGCTTTGGTTCCCACATCTTTTCCAGATTAATAGTAATTGGACTCAATGTCTATTAAAAGTCATTGACTAGTTCATAGGCATTGTCCCTATTTTTTTAACACAATTTGTTCAGTGGAAATTAAAAGTAAAAGAGAAGAGCAAATGAATCATTTAAAATTAAAGGGACATTCTCGCTGGTTTGGATAAATGTATCTCTAAGGCAATGACAGAAAAGTATATTTATCGATAGAAGGGTCAAAGTCAGATTTTATGTAAAAACACGGAGATTCCTAGTTTTAGGAAAAGTTGGAACTTCTTTTTGCAACACAAAGCATCCAATTAGCTTCTCTGTTCTCTCCAGGCTGTATGTATCTGTTTTTCATCCAAAGTCCCCTTTGAAGTCAGCCGTGGCTCAGCACAAATAAAAGACAAAGCACAGGGGATAAGAATCTAGAGCGAGATGAATAGAATAGCAGGCTCTGCCCCAGCCTCAGGTGTCAGGCAGCCAGAAGAAGCCAAAGATCTACCAAAACTCCACAACAAAAATGTAAGGAATGCCTGAGAAGAAACAGAGGCTGAGCAGGGATTTCCTCAATGGCATAAGGTGTCTTATAATGATAAACACATCTCATTGCTATTTAAAAATGTTATCTTTCTTCAGAGTCACTAACCATTTAAAGGAGGGAGACTAGATTCCTTTCGAGCTTGTAGGCACAAGATTCTAAGTCCACACACACGGAAGAAGCTTTCGTTTCTGCCAAGCACGTGGAAAGTTCTATCCTCTTGTGTGCGGAATTACCTGTGCCTGTGAACCCCGGGAATCTCTAAAAAGTAACTGAAGGAAACATTCAAACAAATCCAGCTAATTTATTTATCTTGCAAGGGTATTTGAAAAGCAAATCAAAACAAAACCTTTTTATTTCTCCACCCATGCCCCTTTGAAATTATAACCTCTTCTACTTAGGTTAACTATGGCTCACGTGTGGACACTGAGCTTCAAATCCACAGAGAACTCAAGCTTGGAAAACGCAAATATATTCACAGATTCAATTTCAGGGCTCTCCCAGGGGCTTCGAGCATAATGCTGAGTGCTGGGGATGGAAAACTGCGCAAGATACTCTCTTGTTAGAGGTCTTCCGGGAGAAACAGAGATTTGAATACTTACAACTCAGTGTAAGTTGCGGTAAAAAGAAGTGCTAGTTAATATGAATGATTACGAGCTAAGAGGTTAAAAATAACGATCAGTGTCTACTGGAAAAATGTTCCGCCTTCCTTTTCTAAAGACAGAGCCCCTAGTTCTGTGATTTTGGAATAGATTTTTTTTTTAAAGATTTTAATTATTTATCTGACAGACAGAAACACAGCTAGAGAGGGAACACAAGCAGGGGACGTGAGAGAGGGAGAAGCAGGCTTCCCGCTGACCTGAGCAGAAAGCAGTTGCCTAATCAACTGAGCCACCCAGGCGCCCCATTTTAGAATAGATTTAAAAGCTCCCTGCATTTATGCAAGCTGATTAAGCTCTGGGCCGATATGCTTACTCACTTGCAAATCAAATAGTTTTAATAATAAACTCTGATTGTTAGAGATGCACACCAGGTTAAGATGTAAGACAGAGTGTTGAGACCTAGCAGCATTCTCAGGGAAATCTTTGTTTTCAGCCCCCTCTGGTTGACTGAATTTACCATGTGGGTTAGCCACAAATATTGGAAACAGAAAGGTATTTCCAATGCAGGGCCCAAAGAACACTGCTCTAGTCCTACGAGAGAGTTAGCAGTGGGTACTTACTTTCTCTTGGAATGCCTGCTTTCTACTTAACCTCCTGAGAAGAACCCTAGCTATTTCTCCCTGTGGTTCTCCAGTGGCCGCAGGAGAGGAGGGAGGCGTGGCAAACAATCCAGGTAAAATATCACTGGAGTTGTCCAGGGAATCTCAACCTGGATAAAAGTTAAAGCACACACACAACTCTCTTGGTGCCTTTGGAAACAAAAAAATAACAGGTGAAATAAAGACCCTTAACGGTGTTTCCAGTTGAAGCAGTAGACATATCTTTTATAAAACATTTTTATTTTTTGTTGTCAAAACCACAATATTACGTTCTTGAATTTGTCTCACTTTGTCTCCACATTTCAGTCTCTGTTTTAATGGAAAACGGTGGATGACATCCACAATTTGGCAAACACTCACTGAGGACCTACTATGTGCTAGGGACGCCTCAGCTATGGGTGCCTTCTATAGTCTTAAGCAGTTTGAGACTAAGGAGGACTCTGTCATCTAGTGTGGGATCAGTAGTTTGGGGCTTGGGAAGGGTTAATGCCAGTGTATTTGCTGAGATTGTTCTTTTGTTGGGCAGAGGGTTTTTGATGTGTTTTTTTTTTTTTTTTTTTGCCACTCTGGTCATGGTGTAATTGGCAAAGTTGAGACAAATTTCTGACCCTATAGTCAAGCAATCTTAAAACATGTTTGTGACCCCATTCATCTGTTCATTTATTTTTTTGTCCACAAAATATTTCATGTTTATCCATTATAAAATAATGAAATCTAAACTATTAAAAGAAGGAAGAAAAAAATTCATTTTGCACACACACACAAAAACCACCAGAAGACACACTGTTTTCTCAGGAAAAATATGTAATCTAGTTGAACATCAACTAGATCATATACATATGTATATATGTATAATATGAAACAAGTGGAGAAAAGATCCCTGAGTTTTAAGAAATGTCAAATGAAGGAGAAATTGATGTGGGGCAGATTGGTTTTTTATTGTTTAATGAGAGTGTTATCTTGCCCATAAGAGCTCGTTCAATGTTCACACTTCTCATGTGGGACAGAAGTATCAAGGTTATGCGCGTTACACAATTAGGAAAATAAAAGCTCACAGGTGTACTGGTAAATTGTGTGTATTGTGTTAAGTTTTTTGTGAAATGAGTTATTGATCATCTTTATTCTTCTTTTCCTTCGTACTTTATGAATACATTCTTCTTTACCTGCTTTCCTTGGTCTTTGCATTTCTCACTAATGTAAATAAAAACCATCATTGTTAATGTGCATATTGATAAATGTCAACTATTGTGCCTAAACTACTAGAGGATATACAATGGTATATGTGCAGCCAAACTTCTCTATAGTTTATTCTTACTGCGTTACGTTAAGCCCACTTCTTAAATTATTTTCCATGTCTTTCTTGACAAAGTGTGGGAAAATGCTGAACTGTGAAAAGATAGCTCTTCTAAACCTAAGTAGGACTTTGTCCCTAGCCCTCTAGAGATGTAATAAACTAACTTCTGCCCTTACTGTCTAATTGCTAGATCCCTCAGTTTATACACATTTAAATGATCTTGAATACACAATGTTTTTTAAATAGATGTCCCTGGGAAGGAAAGTCTGTAAATAACATTTTCCACTTACATGTGTGCCTTTTGTTGAATATTAAAGTTCTGCTAGTGATGTCTGGGTGGCTCAGTCGGTTCGGTGTCTTCCTTTGGCTCCGGTCATGATCCCAGTGCCCAGGGATCGAGTCCCTCTTTGGGTTCCCTGCTCGGTGAGGAGCCTGCTTCTCCCTCTGCCTCTACCTGCCGCTCTGCTTGTTTGTGTGTTCTCCTTCTGTCAAATAAATAAATACAACCTTTAAAAAATCAGAAAGAAAAATAAAGTTCTCCTGACAACATATCTTTTACACACTCTATTTGCCATGTTTTTCAATTGGTATTTGTATTAATTGAGTCCCTGTAATACATTTTGATTTGATTCCTGAAATAACTAAGCATTGACATCTGATTTTTTTTCTCTCCACAATTAGATACATGATATTTTTTGTGGGAAAAAAGTACAGTATTAAAAAATCTTATCTTAGATTGCAGGAATGCATGCATAGTGAAAATTCCTGGAAAACCAGATAGGACTGAGTGGCATATATGAATTGAGGGATAAGCAAGTATTGCATCTCTTGGAAGTGAGAGTGGACTGTAAAACTGCATCTGGTGCATCAGGGGCCGAAACGTGCATGAATGAAGAGCTGCTGCTGCTGCTGCCAAATCATTTGATTACAACCACATCCACTAACCTGACATTAAACAAGGCATTTTAAAACCGTATCTTTATAGCCAGGAAAGACTGGACCGGAGAGTCTTCATCTTTTGTTCTTGCTGGTCCTGATGGAGCTTCTCTTTTTTACTTTCTGGCTATCTTCCAAGAAAACATAATCACAGGTGCCTGGGTGGCTTGGTTCATTAAGCATCTGCTTTGGGCTCAGGTCAAGATCCCAGGGTCCTGGGATCAAGCCCCAGGTCTGGCTCCCTGTTCAGTGCTTCTCCCTCTCCTTTTGCCTTCCCTTTCACCTGCTTATTCTCAGTCTCTGTCTCTGTCAAATAAATAAATAAGTAAAATCCTAAAAAAAAATAAAAGAAAGAATAAAGAAAGCATGTTTACATTGTTCTTTCTTTGCTAGATTTAGTTTGGAGTCACACTTGCATGAGCAGTCACTGAGTTTACTTTTGTACTGCTCAACATATGAAGCCATGTCCATCCCTCCATCCCAGTCATTCAGCCAGGCCATCATTTATTCATTATTTTTCCATTCATTCCACAAACATTTATTGAGGGAGTTGTATTTCCCAGCACTGAACTGAATGCTGAGCTTATGAAGATAAATTATCAAAGATAAGACCGTAGGATTTTTTTAATTTTTTTTTTCTTTCAAATGTTTTAGAATTTTACTTTCACTATTTAACATTTTATGTTTCGTTTGGCTATATAATTCCAAGTATTACTTCATATTGACTTATTTTCACAACTACCTTGAGATTTGAACCTATAAGGTATTTAATGTCTCCACAAGAGTGCTAGATAATGGTTGCCTTACAATGAATGGCTTTGAATATACATCATCTCATTAAATTCTCACAACACTCAAGTGAAGTAGAGACCATTCTTACTTTTATTTATTATCCATATTATCTCTGTAGATGAGAAACGGAACTCAGGGAAGGTAATTAGGACAAAGAAGTAGAAGGAGGAGTTTGCCTTTTTTCCTGCTTCCCTGTTTGTGCTAAAACATCACATCTCATCTTCTCTCCTTAGACTGCAACTTATATCATGGGTTCCCCTGCTTCTCAGGCCTTTGAACTTGGACTGAATTATACCTCCAGATTTCCTGGGTCTCTAGCTTGCAGACAGAAGATCTGTCTTCATATCTGAGAGCAGCAGATCACTTCTCAGCCTACATAATTGCATGAGGCAATTCCCCAATATGTAAAAATAACATGTAAAAATATTATTTAATATAACACATGTATTTATTATATAAATTAATATACTGTAAAATATGAATTTAATACATGTAAAATTTTTATATAAATATTATAAATATATATAATTACATTCCGTTTCCCTGGAGAACACTGAACTCTGATTAACACAAATGAACATAACAGGCAGCCAACACAATTTTTTACTTTTGTTGAGTAGAATGAATGAATGACACATGCGGTATTTTAAAAGCATCTGGATGTTTTTAATTCTCTCAAGGAGCAATCTTTATTTGGTTCTAACTTTAGCTCTCTTAGTTCTTGTTTCATTATCCTTACTTTTCCCAGAACCACAAAATGCGCCACAAATCTGTTTTCCATTAATCACTCATAATTTAACAAGTGAAAACATGTTTTAAAGTACGCTAAGTTAGAAAAATAGTGTTTCAAGGCAATGGGGGTCATCTTTATTGTTGTATTTTAAGATTCTCTTAGCCAGCTTGAAAGTGGCTTAACACTGCAGACAGAACCTGTGACCAAGTTCATTCAGACTTGATACAATAACCTCCATGCATCCCACTAATCCACTTCTTCTATTGTTTCCTGGAAGGAACAATTGAATACAATCAGAAAATGGTTAATACCAGTTTAAAGAAGAATTATACAATGATAGGTTTTTTTTCCTTGAAAAATCTCAGTGTATTGGGTTTGAAAATAGGAAAAATGGGTCATTCTTCTATAAGTTGTGATTACCACTGCCAAATCCATGCTCTATGCAACAATCAGAAACTGTGATGGTTGTGGGGAGTTATAAGAAGAAATGAATGATTGCACCTAAGGATAGAAGTTGTTCCTGAAAAATAGAAGAAACACATAAGAATCAAACCTTTTAAAAAATAAATATAAGGACAGCAACAGGACCCCTTTTCAGCCATTTAAAAAATGTGTAACCCAATGGGTAACCACACTAAAAAAAGAAAATTAAAAAAGAGCAGTAGAATCTGGTAATTATTTAAGAACCTATGTTCTTACATCATTTTATTATTTCCAGATGATCTTGAGTATATCACGTATCTGTAATCCTACCTCCAAAATTCAGACTTTTCTTAGGATTTTGCTATAATCTGTCTTTAAATATCTCTATATTAATAGTCTAACTGAAAACATTTAAGAACTTCTGTATGTAAGATGTTCACACATACAGAGTTTTTTGTTTTTTTCTTTTTAAGATTTTATTATTTATTTGACAGAAAGAAACACAGCCAGAGAGGGAACACAAGCAGGTGGAGTGAGAGAGGGAGAAGCAGGCTTCCCACCAAATAAGAATCCTGATGCAGGGCTCGAAACCAGGACTCCAGGATCATGACCTAAGCCAAAGGCAGAGGCTTAACGACTGAGCCACCCAGGCGCCCCACACAACAAGTTTTAGAAAAGCCCTCCCTAAAAATCTCTTGGACTTGAGCAAGTACATTGGCTTAGAATAAAAGGTGTTCTCTTCCAGATTTGAGTTTTTTGACATTTGAAGTTGGACACTCATCAGAAATCCTTCTATTAAATAGGGAAAAAAGGTTAGACTCCTTTTTATTTGACTCTGGTATAAATAAAAAGTTTGTTATCTGCTTAAAGTTTGTTTTACTCTGTTCCATGGGGTAAAATAGTTGTAGGACTCAGTGTAGTGAGGTTACAGTCTTCCATGCCCTGCAGCTGTGTCTGGGAAAGCATGACATCAGGGTCCCGGCTGTGCTTGAGGTCGGCAGAGAAGGACAAGTGATAGGAGACGGATTGCAGCTGTGGCACGAAGCAAACAGGATACACAGCTTTGGGAAATAGGAGAGAGAAACAGACAGACAGACCGACAGAGATAGGGAGACATAGAGACTGAGAGACAAGACTGAATCCATTTAGGAATACCTGAGTTGAAGCCCCTGACAGGTCGGGTACCAGAAAAGTATGGAGTCAATGTGGGCTTCTTCTTTCTTCTACTTGAAACTATTTTTTTCTGCTGATCTCTCATGTTCTTCCTCCTTCCTCTTCCAACAGAGGTATTCTACTCATCCTTTCTTTCCTTCCCTTTCCCTCACTTCCCTTCCCTTTCCGACCATCCCCTGTGGCAAGCCTGTCTAGTCTCATTGCTTCAAGGACCCCGTCCATAAGGATAGTTACCCAATCTCTACCTCCAGCACATACCTCACTCTTTGGAGATAGCGCTGCATTTTTCGGACTCCTCCATCTGGATCCCATCAGCCCTTCCAAGTCAGTGTATCCAAAAGTATCTTGAGAGAGTTTGCATAATCCACCTTGCATTATTTCTGCAGGTGTGGATGTCTTCTCTTCCCTAGAACCATCAGCTCCTGGAAGATCTGAATCCCATTCAATGTTGGGTTCCCTTCAATACCAGGCTTAATGTTCTGCATTTTGATGAGAAATGAATTCCTACAAGTTCAATTTGCCCTTAAAAGATATAGCACAGGGTAGAAATCAAGTGTTTGCTTCACATGAAAATGTTTGCCATAGGAATTAGGACTGAAGAGATCCCTTCATGAAAATGATTTACTAAACTCTACTCTTAATAGTAATAGCCAGTGTTTATTTTGCTAGTTTTTCTATGCAAAATATCCCTGCAAGCCTAATATAATTGTGTTCATTTTACACATGTTAAAACTATGGTTCAAAGATGCCAAGTAGCTTGCTACAATCACTGAGGTGCAGACTTATTTTGCAGGAGTGCTGTTAGAAAGCTCTTCGCATCTCCATTACCCTGGGATACATACTCAGCCATTCTCACCGGCTTCTGTTCTGAGTACAGCTCAATTAAGGTTGAACTGTTTTTGTGTATCTGGGAATGAATATCTGTGTTCTTCTTCAGCATACAATGAACTCAACCACTGCATACTCTGTCCTTGGAGTTTATAATTTCCATACCTACCAGTGGTCATTTATCCTATAATTCAAATGGTACCCTATGATATTTCACATAAACTAACAGTCGATGGCACCTTAAAAGGCAAAGGGAAAACTTCCGTAGACTTTTCTTTTGCAGTTACTCTTACACTCACATGCTCACTTGAAGAGCTTCGAGGTGATGACCCGCAAAATCCAGATGAAGTGTCTGTGGGTTGTTCACCATTTGTGGTTTAGAAGAAACACAGCCCACCACATCCCACGTGTACAGGCAAGAAAATGCATTAGACTGTTTCCAGCTGCACTGTTTACCTGGCCCTCATGAGAGGTTGACAGAAATTAATCAGAAAAGTCAGAAATGTTGATAAACATTTCATGAAAGGGAACAAATGTGAAATTGGGTGACTTCAGGAGAATAGTCATTGATCTCTTTGAGGTAAGCTTTTAGAGTAGTGCTGTCTAGTCAACACACAGTGAGAGCCGCATATGTAATTTTAAATGTACTAGTAGCCACTATAAAAAGTAAAAAGAAACAGGTGAAGTTATTTTGGATAATGAAATATATTTAACTCAATATGTCTAAATTATCATTTAACATGTAATCAATATAAAATCATCCATGAGATAGTTTACATTCTTTTTTTTTTTTTTTTACTGGGTATTGGAAATCGGGTGTGTATTTCATCCTTACCAGACATGTCAGTTCCGAACAGCCACATTCCAAGTGCGCTACAGCCACATGTGCCTAGTGGCTAATTTCAAAACTGCTTGTCAGTAGAAGAATAGATGGATTAGATTCTCTTCTTGTTTCATGCCCAGGAAAACGCTTGCCTTCGGTCTCTGGGCCTTGGTCCAACCATTCTCTTCTTCGGCATTGGGGCCTCTGTGGGATTGCAGCACATTCCAGGAGTCATATAATCAGTAGCTTCCTTCAGAGACCAAGTCACATGAAAATTTGATCCAACTTATCACATCCATCTTGGACCCAGTTCCACATTTTTAATAAATGTTATGATAGGCTTCCTGATAGTAGTTTTTTAAATGCTAGAAGATCTGAAAAATTTCTAAGGGATCTTCTTTTGTCAGAGTTACTCTGACCAAACTAAAAACCATACCCCAGCATTATCTGAAGATTATAATTGGTCAAAACTTGACGAAGGCATTATCACATTCTAAGCAAGTGAATAATTTTCTTGCAGCAAAATGGGTTGTGGGTTTAGCCTATTCATCACCTATAAATTAACGTGTTTTTTGTATGCAGAGGAGTGACTCATTACCACCTTCCACATAATAATCGCACACCTTAAAAGCATTATTAGCTTGCATTATGTTTCACACCTGTGTAATCATTGATCTAAAAAGCAAAGGATCTCAACAGTACAAAGTCCAAGATTCTTATGTGACTTTTATTTTCTCTTCTAGAAAAAAGTAGAAAGAATATTTCTCATGTAATTATCTGAAGCAGCAGAATGGCACAAAGAAGAAATGATCCATTATTAGTCTGTGTCTGGTAAACAGAAGAATATGAAGGACATTTGCACCATGTGGAAAAGCAGACTGCATTTTCTGTCCTTCCCAAACCAGTCTTAAAGGACTATATCCATCAAAGACTTCCTAGGGGTGAATAAGAAGGGCCTCACACAGCCACGGAGGACTCAAAGCACACATGCTTGCTAGAGATTCCAGGGCCAATGAAAGTTTAAAAGGTTCATTTATCATCTAATGAAATGAATTAAAAATTGCAAGAAATGTCAAAGTTTTTCCTCCTTATGAGGTTCTGGTGGTCCATTTCAAAACCTGGACATTGGCTAAACCATATTTCTCTTCTTCCTCTTCAACCCTGTAAGTCTCTCTTTCATTCCACTCTTTATATCTGCACCTCCCACCCCTGCTGTTTTGTGGGAACTCATGAAGCATGCTGTTCTCATCCTCCTTTTTCTTTCCTCTCTCCTTATCATTATTTTTAAATAGCCATGGTGTCTTGAGCGTTTACTCTGTAAAAAGCCTAATACTAGGCATTGTTCATGCAGCATCTTATTTAAGCCATATAATATTTCATAGGGAACATTTATTTAAAGCTCCAGCTTAGGGAGGAGGAAGTGAAGACGCTGAGACACAACCTCTGCAAAGTCACACAGCTTAGGAAGTGGCTAAGATTTGGACTATAAACCAAGTGATATTTAATTCCAAAGTCTCTGTTAGTAACTTCTGTATTACATCACCAGGATCCTCTTCCTCCACTCAATCAGTGCTTTTAAAATACATGAATACAAACAATGAGGGAACCATACAAATACATGTACTTGTTCACCTGGTCTTCTTAGTACCTCTCTGGGATAGCACAGACAGTATGGGAACCAAGAGGGTTCTCAACCCCAGTCCCAAGAGATGTGTCAGATGGTGAGGAGCACGAACTCTTAGTGTGTTCAGCTCATCCAGACCCTGGGGCCTGAAGCATCAGGAGGAGGCAGTGATATGCTCTCATCCAATGAGGCCTGTTAGAACCACGATGACACAGTCTTTGTCTAATCCTTCAGCTGTAGGACCATGATCTTTCTACAGGTCCTAAGTAGGAATGAACCATGACTGCAGAATGTTGCTGCTAAACAATTTTTAATAACCTAATGATATTATGCTATTTTAGCAACTTCCCAAAAGAGACAGTGACCTAACCTGGCAACCACTTGTCCTACCTCTTCCGCTTCTCCTCTTCAACTGCTCCCATCATCTGTCCTTTCCACTTATTCTCTTTCTAAACCTCCTCTAGGAGTTCTGTCCCAGCGGAAGCTCTCCATTCATATATCTATCCCTGCCAATGGGACTAAAGTTATCCTAACACTTCTAATCATTCAACCTTATCATTGTCTAGCCTTGCCCCTCTTGAGCTATGCCTCTGCTCACTTTCACTTCTTGTCTATAACAGTTTACATTCCTTGTGTGGCCCTCTTCACTGGATGAGATAGTACTTTGGGGGAGGTGTGAGAGAATTCACTGCACTGCATCAAGGTCTTAGAAGATGAGAAGGAAGACTCATCTGGGGGTGCTAACTGAGGCACATCTCCTCTACCTGCCAATTCTAGAGGAATAACTTTCTTTATGCTCATCATTTCATTGCTAGAAATGGCATGCCAAAAACTGCCTACAATGGACAATAGGAAAAGATGCATTTACCTTCGTATTTAGGCACTTCTACTTTCCTAGTCCCACATTCTGCTGTGCCCCAACTCCTGCTGCATGGATTGATGACCCCAAGGGACCTGTGTTTCCTCAAAAACGCTATGTCATCATAGCTCCAGGCCCCTATGCATGCAGCTCCCTATTCCTGAAACACTTTATTAATTTATTTTCATGCTTCAAGACTCATCTCAGGTGCCCTCTCTACCAGGTAGCTTTCCCTGGGTTAAGTGAGCCTGCAAAGTTACCAATACACATTTCTTTAAGTATAGGTGCCAGTTAATTTGAAATTACCTATGTGTGCACTTTTGACCATAAGCTGCTAGATGGCATAGAAGATGTCTTTATTTTTGTACTAGAACATTGCTTAACACGTGGTTTGCACTCAATAAATATATTTTTTAAATTTGACCTGAACTGTTTCCTCTGTCCCCCAGCAGCATGGTATTTCTAACATAAACTTACAACTTATAAGAGACAAAAATGACATTGTCTAGTGGCTGGCTCAGGCCACCTAAAGGCACAATTGAACTCTATGGTAATGACAACGCTGATAACACAATAGGTAACTTATGTAGATTTGTTTGTTTGTTTTTTACCTTATCCTCTCATTTGAGAAAAGTATACCAAATCCCTTTTATTTTTGCCATTCATTTGACACAATGAAGGAGGTAAATGCGGTCTTCACCTTTTCAGACCCTAGAGTTTAATTGGAGGCAGATTATTAAGCAAGCGATTGCAACACAGTACGGGAAATTCTAAGCGTTAGGGTAAGTTCTGACTCATTCATTTGATTATGAGCTTAGGAAAACTTCTTAATCACTCTGAGCATCAATTTCTAACTTTGTAAAGTCCATCCTATAAATTGGCTATTAGATTTAAGTAAAATAATTTATGATACTTATAATCTGGAAGGGAACAACTAGTTTGTTTAAAAATAGGTATTTCCGGGCGCCTGGGTGGCTCAGTTGGCTGGGCGACTGCCTTCGGCTCAGGTCATGATCCCAGAGACTCCAGATCGAGTCCCACATCGGGCTTCCTGCTCAGGGGGAAGCCTGCTTCTCCCTCTCTCAGTCTCACTGCTTGTGTTCCCTCTCTGGCTATGTTTCTCTCTGTCAAAGAAATAAAATCTTAAAAAAAAAAATAGGTATTTCCAATCTTGTAAATGTGTGTGGGGGGGTTGGTGTTGATGTTTGCTCCAAAAGAAATTGAGGAATTTGAACTAGATATCCCAAAAGGATCTAGACTAGTTCTCTTAACTAGAACAGAGTTCATGGCTTTTCTAATTTTATCACATATATCTCCAATTAAAAAAAATCTTAGTTCAGTAAGTTACATATCCATTCCCATATATAATCAAACTACATCTAAAATTAAAACATTTCCCTTCTCTAAGTTTGGTTTATAGCCACATACAGTGTAGAAAGAGATGTGCTCAGATGCTTCTCTCTTTGCCCATGTAGCGATGTTTCTCTTCTTGCAGGTGTTCTCACCTTGGGTTGGTATAGTGGTGGGGATCTGGGATTGGGGCTCTCCAGGTATGAGAGGTGTTTGAAGGTGGCATGTTTCTCTCATGAGGTGCCCTGAGGAGAAGTTCCACTTTACTGGGTATCTATCAACTGCAATTCCCTCTAGCTACACAAAGGCATTTTTTTCTTGCTTTTGTTTCTAGCTTGATTTATTCTTAACTTTTAAGCATCCAGTAGCTACACCTACTAATTCTTTTCATGAAAATCATGCTGCTTTACCAGGTGGTCCTCTTGGTAGGATCTAAGTAATCCCATCACTGTCTTGCACCTAGCCCACATCATGTCCTTGGTACACACTCAGGTAGGCTTTGTTTTAACATCTCCTGTATGACCAGAATAACTATCTCTCCCTTCATTTTAAATTTATAAATATGACATCAGTCCACTGTGTCACACACATTCCTGGAAATACATATCAAGCTCTCTTGTCATTAGAGCTCTTTTCTCTAGGGTTTAATTGAGTGAAAAGATCTTCCCCTCTTCCACAAGATAGGGACAAGACTCAGCACATCCATACTCTCTTAAAAACGCTTTCTTATTATTCAGCTCTTAATGTTATATCCTTAAGGTATGAAAGAAGTTTAGATCAGTTACATTCACATCCTTTGCAGATACTGCAAAGTGATTTCACATCTCATTTTTAAAAGAATGTGGCACCTATTGCTTGCTCAAAACTGAGACTAAAATAGCTTTATTTGTAATATCTATTACACATAAATTACATATGTTCAGAGCAGATTGAATTGATAAAGAAAAGCTATTAGAGAAAAGGAATTATTTCGTTATAGAAGTTCACCAGGAAGATATAACAATTCTAAACATGAATATTGCACATAGCACTATGTCAAAATATAAAGCAAATAGTTAAAACAATTAAGAGTAGAAATTGACAGATCTGTGGTCTAACTAGGCAATTCTTATATATTTTATATATTTTTCTGAATAACTGATATGTTATGAGTCCAAAAATGTCTGTAGGGATACAGAATGTGTAAACACAATTAACAAGTTCAATCTGCTGGAAATATTGAGAATGCTAAACCCAGAAACTATTCTCCTTAACAAGACATTGCTAATGTTTAAAAGCTGACAGTGTTGGGGCACCTGGGTGGCTCAGTTGGTTAAGTGACTGCTTTTGGCTCAGGTCATGATCCTGGAGACCCAGGATCGAGTCCCACATCGGGCTTCCTGCTCCGCGGGAGGTCTGCTTCTCTCTCTCTCTCAGTCCCTCTGCTTGTGTCCCTCTCTGGCTGTGTTTCTCTCTGTCAAATAAATAAATAAAATCTTTAAAAACAAAAAAAAAGTTGACAGTGTTACTAGTCATAAAACCAATTACAATAAATACCAAAGAATCAATAGTGTACAAAAATACACTCTGATGACATTGCAATACAGATAAGGATAAAGTAACTAATAAAGCTATATCCTCAAAAATCGAAGAAGAAATTCTATTAGAAATTAGAATATATGTAGAATCAAATAATACTAGTGTCCAAAATATCATGGGCCAAGAGTTAAAAAACTACCTTACAGCCTAAAAAGTTACAGAGAGTCATCCAAATGATAGGAAAAGATTAAATATTTCCTAAATGATTTTATTAACATAATCTTGAAACCAAAACCAGAAACTGACACTTTGAGAAAAGAGGCTTAGAGGCTAGTCTCTCTCATGAACACTCCAAACAGAATACTAGCTTCTAAATCTATAAAATAGGTTACAACCAAACTGAGTTTATGTATACTAAACACACAAGTATAGTTTATGCAGAAAGGTCTTCATTAAATGGATGCATTCACTCCTTTAATAGATTAAATATTAACCAAAGAATGTGAAAGGGATCAAAAGATAAAAAGAGAGGCCCCTAGGTGGCTCAGTCATTAAGCATCTGCCTTTGGCTCAGGGCATGATACTGGAGTTCCCGGGGGTCAGGTCTGGCATCTGCTTCCTGCTCGGTTGGGAGCCTGCTTCTCCCTCTCTCACTCCCCCTGCTTGTGTTCCCTCTCTAGCTGTGTTTCTCTCTGTCAAATAAATAAATAAAATCTTTAAGAAGAAAAACAAAAACAAAAAAACTATTTGGGACTTGGATGAGGGAAGAAATAATAGACTAGTGGAACAGAATGACCACTGACATATGAAAATTTTCAAGGTAGTACTAGAGATCTGAGAAGAATAATAAATTATCTAATAAATGATGTTTGGAATTTTGGCTTTCCAGGATAAAGTAAAATTAGAGTCCTATTCTAATATGAATCATGAGAAATCCATTATAGGTGAATTAAAATCTATACGTGAAAAGCACAACTTAAAATTTTGGAAAAAATATGGTAGAAAACTTTTATAATCTCAGTGAAAGGAGGGATTTATTAAGCAAATCCTTCTTTATACTTCTATAAAGTAGAAAACATGAGTAGAAACATTTATTGATGATACTGCATTAAAATAAAACCTTTGCGCTTCAAAATACATAACTTTCAAAAAAACGGAAAAAGTAAACCCTTAGTCTGAGAGAAGTTATGTGCAATACATTTAATGAACAAAGGGTTCATATTCATAAATATAAAGCACACACAAAAATCAATAAGCAAAAAAATAAAAATAAAAAATGGGCAAAAAAATATGAGTAGACAACTCAATGGAAGGGAGACTTGAGGAGCTAAGAAACATGAAAATATGTTCACGCTTACTGATCATCAGGAACATTTAAGTTAAATAATAATATGGTACCACTTCCCATCTGTGGACAGCTGGGGCTCAAGCCCCCAGGGAGCCAATGAGCTACTATGTGGAATGCATCCCAGAATTGTCTTGAGGGTCAAAGAGGATGGGGTATTCATCCACTGACTCTGGCCCCTCATCAGTTGATAGTTGCTCTGGGGGCATTAAATCCTGATGTTTAAATCCCAAGTATTCCTGGGGCCGGAGAAAGCAGAGGGAAGCAGGAGTCCATGCTGGAAAGAGACCAGCATGTGTAGGAATTGCCATCTATCAATGCCACATGCTTTTTTGGGTGTCTAACTCCAAAGGCAAATGATATGAGTTCATTAACTCCTCTAAAGGGATGACCCTGTCCTAACATAAGCATTCCTATTACTGTTGATGGTAACACCTATCTGAAGTTATTATCAGTTGAGCTCAAAAGTCTTGCTATGCTCCTGAATACATAGTCAGGATTGGTGACAAAAATAATGCCCATTTCTGTACCACCCCTTATGCCCCATTTTAAAGGTAACTGGCTCCAATTCTTGAGCATTTGCTAGGGCCCTTGATGTTGCTGGTACTAATTTTCACACACATCCTCACCATGTATATTAACTATACTAATTCTTAAAATACTTTTATTTCTACTAAATGTGGAATAATCATTACTCTAGCAAGCAGTATCTCCTTAAATCTCTTTGATCGCCTGCCTAATGGATGGGTTATTGATGTTTTATGGGAACACAATGTCATGAGCATTCCTCAAATATAGCTTTGCCCTAACTATAGATTCTTATGGAGGTCTGTGCAGAGTCAAAATATAGAATACATGAAGCAAATGTGTTTGTTACTGAACTTCCTTATAACATCTACTCTTCTGATGACGAATGAGAGAGGTTTGGGTAGAACTAGATCTGGATATGTGGCCCCCAGATCCTTATCCACCAACTTCTAAGTTATCCCAAGTAATTCACAAATAGGACTTTTTATATTACTAATATTTTATCTCAACACAAGGAAGCATTGAGGTGGCATAAATCACAGGTCATTTTTCTCACAATATATTTGTATTAGGCCTACAGCTACTGTATAATATGAAATTATACTGGTTTTACATAGTAAAATATTATTAAACTATGATACTATAAATATGAAAGCCTAGCTATAATTTTAGATTCTCTATAACTTGCTCCTGACTTATTTTCATTTATTATTTTTTAAAAATTTTATTTATTTATTTAACACAGCTAGAGAGGAAACACAAGTGGGGGGGGTGAGAGAGAAGCAGGCTCCCTGCTGAGCAGGGAGCCTGATGCAGGGCTCAATCCTGGGACTCCAGGATCATGAGCCGGAGGCAGATGTTCAACGACTGAGTCACCCAGGCGCACTGCTCCTGACTTATTTTTAAATGAAAAAAAGATTATTTACCAAGTTATATGTACACACTGACATAGGTGGATGAAATATAAAAAAGAACAGTCTACTGGTTGGTACCGTGGAATTACAGATAAAAATATTTAAACTAAAAACGTTTCAGTTACTACTATAATTATAAATTATGATAAGAATAAGCAGAGAAAACCAAACAACATTTTGTTCAAAGAATTCTATTTAATCATAATTAAGTATAAAGAGCAAATTCACTAAATTTAGAACTTGGGTGGTTGAGTGAAAATTCACAAAAAGGATTTTTAGAGGTTTGTATAAATAGGGACATATTTTAAAGCACCCAAACAAATAAATGACACCAGCAATTATGTCAGTATACTAATCAAAGCTCAGTATCTTTATGTATCTTTCTGGATTGGGACCATATCCATGTAGTTGCCTCAACCTTATCTCATGGAGACATAGTGAAGGCAAACCACAAGCTTGAAATCTGTGCATGGCAAAGCTTGTTGCTTAGGTTCACTAAAGGAACATACCAGATTTAGGCTTTCATTTTATTATTTATTCTATTGCTTTCCATCAATTTTTTATAGATGAAGTTTAAAGACCAGAGACTTGTTTTTCTTGGTATCCAGGCAACAGAAAGAGGAAAAAAATCATGACCAGGGCAGGATAGTTTGAACATTGAAAACAACCATAACTACCCCTTTGAGAGTCTTTCAAACTGAATAGTGTGCTACCTGAGAAAACATACTCTAGTAGAATCTTCTAATGGTACTTTCAGGAACAAAGAAGACAGAGAACCAGCAAAACCTACTACCAATGACAATATGTTCTTTTAATCCTATTATTATAAATTTGCAAAGAGAATCCATGTTATTCATGAAAAATAATATCCAGAATCACCTCTAGCCTCTCCCACATATTACCATAATTTTCTGGTGAGACAAACTCATCTTAGTCTTAACCTCAACATTCCACAGCATTACCTCTAAAAAATCATGCCATTTGTAATTATAAACATTTATGCCAATTGAAAATTAAAGTTCCCAAGGCCTTAAATGTGATGTAGTATATAAAGTGTGGAAAGATGCCTTTGAAAAGAGACCATTCTCTGGAATTTGCCTATATTAATATAAATTACTTAGAAACACATGATAAATGACAGAATGTTGCACTGTTAATATTTCTGGTGTCCTCTGTGTACAGCCCCAGTTTATGCTCATTATTACTTACTAACGAAAGTGAAAAGCTATATGGACAATCCAAATCAGGCCTTTAACCTAAGTGGCTAACCCAATTCTAATTTCAGCACTCTTCCCAAAATAATCAACTTTCCAAAATAATCAACAGGTGATACCATCGAGTTGGTAATTTGGAGATGTTAAATGGCTGTGTGGCATTGTTACAGAAATAATCTGGTTAATATATCAATAATAAAAGTAAGATTTAACACTTTTGGATGGATTCAGTAAATGTGTATGGCAAATACCCAGTTAATAGGCTCTAAGATGGACTGGACGAAACATCACAACCATAATGTTTTATCTGCACAGTTTCATTAGAATTTATTGTGAAATCCATGGCATGAACTGTGGATGGAGTTATTAAGTACAAGTCTTTGCCTTGGTTGCTTAACTCAGCTGTTCAGAACCCAGCGCCAGGGAAGACAAGAATGTGGTAAGGATCACAGGAAGGATTTTATCTACATAAAATGATACTTGGTTTTTGGAATATTTTTAGCAATTAAAGTTAATGTGGCTATATAAGTCTTGGAATTAATTTCAAACTAAACAAAGTCAAACCATGAAACCTTAAAACAGAAGGTGTGAAAATGTTGTCTTATTCTCTCTACTGCCTTTCAAATATTCCTCTCCCATAAGATTTTCCCATTCATTTGGGAGAAGAGGAGAAACAACACTTAATACTCAAAATATTAAATTCACCTTTGTTCCTTCTGATTCTAACTTTCCCCAATGGGATGATAAAAATAAATCAATAATAATGATAATAATAATCATACTATGATCTAACATCTATTGAGTACTTGCTATATGCCAGCATTGTCTTAAAGGCTTTAAATGCTTTCTTTCACTTGGTTCTAACAACACTACCATGAGCTAGGGAACCCCTATTAGACTGATGCTTCAGTGAGGTTGAATAACTTGTCCAGGATCACTTAAAAAATGACAAAGTTAAAGTTAAAACCCCGCCTCACTCACATAAACAAGACTTTTGTGTTTAATAGCATTTTCTGGTGCTAAGGCAACTATAA
Source organism: Spilogale gracilis (assembly GCA_004023965.1). Classification (NCBI taxonomy): domain Eukaryota; kingdom Metazoa; phylum Chordata; class Mammalia; order Carnivora; family Mephitidae; genus Spilogale; species Spilogale gracilis. Next base: position 228,899 of record PITA01000520.1, read on the forward strand.
AAAGAAAAATTTGTAAAACTACATTAATTCAGGAAGAGTTTAAAGTCCCACTCTGTCCTCAACTCATACAATCACTTGACCTCACCACTAATCATTTAAATATTTGTTTCAGATAAACTATGCTACTACCAGTGACTAATGGAGTGTTGATAATGACCTTTTGGTTAATGAGGGAAATGTGCTGTTCTTTGAGAGGATGATGCTACTGAGATGATCTAATCATAAAAGGGCCATGAACTTCATGTTGATTTCCTAATTTTGATGATGCATCAGCTTTGATTTCCCCTGACCATTCACTTTATTTTAGGAGGATATAATCCTTTCTGTTTCCGTTGTTGATATAAGCAGGCAAGGTTAATGTAAATGAACTAGCCCACTTAGATTCTGCCTACATCTTTGCCCTCCCCTGAACTCTGTTCTGACCAACTGAATTGAGCAAAGTAAACCAAAGAATTCTAGTTAATAATTCCACTCCCTACCCGCAGTTAGCCTGAGAATTCTGCACGAGAGTTTCTAGTGAACTTTCACAGATAGAACAATATAGTTATGAAACCTAAGAACATGTTTCAGTCCATTCTTGGACTGAGAGTTTACTGTCAGGGTGCTTTCTTTAAGTCTATCAAATATTAATCAATTTATTTCAGAGTCTTACTATGAACTACAGAATGATTCAACAGTTATCAATTCCAGCCATTAAAGTTATCTCGAATACATAATTGGTGGTATTACAAAAACAAAAGGCAAATTTCTTCTTTGGAAAGAGTATTGGAATTGAAACTGACTTTACCACACAAGTTCAGAAGATGTCATTTGCCTTTTATTAGCTGTATTCTCTTGAGTAGGACGTGAGATGGATGTGTCCACAACTCTTCAGCGGTACAATAGATGTCATAACTGCGTCTTCAGATAATAACAAGCATGGATAAATGCCAAAAAGTGTGTTAAAAACTGTAAATAGTTAAGGGAGATTATTATCATATTGGCTTGACCTAATAGATGTTTAATTGTATTGCAGCTCTGAGAATTCTGAATGAGTTTGGGGTCCCTGAAAACCTTTTACTTCTGGCAAAACCTTTCCAGGTAATGTGTACCTCCCTTCCCCTATCTTCCCTTCAAATCTACCCATTTGAAAAATAGGCCAAAAGGTCTCCTAATGAGTTTTGGTCTTCATGAGAATTCTGAACATTTATATTTTAAACCCTTTAAACAAAACAACTTTTTTAGCCCAAAATTATTCACAGATTTTTTAAATCCTCAAGATAGTTCAATAATTTGGTCATGGTATTTCTGTAAATGAACAGTGAATATTCCCATTCAGTTAATTCTAACCTCTAGACAAATGGAATAAATGGAAAACATTAGAATTTTTATATTTTAATCTGTTAACTCAGAACCAGCACTTTGAATGTCTTACATCAACTTTCCATAATTATTTGACCATTTATTTGGCTGTATTTGGATATTTCCAGTAGTGGTTGAAAATACAGTGATGTGTGAGGAAAAAAAGATACAGAAGTTAACATGCTAAACCACAGGTAAAATTTTCCTTTTTGATCTATTTTTTAATTCAATTTTTTCAAGATTGCCTTTTTAAAAATATACTTGAAATGGTCAACTAAATAAAATAAAAAGAATTTTGGTGTGATTTAAGGATTCGCTGTATATCTAGATGATAAAGGCTGAGATTGTTCTAGAAAAGAGTTCTAAAGGAAGTTACAATAGCTTTAAAAATAGCCTCTCTTCAGGCCCACTTGGAAGTGGGAGAACGACCACTAGCTGCTCACCTTGCCTTTTGATAGTCCTGCGATGTTTCTTGCATTCCATTCAGATTAAACTGCCTGTTCTCTAAACCACCTGCTGCATCTTTTCAGCTCATGTTCTTTCTGGAAAACTACATCAAAAACTAATGATGTACTATTTGGTGACAAACATAATTTTAAAAATTATTAAAATAAAAAAGAAGAAATGCTTCGTCTCACTGTATCACCTCAGCAGCCTCTTCCTTCACAACTCTGCACTGAAGGATTCTTGTCTCCCCTAGGCAGTGTGTGATGTTCATGCTTCCATACCTTCCGTGCCCTTCGTAGTTGTTTTTACTTTGCAGCTAATTGATCCAAACCTCCATTCATTCATTCATTCCTTGAGCATTTTTTTCCCTTGAGCATTTTTTGAGTACCTCTTATGTAACAGGCCCTAAGTCAGGTACAAGGGCTATAAAACAAATAATACACAATATCTGTTATAGAAAGTCCAAAGTGTTATACATAGCTTCTTAACCTGGGTATTTCTTAACCAAAGTAAGCTTCTATGGTTCCATTTAACATGTTGAAGTTTTATGCACACATTTGTGGGCATGTGCATGTTTGAACTACTCAGTAAACATGGTTTTAGATTTCAGAAAATTCTAGAGGAAATCAGAAACCCTAAGAAGTTTCAGATGGTTTAGTGGAAAAGACAAGTAATCAGTTTATTACAAAGAATTGTGTAATCAATGATAAAATAGAGATATGCATAGGACCAGATACATTGACCATGTGATAGAAACCAGCAAGTGGTGGTGTATCTGTGGACATTTGGGGGCAGAGGTGGTTTCTGGCTGAGTCCTGAAGGATGGGTGTCTAACTCACTCTCTACTTTTTCTTCCCTGTCAAATGTCTCTTTTACTTCCTCATCACACATTTCTCTCTTATCCCATAGAAATTTAGCTCCGAGACCCACCACTGTACTGAAAACCACTCTGGTAAAGGTCATCAGTGATGTCTTCATTCCTAAAATCAACTGGTTTTCTAAAACCAAGTGGCAAAATCAATTTCAGTTTCAAAATCTTTAATCTCAAGGACTCAGCATAGCCTAGTTTTGTCTCTCATTCATGACAGAGCCCAGTGGTGGTGAGGCAATTCTCCTGCACAGCTCTCCTCCAAAGCCACTGCGGGACTGAGACCACTCCCATCATACAGTTTCTCCTCTCTGGAGTCCTTTTTTCTAGAGGCAGAAGGCAAGAGAATGCTCCTGGTTAAGAGCGTGGATAGCAGCCCACATTACTAATTTCAAAGGAGGCTGAGGAATGTGGGGAGAGGAGATGGGCCATTTGTTGAGTTCTCCCTGCCACTGCCACAATATTTAATATTTTGTACCACATCAGCCATGGTGTCCGTATTTTCCTCCAAATTTTAGCAGTTTTCTAGGCTCTCTAATCTGGGCTGTCATTTTAACAGGGATTCTGCTTCTTCGGTAACCATGTAAGTCATGGAGGAGCTAGCCCATGACCATCAGTAGGAAATGCACTTCATTAGAGATTTAATACCAAGACAAACAAAATCTGTTTCATGTTGAGGTGATCAGCCCCATTTGCTTAGGCAATGATGATCTCTACTGTATGATCTCTACTGTTATTTATCACATTCTTACAATTTCATTAACAGGCCAGAAGATGGGTTTCATCATCTGATAAGGATGAGTGCATTCACTGAATTAATGGAACAGAAGATTTGAAATCAAAATATCTAAGAGGTAGCTGTTTTTCCCATGTCTGGCTAACTTTAGCAATTTAATGCACATGAGAGTTAAATGTAATGAGAGCTCCCTCCCCCTTTTTTGGGTCTCAAAACTATTATGGTTTTAAAACCTAGGTTATGAGAAATTTCTATGTATGATGATAAGTTAAAGATGGAAAATTTTATTGCGTACTTGCCTCTGATTGGTGTAGACAAGTACACAAAGCCTTTGAACTCGCATTGATCTTTCACACGCCCTGGGGTGGTTACCCAGCCCTCCTGAAGGTGTCATCCCATCCGCCTTTGCCTTATCTCATTCCTCCTCCCCCTTCCTGAAAGAAATGGCAAGTGGCAAATGACTATCTGGAAACTTCCCGAAATCTGCCTCCTCCTCCACAAGCAAACCTGCTCCTCCTGCCCTCAGAGGTGAAACAGCCACCATCACGACAGGGCTCCAAACAGGCCCCTGGATCTACAGTTTCTGGAATAACTGGCCTGCGTTTGGGACCAGGAAGCTCTTGTTCCTTACTGACACCGTGGTGTTCAAATAAAGCAAAGTGCAACCATATTTTATCCCCCAAAATGACATAAAGGAAAACATAAACAAATCTGTTTCCCACGTGGCAGCTTGCACAGTGAAGGCCATTGTTCCCTGGAACCCCAACTGACACACACCCCGCTGTGCCGGATGGACTGGCTGGTCCTCAGTTTACAGGCATGAAGTCACAGCAGCCAACGTCCCATCCCTTAGGTGATTTTCCTCTCTGGTTACACTGAGCTGTTTCCTGATGTACCCAACTTGGCTGAATTCAAAGCCATGAAGACAGAGAATCTTGCTGATCTCCTCAATTTTATCCTTTGCAGAAATAATATCTCGGGAAAAGAGAGATGATGGAAACTGGATCACAGGTCATTTACAGATCAATCACCCAGTAAACTGACAGTGTTTTGGCCTGTTTCTTGCACAACAGTGTAAAAAATGTAGTTAGAGTTAATCTTAACACTATTAGCTCATTTATCCTTAAAGCTAGAACTTAAGAAAAGGATTTTTGCTGCTCTAAGGGATGCTTTAGAGCTAAATGAAAACTTCTGGGGGAAACACATCAAACAAAAGCAGAGCAGATTTTCAAGGATATGAACACTGGCTGGTGTGCATGCCTGAGTCATGTTTATTAGTGAAGCCAAACAAATGAGACCTATTCCCTCTAAGGACGAATGCCCAATGGCCTCATGACTCCTCCCACGCCCCACTGGCCTTCTTGTAGTAAGAGCAGTCCTGAGTTTCAGGAACATATTCCAATCTCCATCTTTATTGACCTACTGTCTAATGAGTCTTTCTTTATTCTACACCTCAAAGTAACATTAGAAAGGAATTAAAAGGGAAGCTCAATTTCTGTTTCAGTTCTATCATGGGCAGAGGCCATCCATGGTAGGCAGGGATTTCTCCTTCCAACATGTGAACAGATGGTATGGTGGGAATGAAGAGAGATCCAGAAATATCCGTCCCATCAGCTTGTCCCAGCATCTCATCAATAACAGCTTAGACCTAAGTATCATCTGCATGTCAATCATGGGTCAGGCATGATACTACAATATAAGCCTACAAAAGATTAATAGGATCCTCTTAAAGTACTGCTAGGTCTTGCCATTCCAAACTACTCTTCTCTGCCTTGAAGTTTATCTGAAGTGTTATTATTGTTAACCATTAATTATCTGTCTCTCCAGCTTTGACCTTGAAGGGAGGGCCTTCAACAGGGCTATCCCCTGTATGTGACAATGACTGATGTCGAACAGCAGCTCCATTGGTGAGTGATGGGTAACGACTACATGAGTGAGTGAACAGCACTGCGGTGCATTTAATTAGTTATTTAGGAGTTGTTGATTAGTTCCTTTTCAGTGAGGAGGTAGTCTTTGGAGAGTAGCACTAGAAAATTTTAATGGAGGGGAGAAAAGAGTGAGTTAGAACTTAAGGTACTCTTCAAGGACAACTCATCAATTCATATCTGTGCCAAACCTCAAGCTTACCTTATGATGTTTTTGCTTTAAATAAAATTGGAGAAAATATAGCTTTTAAAAAAGATTAAGTATTTCAAACCTAACTTCCCATAAACCAAAATAAAAAGTTTTTAGGAGACGTCTCTTGGTTTATCAGTCAGTGGAGGCAGTAGATCTCCATGTGGGGTCGGCAGATGGATTGATCATAACATTGGCATTTGGAATTTGAAGACTGCAGTAACTTTTGGGGGGGCATTAAATAATGTCTTTTACACTTGTGGCTCAAATTTGTTTGTTCATCTGTGTGTAACAACATATTCTCTCTGGACCTCTCCTCTGCTGAACAAAGGCAGATGGTGAACCCAACAGGCAGATACATTTCTCCTAGAGAGCCGGGGTTCCCACTTTGGACACCTTTCTGAAACCTGACATTTTTGCCAAGCCAGGTCAATTCCTTAGGACAACAGCCAACCATTCAGCCCGCTGGTCCGCTCAGACTTACAAAGAAGGTTGTCATTCTCTAACACACTGCCATCTTTTGGCAGTGAGAAGAATAGCAAAAAAGACGGAAGAAGAAAGAAGGCCTTAGGACTTGTCTCAGTCCACTCAGGGAAACAAAGCTGATGCAACCACCCACGCCACTGCTACAAGTTCTCTGGAACTGACAGACAAAACAAGACAAAACAAAATGGAGCCACACTTCATGAACCTGCTTATAAACAGCTCACCCCGAGACAATTTCAGTTCTTACTTTCTCTCCATCTGTCTCTCTCTCTCTCAAAAATAAATGAATGAATAAATAAATAAGTAAATAAATAAGTAAGTAAGTAAATAAATAAATAAATACAGAGGGAAGACAAAAGCTAGCATGATGAACGTAGGGGGCTGGGTGCTAAGGGGTGGGGTGGCACTGCTTTCCAGGAAAAAGAAGGAGTCTGTGTAGTACCGAGCATGGGACCTCATGAACTATCAAGAAGGTTCTTTATTTGCATAACATGCTTTGCAGAGATGTTTAAAATTTACATCTTTATTTCCTAAAATATATTACACACTGAACATAGTTAATAGGAGGTGGTACGGCTGTGGGCAAAGCAATTTCAGAGGCTTGAATTCAAATCTAACTAGCTCTGCGATTTTAAGTGGCTTACTCTTCTGATGCTATCTATCTTTCGAATGATTACAAGGCTTGCTACTTTCCAAGCTGGCTGAAAACGAGCAAATGTTTGTAACAGCCCAGCAAAGAGTCACATGCAGTGCAGACTCCTCATAAATACCACACTGTCTTTCTATTTCAACCACTTCGGGATGCTTGAGAACTCCTACCTTGAGAAAGGCTCATTCAATCATCGCCACGTCCACATTGTCTAAAAGATCATTTTGATTACAGACTTGTGATTACTGTGTGACACGTTCAATGCGTGGTTGTTCAGGCTATTTTTGTCACTTGTTGAACAAAGTCTGAGCAGAATGGAAAAGTGGGTCTGTCCTTAAAGAACTTAAGAGTTTCTTTCATGATCCAGAACCCCTCCAATTCACTTAACAATAACACCACCCAGTAAGCTTCAGCTGTGTAGAACTAATCACAGATCACTCCCCTAATGGCCCACAGTGTGTGTGTGTCGCAGTGGGCAGGCCAAGGGTGCAGAACTAGTTCTTTTAGCTACATTAGACTATCTTAATGTGTTTTTAAAGTTTTGTTGATCCTATAGATTTAGTACAAGCTATCAGCCAAAAAATATGGAAATAGTTTAAAACATGGTGATAACCCATTGTAACTTAAGTCCATTTGATAAAATTAAAACGTTTTCTGTTGAACATCTCTTGTGTGGAGGCACAGAAATGCTAAAGCTGGAAAGGATCTTAACTAATCACCTCTTTTAGTCTGTTCTTCTACAAATTAGGAAACTGAGGTACAGAACTCTAGTTTTCCTAGAGCCAATGGGTGTCGGAACAAGGATTCTCATACCAGAGGTTCTGGTTCGCAAATCAATGCATTTTCTCCTGTTTCTTACTGCACCTGTACTTTACAAGGTAGTAGATGAGATGGGCTCTTCCTTCTGAAACAAATTTCATAAAACACACTTGATGAAAAGATTCTAAAATGGCCCTATTATTCTAATTATTAATTAGAAATAATTTGGGGTGCCTGGGTGGCTCAGTTGGTTAAGTAACTGCCTTCGGCTCAGGTCATGATCCTGGAGACCCAGGATCGAGCCCCACATCGGGCTCCCTGCTCGGCTGGAAGCCTGCTTCTCCCTCTCTCATCCCCCCTGCTTGTGTTCCCTCTCTGGCTGTGTTTCTCTCTGTCAAATAAATAAAATCTTTAAAAAAAGAAAGAAAGAATTTAAGTGGTGCTTTTGTATATCAAACTAGAATAAATTTTACCAAGTCTTCCTTCAAATAACATTGAGAAGATGATTGTTAAGCATATATTTATTTAACAAATATTTACTAAGCATATAGAGTTTGGAAGACACTGTATTAGGTAATTGATTTCTATCCTATTTTATTAAGCAAGGTAAATAAGGGGGAAAGGGAATGCTTCTAGGAATATGCCATCAAGAACACCCCCTCACTTTCTGCATATCCTGAACTCTGTTGATACTATACAACTGTATAACATTTTACAGTTTTAAAGTACTTTTTCATGACAAGAATTTCTCTATCATGTTATTTCAGCCTTTTATGGCTTTTAACACTTTCAACTTGGTGTTCTTGGTGTTGATGTCATTGATCTACCTCTTAGATTTTAAGTTCATTTTAAAACCGAGGCTATTTTAAACAGCACCAAATCTGCCACAATGTCTAGGCTATTTTCTTAAATATATCAGGTTTCCAGTATTGAATGAATGAATGAATGAAATTTCATTTGCTCCACAGAAGCACATTACCATCATGTTAGAGGACACCACACTGTGTCTCGGAGAGAGCGAGTCTTATTTCTCATTGCTGGTGATCCTTACAGCTCTTAATGGGGTCTCTTTCTACTTCAACTCAATCAAAATCACGTGGTAATCCTTACTCAAAATAGAACCATTTCTTCTCCTAGAACCCCTACTACAAGAGCTGCTAAGGAAGATATTATGTTGACATCTGTCAAACTCTCTGATCTCTTAAGACTGAGTTTACTTTGATTAAACACACAATCGTGGTATATTATCTGTGTGTGGCTTTCGGCTGTAATTCCCAATTCCGAGGACACTGGAATAAGTACACTAAGTTCTCCAGTAAAGAGTGAGAATACAGAAGATACATTTTTTTTTCCTGCATGCCATTCAATGCTGCTTTATTCATGTTTTCCATTGTCCATAAATGACTTCCCTTTCTCTATCAAGAGTTTCAAAAGAATGAGACTATGGCACCCCGTCTCTCCATTACTTGCCATGGCAGAACTCTGCGGGCTGGACACTGTGCATGGCTTCTCAAGAATTTGTGAATTTCAGTAAAAGATTTCCTTTTAAAAATAAGAACTTGTCAAGGGGACATCTAAAAACTGACTTAACATTCTGTACCTTCAGCAACAACAAAAGAACTTATTCTTTTATGGGCAAAGCAATGTATTTTCTTCAGGCTTCTCTTTCTTTATGACTCTCTCATATGACCATGCCTTAGATAAAAGAATCTTTGAAAGAAATTTCCAGTCATGTGCCTGAACCTTCTTTAATATTCAACTAAATCTATTTTGTCAAAATGACTGGAAAAACAAATTCATGTCTCCAAATTAGTACAACCAGAAGTAAAAACATTAAAAAAATTTAATATTTTAGAGGCTTCTTTTTTTTATATATATATTATTTAAGGAATGTTAACCCCGTTCCAAGTTTGATGGCCTTGTTCCTGGGGGAGGGCAGTGCCGCCTTCATGTGAACAATCCAATGGCAGGTGACTAACACCCTGAATTTTCCTGGGCTTAGTAGCTCAGAAGCACTTTCATACACCTTATCTCGCCTGACCCTTCTACCTGCCTTGTGGGGCCCACAGGGACGCTATCATTATCTTTACTTCACAAATGAGAAAAGTGAAACTCAGGGAATGTCAGTGGCTTGCCTGAGGTCAAACAACCTCTCAGGGGAAAGTGAGGCCTTGAACTGAGTCTTCAGACTTCAAACCCAGTGCGTTAACTTAAAACTCACTGAGCAGTAAGAACGAGATGAATTGCAGTGGCAAATATCACTAGAACTTTGGTGAATTAAATCACTTTACACTAAATGTATTCCAAATTATAAGTTAAAATTAGTAGTCCCATGGATGAGGTATTAGGTATAAATGCAAATGTTAGAATATTTCATTTTCATTACCAGGAAGAAGTTTTTACTGCCAACAGCTCAGCCCCAGCTAAGTATCAAAAACTTCTTTTTTCCCTCTCTGCTTGTGTTCCCTCTCTGGCTGTGTTTCTCTCTGCCAAATACACAAATAAAATCTTAAAAAAAAAACCTATCAGGATTAATTCAATAAACATCAAAAACAGATAAACAAAGAAATGCTCACCTTCAAAAGGACAACTGGGATGACAGCATGATTTTGTCTGGACCCCCCTGCCCTATGCTGCTTTGGGATTCTTTCAGTAAGTTTGGCTATGTCGGAGGAATCAGAAGGGATGGCTTCCTCCTTGAAAGTCTGCTTCTCAGGACTAACTGAGCAGGTATAAACTTCCATAATTATCAATACGGACGTAATTGTTAACCTATGTGTATGTTCAATTGTTTAGATTGGCTTTGTAAGTGCAGGTATTAAATTCTAAGTGCAAGTCCTTTTTTTTGAAGAAGTCTCCACCCCCCGCCCCCCCGTTTTGAGTTGGACCTCTGGGCATTAATTTGATGTAGTTACTATATGCTTGCTTTTCAATATCAGCCTTTTCATTCCGATTTACATGTAGGATCCCATAATATATTCAACAATACGGTGCTGAACAAGATTGCATATAAAGTTTCATAGTTAAAAGCCTGTGCTTAAGTTCAGTAAACTTGGTAAAGTAACCCTACCCTCTGTTTCTTAACTATAGGACAGAGATAATAATTGTATGCTTCTAATTGGCTTGTTATAAGATTAAAAGAATTGATGATATGTAAGGTACTTAGTTTTAGCATATGGTAAATGTGGAATAAATTTGAGCTATTGTCTTTTTCTAAATATATTCTGTCACTTTTTAAGTATAATATTGTCTTGGTGATGAGGACACTTATACAAAATTTAAAACCTTTTTTTTTTTAAAGATTTTATTTATTTATTTATTTATTTATTTGACAGAGAGAAACACAGCTAGAGAGGGAACACAAGCAGAGGGAGTGAGCAGGGATCCCAATGCGGGGCTCCATCCCAGAAGTCCGGGATCGTGACCTGAGCTGAAGACAGTTGCTTAACCAAATGAGCTACCCAGGCGCCCCACCTTTTTTTTTTTTTTTTTTTTTTTTTTTAAATTACCCTAGGGATGCCTGGGTGGCTCAATTAGTTAAGTGATTAAGCGTCTACCTTCAGCTCAGGCCATGATCTCAGGGTCCTGGGATGGAGTCCTGCATCGGGCTCCTTGTTCAGTGGGGAGACTGCTTCTCCCTCTGCTTGTGCTCAATCTCTCTCTCTCTTTCTCCAACAAATAGAATCTTTAAAAAAATAAAATGAAATAAAAAATTACCCTGATATTATAATGGGCTAAAGCTTATTAAATTACTTATAGCTGTTCATAAAGTTCTATAGAAATTGGTTTCTACAAAATGATTATGACTGAGAAGGGTGATGGTGTTATTGGTTTTGTGTGCATGAGGCATCAATCTGATCTTAAAAGGTGTATTTTTGCTTTTACAATTTTCTTGTTATCTGGCTTTAATAATATGTTAATTAAGTGTGTCACCTTTTTAAAGATGGAGAGGAAGCTCTAATGATATCAGATGTGCTGTTTGTAATATGAAAACTGAAAAAAGTGTGTCTTTTCAGATTGGAATCTAAAGAAAAATAAAGTTTGGGTTGCATGTAATTGATTCTTCTAGAGAATCCTGAACTGCATATAGTTTATTTTCTGTCCTGTTGTGTGTGTGTATGTGTGTGTATGTGTGTGTGTGTGTGTGTGTGTATGACAGAGAGAGAATTTTAATCTGTGTAAAGAGAAAGTGAATTTTTCTAGTGTGACTTATTTTGACTTGCTCAGCCAAAGATTAGAAAGCTACTCTATTCAAAATAAGTATAATGGGATGAAAATTTAAATACTTTTAAGCAATAAATTTTAAGTAATAAAAAATCTTTTAAAAATAATGGTTAGGATTGGGGCACCTAGGTGGTTCAGTCGATAAGCGTCTACCTTTAGCTCGGGTCATGATCCTGGAGTCCTGGGATCGAGCCCTGCATCGAGTCCCTGCTCAGCGGGAAGCCTGCTTCTCCCTCTCTCACTCCCCCTGCTTGTGTTCCCTCTCTGGCTGTGTTTCTCTCTGCCAAATACACAAATAAAATCTTAAAAAAAAAAACAAAAAACTATCAGGATTAATTCAATAAACATCAAAAACAGATAAACAAAGAAATGCTCACCTTCAAAAGGACAACTAGGATGACAGTATGATTTTGTCTGGACCCCCCTCCCCCATGCTGCTTTGGGATTCTTTCAGTAAGTTTAGCTATGTCGGAGGAATCAGAAGGGATGGCTTCCTCCTTGAAATGAAGCCTTGGCTGTATAAAGCCGATTGTTTCCAGGAAAGCAGTGATAAAATGGTAGATGTGAGAAGGAGCTTTAATGAAGCTCAGGAATAGGTCCTATAGGTATTAAGAAGGGGAAGAGGTGGGAGAAGAGAAGGATGCAAGCAGAGAGAGGAATTTCCTATTGAAACATACGCATGGGTCCCTGTTGAGTGACGTTGAGGCGAACATTATTATGGGAACATGAGCAGATGACTGACATGAAGTGGGAATCGAGATCTCTGGGTGGAAAAGGGGAACTCAGAGGCCCGTGCGTCAGAAGGGTAACTAATGTTCAGAGCAAACTCTCTGAGCATGCTGACCGGGACGGGAGCAGAGTGAAACCAAAGCAGGTGCCAGCATCATTGGGAATGGGGAACATACTCTGAAAGACAGTCAAACGTACTTCCGAGCATGGCCACCATTTTGCACAGAAGTATATATGAATGGGGAAGCAGCCCTGTTGAGGTTAGAGAGAGGGGGAAGCTGTGTGCAGAAAACTCGTCCACTTCGTCACCTTGCATTGCTGACTTGACCTCTCGACATGTGTTTTTTTCATTTGTATTCTAGTGCATGTTTCAAAAGATTTTTCAAGTTCCTATATGAAGAATATATTAGAGGAAAGAAAAAGGGGAAGGTATCAGACTTCTAGATAATAGATCAGGTGGCTTGAGTTACAAAGGTGGCAGTGGAATGGAGAGATGTGTGCATTCGAGATAGATATAAATAGAGATAGATAGAGATGTGTGCATTCGAGACAGAACCAAACCAGAGAAGGCATAATCCAGGTGACTTGCCAGACTTCCATTGCCCTTTATTTAGATGAGAATGGCAGGAGGAGGAATAAATTAGGAGATGAAAAGTCCCCTTCCAGGCATGTTATGATAGAAACACGGAAGTGGAGATGTTTAATTAGGAAGTAGAATATCATGATTTTTGTGGTCAGACTAGAAGTCTAGGCTCGACATGTAAATGTGAAATGTGTTATTCTCTGGATGATGTTTCAAACGGTAAGCATAGCTGGAATCACATGGGGGAGAGTATAGGAGAGAGAAGAGAAGCGGTACAAAGAAACCTGAGGAGTTAACACACCCAGAATGAGGAGGCTGATGATCAAAGGGCCCTGAGAATGAGTGAGCCTGGGAGGTGCAAAGCAAGGCAGGCAAGCACGGCATTCTGGAAGTCAGCAGAGGAGAGTGTTTCAAGTCAAAGCCCAGTAAGACGAACTGAGGAAAAGGTAAGTGGGTCTGATGAACTTCATATGGGTTGTTTTGAAAGGAGATTATTTAAATAATACCAGCTTCCATTGGCTAAAACCCTGACATGTTGCCTTCAGGTTTCCAGCTGAAGGCTGGAATTTTTTTCATTCGTGAATCCCTACAATAACTGAATACTTAGAAAATGTTGCTGGAGTTGCCTGTACACTCTTAACTTCCCCTAGTTTGCTCCTTCGCTCCAGTCTACAGCCAGATGGTTTGATAGATCCCCAGCATAGAGCTCACTCCTGGGGCATGTGCTCTCCATCCCCGAATCTCCACGATGAGGTTCTGCTGGAAGAGGTTCCTCCACTTCATGACAAAACTGAAAATATTTCAAGGAATAAGTCACACAGTGATCTCTTTCCACTTAGACATTTGCCCTTTGTGGCCCTATTGAGTCTAACAATGCAATGTGCAGAACCTAAGAAGAATGGAATGTTGTATTGATGCAAATGGTAAAAAGAACTAACACTTCTATAGTACTTAGGTGCCAGACAGCGTTCCAAGTGCTTTGTATACATGAACTCATTTGATCCTCACAATAAATCTTTGAGGTAGTGAGGTTCTATTATTATTTCCATGGTACACTTGACGACATCAAGGCCCAGAAAGATTAAATAACTAACACAAGTTTAGCTCCAAGTCAAGGCTCTTAGCTATTAGGCAATACACACACACACACACACACACACACACACACACACTCCTTTTGTGAGTTCAAAATAATCTTATAAAAGAGAACCAGTGAACCTAGGAGCCGGGCTTTTAAATGACATTAAGCTAGCAGCCACTGGTGCCTCAAGTACGTGTGAGGACAAAGTATGAAAATCAGTCTGATTTAGGGCTGGATTCTGGGGCTCCTTCTAAGAACTCCCCTCAGCTCATCTACTAAAATCACTACAGGAAATTCCCAAGTGTTAAGGCGACGCCAGTATGATGAGCTCTTAAAGGTAGCCATCCAAGGATGAACACAACATTTGGTAATTCATAATGACAATCTTTAATCTGGGTATGAAGTTTAACTGAGTGGGAGCCGAAGGCGATCTTGCCTGAGAAGCAGACTTTTAGTTTCAAACTGTCGTTTTTGTTACAGGAATGTTCTGTACATTCTGGTGCAGTCCATTCAGTGCGCCCCCTCCTGGTGGGGCCAGCCATGTTTAATTATTAAAAGTCTCAACGCACTGTAACCACAAACTAGCAATGTTGGAATGAATGCAAAAAGAAACACATAAATAACATAAATCTTGCTGAGTTGCAATGTCACAAATTTTGTCTTCTCACAGATACCATTTCAAATTTTGTTACCAGTTTATGTTGGCCAGCTATACGTGTATTGAGATATAAAGGGAATAAAAGGGGTGCCTGGGTGGCTCAGGTCATGATCTCAGGGTCCTGGAATGGAGTTCTGTATCAGGCTCTTTGCTTGACATGGAGCCTGCCTCTCCTCTGTTTGCTTCTCCCTCTGCCTGCCGCTCCCCCTGCTTGTGCTTGCCCTCTCTTGCTCCCTCTCTCTCTCTCTCTCTCTGACAAATAAAATCTTAAAGAAAAGAGAAAGGGGAAATTAAAGTTCTTAGTATCATGAACTGCAGGTTGTTTATGGTTATTATGTTGGGGAAAGATATTTTGGCTTTATGCATTCTATTCTACAGGTATCAAAATTAACTAAGAAAACCTAGTTATTTTTCCTTCTTTTCATTTAGTTGTTCATTCAATAATCACTCATTAATGTCTATATTCTAGAACTTGAATCACAATAATGAACAATATAATCTTTGTTTGCCAAAACCTCATTTGGAAGAGAGCTTTGGAGAGAGACGAATCATCAGACCACATTAGCATGGTGTAGTGAGTTAAGTATAAACACGAGTTGCTATGTGAGCATCTAGGAAGCCATTGGTTTCTTTGAAATAGGTGACAATAGGAAAAAAAATCCTCATCTCTCTTTACCCCTCATGAGTGTGACTTTTCTCCTGAGGAATGTTTGTTTTAAAGCACTTCAGCCTTTCTTTACCTTTCATGCCTCCAAAGCTTTAACTACTGCTCAGGACTTCAGAAAAGCATTCATTTTCCTGGAGAAATCCATGGAGTACATGAAACTCTTAAATGGGTATATAATTTAAAAAAAAAAAAAAGACTAAGAACATTTTAGTGACAAATTCAGATTTTGTAGAGGGGATGAAACTTTGGGGACCCTTTGAAAGAAAAAGGATACAGAATTATAAATGTAAAATTACTTATGAAAGTGACTATTATTTAGGATGAAAACACAATATTCCTATTAATTAAGTACCTGATGTACCTCTTAATGCTTTTTTTCAACCATTTTTTGCTACTTTTAAAAATCATTTCTTCATGTGCCAGCGACAATTTCTCATCCCTAATATCACTGAGTTTGATTCTCCTAGTTTAGAGGTCTTTAATATATAGAGGAGTTTATCATAGTGTAAGAATTAAAGTGTTTCTTATGACTGACCTCATGAACTGCCATTTCTGTGGGGCACTTGAGAGAAAACAACCCTTCTTTGAAATGCTGTGTATTCATGCCTTCCGTGTCTCGAGTTCTGTTCTGGATGCTTCACATGTATAATTCACTTAAACCTCATTGAAACTCTATGAGGTCAATGCCATTAAAATGGTTTATGATATGTAAACTAAGGTCTGGAAAAAGCAAATAGTTTTGCCCAAGGACAGCTGGTAGGTGGACGAGTCGGGCATTAAACCCAATCAGATGAACTCCAGAGACAGAACACTTACCACCCATATTTTGCATTTTATGGGAATGAGCACTACACAGAGCTGAAGATGTTGCCCACTTCTCAGGGACCCAGTCCCATGCGGCCATGGCTCTGGCTCTGAGATAAGAGCAAGTGTTGCAATGATAGAAACTTCAGACACAAGATGTGGTCATCTGAAAAAAGCAGTAGTTTATGGCCCAGTTTTCATTGGAACAGCAAGGAGAGATGACTTCACGGGATGACCTGCTCCAGTGTGTTTGGTGACAGCAGAGAGGAAACATCACCTTGGCCTGCTCTGTCAGAGAGCAGCGCCTTCATGGTTCCCAACATTTGGGTGTCTTCTCCACACCAGAAGCTACCACAGAGAGTATAAATTCAGAAGTGGGTGTCTGTGTTTCCAAAGGGTAGGAGGGACTCACTACCTTAGGGCCAACAGCAGCAGGAACACAGGCCCAGAATCAAGGATAACCATTGGAGGCCAGTAACAACCATGACATCAGTCCTATTCTTGGAAGGAAAAGAACAAGTCCAGAAACGAAAATAAATGGTCACAGATTTCAGAAGGTATGATAGACCAACATCCCTACCTACCATTGTCACAAACTTTCTAGTGATGATTTTTGCTTTTGAGCGGAACTAAAAAATGTTTGGCTTGGAAAATGTCCACTCTGTGAACACCCTTCCTAATACCACCTCCAGATGTAGCACTGGTATAAACACCCTTCCAAGATCCGTGGAAAGAATCCGCGTTAGAAGTGGGCATCGTGTAGTGTGTGGATATTCAGCTGCGGTGAGTCTTAGGATCTGAGTACAGGATAAACTACCCATTCGGTCACCTAAGGAAATAATATCTTTCCATGATTACTCTTTTGTTTATAAGATTTCATAAGTCGGGCATCGAGGATATTCTTTAGAAGAAAGTAGAAGATACGGACATCAAGCTTGGGAACTCCAAAGGAGTTTTGGTCATTATGAATCCCTGAAAGTCAGATTCATTCTCTGTGTGTGAAAGACAACAAATTTTTTCACTAAGACTTTGATCCCTTTATGGTTTCGTTGTTCATTCTACTGATTGTACTAGAAACAAGTTTCACTTCAGATATAATAGTTAATGACAGAGACTAGAAAAGGAAGTGGGTGTGGAGCTGTAGCAAAGTATAATGACAAGAGCGTTGGTTGCTATTTATAGCATTTGTTAAACTTTCATCTCCTCAAATTGCTGTTTTCATGTAGCAAACTTTAATCTCTCAGGCAACAGGGTAAGCAACATGAGATTAGAACTGGAAGTAATTTCTGGCATTAGTCAAATATGTAATGACTAAGTAAAACACCTTCTTCACCTTGAAGTGTCACCAGTTATCAGTGAGAATAGGAAAATAAACATTCACAAGTAACCTTGCACTGATCAGTGCGGGAAAATGAGGAAATAGAGGATTGATGCTATATGATATCATCCATGAGGCAAAAAGATTGAAATGTAAATATGGAACAAGAAAATTCTTTTAGGGACTTGGAGCTATTTTATGAAAAAGAACTCATCAGAAAACCATTTGCCCACATCTAATAAGAAATGCAGCTGGTGCTGAGACTGGAGAGTGGCTGAATCTCAGGCCAGTTCCTCTTCTTAAAACTCTCAGTTCCGTGATGGAGTCAGTCCAGTAGGGTGGAAGGAGAAGTGTAGGGCTGGGAGTGGTAACAGAACTGGGGTGTGCGGGGTGGGTGGGGAGAGGCTGTGAAGAGGCTTAGTCTGCGAGACCGGACCCTCACCTTACCCACTCTCCCATTGCAAGGACTGGTTTGCTTCTCTTATGAGATCTCAAATCTTTGTTGGAATCTTCATTTACAACCTTCTGGACTTCCTCCAGTCCATGCACATAGTAGGCACATACCATTTATGCAAGTTAGTGTGGCTAAGAAAATTTGGACAATTTGATCCTAATACAGGATGTCTATGGATGTCAGTATATTTTACAAACTGGTGGCAGACAAACTGGAATGAGGCCAGGAAACTGCCAGACTGAATACAGGGGAAGCGACTGCAGTAGCTGGGAGTACTTGAGGGAGCTGGACAGCCACTGTCTCTGTGAAGCAAGGGTGTAAGTTTGGACCAGAAACTCTGTGATTTTGTTGAAATGATCTTGAATGTAGTAGGCATTGACCCCTAAGAATTTACATGTTTAAATAACTGAGATATTATTTCATTTATAGGCTTGGCTCAAAACCCAGTTATGCTGGGCGCCTGGGTGGCTCAGTGGGTTAAAGCCTCTGCCTTCGGCTCAAGTCATGATCTCAGGGTCCTGGGATCAAGGCCCGCATCAGGCTCTCTCTCTGCTCAGCAAGGGAGCCTGCTTCCTCCTCTCTCTCTGCCTGTCTCTCTGCCTAGTTGTGATCTCTCTCTCTCTGCCAAATAAATAAATAAAATCTTTAAAAAAAAAACAACAAAACCCAGTTATGCTATAATTGTTTGTGCCCAATACTCTCCCACTGAGAATACTGTAAGGGAAGCCTGAGAAACAGTGAAGATACTAGCCCTGAGTCTCTTCTCTACCAACAATGAGAAATGCTCATAATATAATATAATATAATATGATATAATATATATAAAATTCAGATACTCTCAATTTGCCCTTCCCTGTACACCAGATAGCATCATCCTGATAGTTGCAATCCCTCATAATTGTTTCTCTTCCTTGTGACCATACAATCATGTATTTCATGCAAGGAATAGCAACTGGATAAGAAATGTATTTGTATCTATTTTTATTACATTAATTAAAGTCACAGATATGTACTGCTTACCTACTATGTATAACATGACAAAGGCTGAGGGACATAGTACATTTGAGGACTTGCTTTACCCTTTTGAAAATAAGATTATCTGAAAAAAAAAAAGTGACTGGCACTACAAGGTCAACAATCCCTGGCAGACAAGGAACAAAGACTAAGAACACTGGGTGATGTAAGAGGTCAAGGGAGGGTGAGCTCATTAGGCTAGGATATTCAAGGAAGACTTCCTGGAAAGGGTGGGGTTTGAGCTGGATCTTGAAAAATGAGCCCACATCTGGGAGGTAGAGAAGGGAAAAAAGTTTTCCAAGCAAAAGGAACAAAGTACGTTCCAGCATGGGTTCTTCAGAGAAGACCATTTCACAGTATTTAGAAACAACCTCCTTCCTGAACTAAGAATTTACTGGCCCAGGTATTGAGAAGTCTAGGAGTAGCTCCTGCTTTGATACGACAGAAGCATATACCCAAACACCACTGTGTTCTCTGTGTTGTCTTCTTTATTCTCTGGTACATTCTCCTTTACAGTAGGGACTAGAAGCTCCAGAAACAAAGCCTGCAACTCAGCAACCCTATAGAAAGTGGACATGCACAAATGTCTGGAGTTGAGTCCCATTAGCCTGACTTGGGACACACCTTTCTCTGAGACAGTCATTGAGGCCAAAATGACAGAATAGTCTTATTGCTTCATCTAGGTCATAAGCCACCAGAGTTGGGTTGTAAATGTGTTGGGACTGGTGATGGGAGATTAGTGCCATGTTCACCTAATAGATGATGAGTTAGATGGAGATAGCCACAAGGAAAGACCTGAAGGGTGTGCCTGGAAGGGGAAATGGATGCTAAGAGTCACAAATCGCAATGGTATAAATAAATATTCAGAAATGAGAGATGAGTCAAGGTTTATACAGACCTAGATGTCTGTAGTTATGAGCATAAATGATTATCATGAAAATAAATTCCTGTGTTTCAGGTATTTGTCTTACTTGGCATTGATTTCTCAAATGATCCACCAAGTCAGGCTTTGAAAAACACTTAATTTACAGACCATGTTTAGCATTCATTCTCCTCCTCCTACCTCTGACTATTTTAATACTACTACTAGAAATAAATAAGTTGGGATATAGAGCAAAGCAAGGGATATTCTCTGTTGCTCAGGATGGAGTGGTAAGAAATCTTTTCTCGGGAATTCCCCATGTCTCAGACAGAATAGAAATTAAGTGGCTGATTCATGCATTCATCAACAACAGGGAGAATATTCTGAGGCGCCAATGCACCTTAACCCCAGCAGGCCCTCCCTGGTGCCTGTTCTTGCAAAAGCCCTCTGAGATCTCAGGGCTGGCTACTGACATGTGTCCTCACCAAATGCTAATATGCTCATTCACATTGCTTTGTCGATGAGCTGTACATGCTGGCACACTATCTTTATGCACGACCAATAGCATTTTGGTAGCACTGAATACTTAATTAGGATGACATTTCGTGTTTGGCGTTTTGATGCTGTTGCTTTCCAAGTTACTTTTTTAGAGTTCCAAATTCCCAGCAAATTAGCTTGTTAAACATATCAACAAGTTGAAACTGTGGTTGAGACTGTGTTTTCATAACACATAATTATGATTCCTCAAAAAAAACCTTCCCAAGCCTTAGTTAATTGAGGTTCACAGATCCAGCAGGCTTCAATGCCTTTTGACAGCAAATATGCAGTGAACACTTTCCCTGAGATGGATTTTTTATCCCCTTTGGAATCTAATGAGCTTGATCACCTGTTTCTGACTCAGGTTTCTCCCTTTATGTTTACATTTACAAAGCTTGGTAATAAATCTAAATTTGACCTCAAAATCACTTTACTCTCCTTATTTCAGGCCTCAACCCTCATTGTCCACTGGATCTTAATATTTTATTGGACAGTAGATATCTCTAAAACTTTTTGGAAACTCTGTTCTCTCTCCTTACAGAAGTGCACAAATGTCAAATGTGCTTACGGTTGTAGCAGGTTCTCTTGGCCCGTACAAGACTTCTACTTAAGAGCACTTGTTTTTGATGCTGACGGTTGAAAACAAATATGGATATAATTTTCCATTTCAAGTATCTTTTCAAAAGGATACCTGTAACTACTTCATTTGTCTTCTCCTTGGGCTAACCTGGCTCATATCAGCTCTCAGACAGTAGAAGAGACC
Source organism: Spilogale gracilis (assembly GCA_004023965.1). Classification (NCBI taxonomy): domain Eukaryota; kingdom Metazoa; phylum Chordata; class Mammalia; order Carnivora; family Mephitidae; genus Spilogale; species Spilogale gracilis. The sequence goes on from PITA01000520.1 coordinate 249,994, forward strand.
TCAGAGAAAGAAGACAGTGAATCATTTCTGTCATCCTGCTAATTCTGTTGTTGGTTAAGGGATACTTTGGACCCCACTCACTGAATTAACAATGTCAGCTGGAGAAAAACCAAAAAAGAACCAGTCAACTATCTGCTGATACATAAAGAATCCTGGATTGGATATTCAAAACCTAGCCAAAACTTAGGGACACACCAGGAGGCTTGCCTTCCCTTCCACTCATCAGATATTTCTTGGGTGTCTTCTATGATCAAGGCACTCTGTGTGCATTTTTCTGTTTTGTCAGTGGTTTGGGCAGTGCCCAACAAACAAAAGGCACTCAATACCTATTTGTTGGAAATGAATAATAACTAAAACTTATTGGGCAATTATTATGCACCAAGAGGTTTAAATCTCAAAACAACTCTCTGAAACAGGTGTCATTAACTGCATTGTTAATGAGGCCCACAGTGGTTCAGTAGCTTACCAAGGTTTTGAAGCTGTCTGTGAGCCTGAACCTGAACCTGTAGCTTCTATCCACTACACTATAGTCCTTCAATGTTCTCTTGTAGGTGAGATTGTTTAACCTTGTCTAAGAGATAACAAAGTCTATTTCAGATCTGATCAATAACTTAACTCAGAGGAACATACGACAGAGCCTGCACTGGGCCCGAATTTGACCAATTTCAGACCTGAGCTGTTTTGTGACATCACTGCTGTCTTCTCTGTTACAGCATCAGTTCCATCCACACACTGTCTTTCCCCCTAGGTTCCGGTCCATCTCCATTCCAACAGCCATGCTTCTGAAACCACACTTGATCCCTATGGGGTGAGGGCACCAGTGGCTGCAAACCAAAGGCTTCCATTTTCAGGCCAAAAGCAGCCATACAAAGATTCCACAAAACTTCACATCTCATTCAGTATATTCTCTCACCTGTCAGTTAGTTACCTATGTTGAGCTTAGTTTAAACTTGAGTGAAGTTAAATAGTTTTCTGAAAAATCCATTGCTGAGTTTTGGTAGAAATGGGGATTAGGGAGGAAAAAAGCTAGCTTCTTACATTTCTTTAGTTTTATTAATTATTCCTCAAGAGTCTTATATTTATTATTGCTTCTGGAGGCTTGCCTATGGGCCAGCTACTCTTGAGGTGGGTGCTGATAGCCAACCGATGCTTCTTAGGAGAGAAATGTGGAAAATACCATCTACTCTAGTCCATGTAGTTGATCCCGCCATCTTCTTACTTCCCTCACGTTCACTAATTATGAGTTGGTGTCATTGTCCAAGCAAGAATTGTCAAAAATTAACTATTAAAAATTACGGTTTCTGGCTGGTTTCATGTTTTGTGTATATCAGGAGAAGCCTGAATTTCAAGCTAGATTCCTAGTAATGATGGCAAGCCAGGCCTGTCCTGGCTTACAGATTTACACAGGGACTCAAAGGAATTATTGGAGGACAGAACCAGCCCACCATTTGGGAGCTGAAAAATCTCATCTCATACCTGCGTAGACAGAGCGAAGCATAAAGGAACGTTCACACAGTCAAGCAGTAAAGACACTGGGCAGATCCTTCTTCATCAAGAGAAATAAATGTTTGCTCAGGGAGACATTCTCTTCTACTTCGGAGCAAATGGAAGACCATCATTCCTGTAAACTTCTCACCCCCAGGCAACATGTTTAGGTCATGTCCCCTGGCTGCAATTATCTTCACTTATTAAAAGAAGGCTTTCCAAAAAAGCATGTATATTTGTGGGTGTCCGTAAATTGAAGGAACATTCAAGGACCTAATCCAAGTCCAGAGGGAAATTCCCTTCTCTCCTATTACAGCTGTTTTCAAGGACAGGCAGAAATGCTAAGCACAAAATAACAAGAAATCTGGGTGGATTATTAAGAATAGATCTAAAGCTTTCTTTGACATTTATTTCGGTTATACAAGAACAAATACTGCACATGATGTCTTTCCATCCTCCTCACCTGTTTAATTTTCATTATGTTTATTCTCAAAAATGTGAGCACAAGCAGCAGATAGGTGAGCTAAGGACTTTTCCAACACCAGTCGTGAATTTCAAACAAAGGGTATTTTATTTATTTCAACTGGAGATTTCCAAGGGAGCACTCTCCTTCTCTGTTAACTAGAATCCAGATATTGTCTTTTTGACTAGAGGCATGTTACAGTTGTCAATTCAGAGCAAAAAAATTAAAATGTGGGTGCTCCTGGGTGGCTCAGTCGGTTAAGCATCTGCCTTCTGCTCAGGCCATGATCTCAGAGTCCTGGGATTGAGCCCCGTGTCGGGTTCCCTGCTCAGTGAGGAATCTGCTTCTCCTCCCCCTAACTCATGCTTTCTTACTCTCCTTCTCTCTCAAATAAATAAAATCTTTTAAAAAAATTAAAATGCCATTTACTACTTGGACTATGTTAACAAATTAAAAGAAAGGAAAGGAAAACAATCTTCCATTATCAGTGATGGCAACAATATGACATCTACTGCATACAACTCATACTGTTGAGACTTTAGAATTATTTTTCATGATATGAGGGTAAGTTGTGTTGATCCTGCCAAGACGGCTTACCCAGCTTCCCTTGTGGTAACAGTTCCCAAGATATTTGTATGCTGACATTAAGGTTTGGGCTAAAGAACAGAATAAATACAGTAAAGCTGTGAGCTAACAGTCACTCAAACAGGGCATAGTCATCTGCACTAAAGACTGGATCTTTCCAGAATTGAAACCCGGGCCTCCTGACATTATTCATTGAGTCTTTCTTGTGTAAGGTGTTGCTGTTGGTGCTCTGAGCATTTACCCTTCTGAGCCGCACAGTGTAAGAGGTTGAGACTGTAACTCCCTCACACCCACACCTTTAGAAGGAGAGGAGTCAGGTTTGCAACTCTGTTCTTTCTGCTGCTACATGTTCTTCCTGCTGTGACACATGCCCATCACTACGGAGGCAGAGAGATGTGGAAACTTAGTTCCTGCCCATAGGACCAGCTTCACACGAGTCCATCTGGAGGTCCAGCTCTGAAGGTCCTCAAGCCTGGCTCAGGGCTTTGCTGCCACGGTCTTGAAATTCTTAAGAATCTTTGAACAAAGGGTTTTGTGTTTCATTTTAATATGATGTTTACTAATTACTAATTATCTAGCCAGGCCTACCTATAAAGATAGCACACAGCAGAAGGAATAGTTCTATGAAGGCCCCCACTGGGGACACTGGAATGAGGAGAGTTGTTTTTTGTTTAGTTATCAGCACATCAGTCATAAAACTGATACCAAGGTATTGTAGGTATTTGGGGGAAAAGGCTTAGATTTGTGTCATTTTCATTAGGGGAGATAGAAGTGAAAGGTAGTATTTGTTCACTTTCCCCCTGCAATTAGCTGTCCTCCCCCCAGTAACTTGCTTTACATTTTGAGTGGCCGCATCTCATACTAAACAAGAGCTCTGACAGAAGAAATGATGTTGAGAGTTTATGACGTTGCTGCTTACTGGGTGTCAGTTCACAGCACACACACATCTTTTTTCATGTGCCAAAGAAAGGAACAACTCCTCTCAACCCTAGCATGGTAAATAATTGTAAAGACCAAGTCCACTGCAAATACAAAGAGTCCCACACCTTCCTAGTTTAAAAACCCCACAAGTCCTAGCTATCTATAAGCAATGAAAAAAAAAAAAAAACACAGCTTCTCTTACTGGATTGAAAATGAATGGTCCTCTCTAGGAAAAAACAAAATAAAAAAATCTTTTGATTGTATGATTTAAATATGAAAGAATCTATGACTTCTAAAAATGACTTGCTTGATACCAAAATGCAACATTGTGTGTCAGGAGAAGGAATGAATGATTTATCAATTAAATGGGAGAGAAGGAGTATTTGAAAAGCATCGAATTGAAATTTCAGAATAATCCTGAACACAGGTAACATGCAGTAAAGACTGAGAGGCAGCTGGTGGGTCTCACCTACTGAGAGAGAAGGAAATGGGCACAGGCAGGGGCCATGGAGAGAACCTCCCCCTTGTCCTGATTGCCACTGATGTCTGTGTGTCACCGGGCTAGAGCCTCCTCTCTGCACCTTTATTCCATGCCCCTCTCACCTGGGCCTTCCTTCCTCCACCTCTGCTTGTGAACATGCCACTCTCCTCTTCAAGACCCAGGGCGAATGTCATGCACTAGAAAGCCAATGGCTCTCTGAGCTACAGGCCTCCCGCTGGTGCTTCCTTCTGGATGGAATACTTTCAACACCCCACACAGATACACTCTGCTGACTTCCAGGCACGTAGAGACACATTGTAATGAGTACTGTTCAGCGACAGGCTGATACATCAACCATCCTGATGTGAGGGCAGCTGAGGAGGAACCATCAAACAGAGGAACGGAGATGGAAAGTGTTGGAATTAGAAGGATTTAGAGCCTGACTCAGTTTTGGAATCAGGGCTAAGAGCAAGTTACTTAATCTCTGCCTCCGTGTTCTTATCTGGGAGGGGGAGATCATGAGAGGAGAGACTTCTGGGGGTTGTAGCGATGACGAAGCAGGTTTCCTGGGTTCCAATGCTTGGAACCAGAACCATAGCTGGCATTCTGGAAGCCCTCACTAACTGTGAACCCTCATTGCACCTGTTGGCGTCATCCCTTTTTCCCATCAATGAACAAGAAAACAGAACTATTGTTATGTGGGGACCACAGTGTTTTGTGGGTTTTTTAAAATTTATTTAATTTTTTTCAATGTTACAAGATTCATTGTTTATGCCCCACACCCAGTGATCCATGCAGTACATGCCCTCAGTACCCACCACCGGGCTCTCCCATCCTCCCCCTTCCCTCCAAGATCCTCAGTTTGTTTCTGAGTCCAAATTCTCTCATGTTTCATTTCTCTCTCTGAATTACCCTACTTCCCATTTCCTTTCCTTCTCCTACTGTCCTCTATATTACCCCTTATGCACCACATGTAAGTGAAACCATGTGATACTTGACTTTCTCTTCTTGGCTTATTTCACTCAGCATAATTTCTTCCAATCCAGTCCATGTTGCTACAAAAGTTGGATATTCATCCTTTCTGATGGAGGCATAGTATTCCATTGTATATATGTACCACATCTTCTTTATCCATTCATCTGTTGATGGGCACCTTGGCTCTTTCCACAGTTTGGCGATTGTGGCCATTGCTTCAATGAACATTGGGGGTACATATGGCCCTTCTTTTCACTACATCTGTATCTTTGAGATAAACACCCAGTAGTGCAGTTGCAAGGTCATAGGGTAGCTCTATTTTTAATTTTTTAAGGAATCTCCACCCTGTTTTCCAAAGCAGCTGCACCAACTTGCATCCCCACCAACAGTATAAGAGGGTTCCCCTTTCTCCACAGCCTCTCCAACACTTGTTGTTTCCTGTCTTGTTAATTTTGGCCATTCTGACTGGTATAAGGTGGTATCTCAGTGTGGTTTTGATTTGAATTTCCCTGATAGCTAGTGATGATGAACATTTTTTCATGTGTCTATTAGTCATTTGTATATTTTCTATGGAGAAGTACCTCTTCATGTCTCCTGCCCATTTTTTGATGTGTTCATCTTCTTTTTAGATGTTGAGTTTGAGTAGTTCTTTATAGATCTTGGATATCAGCCCTTTGTCTCTAGTGTCATTTGCAAATATTCTCTCCCATTCGGTGGGTTGCCTCTTTGTTTTGTTGACTATTTCCTTTGCTGTGCAGAAGCTTTTTATTTTGAAGTCCCAAAAGTTCATTTTTGCATTTGTCTCCTTTGCCTTTGGAGACGTGTCTTGAAAGAAGTTGCTGTGGCCAATGTCACAGAGTTTACTGCCTATGTTCTCTTCTAGGATTTTGATGAATTCCTGCCTCACGTTGAGGTCTTTCATCCATTTTGAGTTTGTCTTTGTGTGTGCTGTAAGAGAATGGTATAGCTTCATTCTTCTGTATGTAGCTGTCCAATTTTCCCAGCACCATTTATTGAAGAGACTGTCTTTTTTCCACTGGATATTTTTTCCTGCTTTGTCGAAGATGATTTGACCATACATTTGTGGGTCTATCTCTGGATTCTCTACTCTGTTCCACAGGGTTTTTTAAAGCTGAAGTAGTTCCTGGCTAGGAACCACACTGTCCTCTGCTCCTGCTTCTTTTGTGGAAACTTTCTCATTTTTTCCTGCTGTATCAGAATCTGCAACATGCCTCATATCCTTTTGCTGTAAAATCATGTCTTCTTTGAATCCTTATAGCTCTTGTATTCAGCAAGAGCAGAATAAATGCTTGTTGAATGAATAAATAATTGTCAGAGAAGAACAAGAAAAAGAAAGAAAGAAAGAAAATGAACAGTACTCTCACTGTCAATAGATAATGATCTGGAATGCTCAGGGCACCACCTGACAATTATCCAGTGCTAACAATTACAGAGAGAGAGGAATTCTTCTCTTCCAAGGCAGTGACTAGATAAAATATGATGAGATTTAGTGGCCAACTGTACGCAGGAAGGTTTGCCTTTAGATGTAGGTGGAAGATGATGTGATCACAATTTAGAGATATAGAGAAGTTTCACCCCAAATTCATACCTAACAACTGACATGTTATTGGAATTCTACACGAGGGGATGATCCTTTGGGGTTAAAAATTACCTTATTAAATAAACATCCTATCCTCATGCGTTACGATCACTAATCCCTTTGATGCATGGCTGAATGGACTCAGAGGTGCAAAAGCAAGGAAGGACGTGCTGAGAGAGAAAAAGAGGCTGTCCAAAATGCATTTCCCCCCATTTTGTCCTAGTCAGCCCTCATAATTTTGTCTGAAACTAATGCCGAAATCTGACAGGAGAACCCCAGGAGAACTAGCAGTCTTATTTTATTTTTTTTTAATTTTTATTAAATTCAATTAACCAACCTACATTACATCACTAGTTTCAGGTGTGGAATTCAGTAATTCATCAGTTCCCTCTACCACCCGGTGGCCCTGACATCATGTGTCCTCCTTCATGCAGTTTTAACATCAACAACATCAATCATACTAACAATAACTGCGTTTGGGTATTAGCTGTGGCAATGTACCAGGCACGCATTCTATGTGTCATCTCATTTAATTCTCGAGACAACTATATTATTTGGAGATAATTATTATTGGGGAAAATCCGATGTTTTCATCTACAAGAGGTAGAGTTAGACTTGACTCAAAATGGTGTAAATAATAAAAGGAATGTGTTGTTTCAAGTAACAAGAAACGCACAGTTGGGTGGTTCTAGGAGTGGGTATGGCTTCCTGGCACGTCCGATCCTCCATCAATTGCTCTCACAGTGAACAGAATTGCCTTGACTGGTTCCATCTAATTAATGTTTGCCTCCTAAGACTGAGCAGGGGTCCAGACTTCCTTGTCCATAGGATGTCCAAATCCTAAACAAATTAATCACTCTGTTAGCGAGGAAGCAGGGGGCAGAATGGATTTTGTACTGAGAGTCAATCATGTCTATCCCAGACCCGGTTGTGTCATGCAACAAATAGGAATGCGAGAGCTGGGCAAGTCTGCTAACTTGTTCCCGAACACACAGACGACAGGTGACAATACCAGGAGAGAGTAAGCCCCAGTCTGTGGCAATTTAAAGGGTATACTTCTGACCACTGTGTCTTTCCACAAGCTGCTTTTGTGTATATGCTCATAAACATTCCAAATTGTTGCAAAAATAATTTTAAAAATTAAGCACCATCGTATCACAGTAAGCTTACCAAAGAAATCCGGAATGACTTCTTTACAACTGCTGACCTGTACCAGCAGAGAGGCAACATTTTGTCCAGCAGAGACATGCTTCACTAACAGCAAGATTGACACTCTGGGAAATTTTAGCCCAACAGGACCCCTGTAGTTATAGAAAGGAGTTCCGAAACCCGTGAGAACAATGTAGCCCACTGAAGATTCAGAGGAGTCAAGAATTGTCCCTATTGAGGTGCTTATGGTGTGATAACATAGTGAATTGTGCAACATTTGTTAAATAACTTTTGCCATGATACTCCCCTAAGACAACCTTGTTGCCCACCAACCCAGAAATCCAGCTGTTGTGGAACTACTAAAGTCATTACAAAGATAACTTCTGGATCTTTGTTGCTAGTTTTTATACAGGACGAAGTTGGATAAGAGACATTATTTCTTCCAGAGACGATAGAGAAATTATTGTTTGGAGGGGGGGAATAGAAAATACGCATATGCTCTATCTTTGTTTTCTTATAATGGTTTGATCATTTTAAAAAGGACGGGAGTGGAGGTGATTTTACCCAGATCCTGTCTTTAAATGGAAATAGTTAAAGGCAGGTATATATGAGTGCATTAACATTCTTAGATGACTGATTCTGTCTAATTGACAAAAATATATGTTCTTTTGGCTATACAACCTTCAGTGAAAATGAGATCTGAAAAATGGATCTGAATTCAACTATTGGTAGTATTCTATAAAAATATATCAAAGTAAAGAGACTAAAGCATCACCTAATGAATTTAAAAATTGACTGTGCCTAAGGAATTAATAAGAAGGGAACTCAGTTTGGTTTTATTTTCCCTCACCTTTATTTTCCTTTCCAACCCACCTCCTACCTCATTCTTTCTTATGTTTAGTTGTTACTCTGGAGACAAATACTAAGCGAATATGTCTCTTAAGTTCTTTGTATGGACACATTTTTAAGCCCACTAAACACAATCAGAAAAAAAAAAAAGATTTCAAAACAAGAGAAAGTTTTTAACACTACTTGTATCTGAAATAAGGCTAGCAGTGAATTAACCAATTCCATTTTTTTCTAATAAATTCTCTGGATTTTTTAATATCACAGAGAGACACCATGGATTCAACAAAATGATTCCAACTGTATTCTGTGAGAAAAAAAGTTTGTTTTCCAGCTGAGTGATTTATTGTCATCAAGATCATTTTGAATGTAAAGAAGAAAAGAAAATTCACAACATTATAAAATGTGCATTATCTTTTGTTGTAGTTTCAAAGGAGTAATCTTAACAATTACTACAAATAAGTACTTATGGGTTCATGATTTTGTGCATTACTTCACATTTAGGTCACGAAAAAGAAAAATGCTAAGGAAGTGAAACTGGTTAAGATTTTATTGGGGTAGGAGACCCTAGGAATAAATATTTTTACACAAACTGGAAGTTACTGCAGTGCCTGGGTGGCTCAGTCCCTTAAAGCCTCTGCCTTTGGCTCAGGTCTTGATCCCAGGATCGAGCCCCACATCGGGCTCCTTGATTCTCCCTTTCCCTCTGCCACCCTGCTTTTGCGCGCGCGCGCGCTCTCTCTCTCTCTCTCTCTCTCTCTCCCTCTCTCTCTCTTTCTCTCTCTCCCTCCCTCTCTGTCAAATAACTAAAAAATCAAATCTTAAAAAAAGAAATGGAGGTCACAGGTTGGGAATATGGAAAGTCAAGTGAAACCACAAAGTAATTTTGAGCTCTGAAACTTCTCAAAGAGAGAAAACAAGACTAGGAAAATTACTCCCCTCTCCTCCAGGAAACTGAGCATTAGAGTAGGAAAGAAGAAATTATAGATAGGGAGTGGTAGAAAATGGTCCTTCACTTAGGCCTTAATAGTAAGGGTGAAAATCACAGAACCTGAAGTTGCTACTTCTTGTTTTTAAAGTTTAATGACCCATTAATATCTACAAGGCAATTCTTAGCAGATGTCTGCTGAATGAATGAAGTCATCAATGGCATGAATTGAACATATATTTAAATGTCTCTAGAATCATTAAGATTTTTCAAAGAGTTTTTAAGGAAACATTCTAGCATGCTATATGGCGAAAAGGATAGTTCTGGAGTAAAACCAGTTAACAAAATTAAATTCTTGCACTGAAATTCATTCCAAAATTCATTCCAAAGAAAGTAATGGGATGGGGTTGGGTCAGTAAGGTCCAGAGGAGAAAAAAATATTGTGCTGTTAAAGGCATGCACATTTCTGTTCCATTTTCTGACTGGTTTCCATTTATTGATCCAATTTCCTGTTCACTGGACTGTGCACTTTGCTGTAATCTATGGAATGTGATCCAGGGAGAGTCTGCACACCTAATCTTCCTGAACAAGTGAGCCAGATAGAGCAAGCATAGTAATCTGTAAAGAACCAAATCTGGAAACTACCACCACTGGCAAATGACCTACTTGGCTGTCTTCCCTGTGCAATGCGGGAGAACATGTCAATACATGTGCACGCTCTCTACAGTTTGGAAGATTTTTCTGTTGTATGTTTTATCCATGGTTCTAAAATCTCAGGCATTTTGGGGGTTTTCTAAAATATATTTGACCATTTGGGATCCCTGGGTGCCTCTGTCAGTTAGGTGTCTGCTTTCAGCTCAGGTCCTGCCTGATCTGAGGGTCCTGGGATAGAGCCTCATGTCCTGCCAGGTTCTGCCCTCAATGGGGAGTCTGCTTCTTCCTCTACTCTAACTCTCTCCCTGTTCTATCTCTCTCACTCTCTCTCGCTCAGATAAATAAATAATATATTTAAAACAATAAAATTGAGTGTATTTGACCATTTTAAATACTACCTTTACTATAGAGGTAGAAATGCCAAGTTAATGTAAATATTGTTTCTATTTCAACAATTATAATTTCCATGGTCCAGTTATTTGCATATAAATAGGCATGTTGCCTGAACCACTCAATGAAACGTGTACCACCCAGACTGCACTGGCCTTTCCCTAGATCCCTACAATTACACAAACAAGAGCGGCCACTTTAATTCACTGCCTCAGATACAAGCTTGTTGATATGCTGTTGCAAACAGAAAGTGTAGGAAGCCTGCCCAGGGTAAGGACACAACGGCCAGAGTGGGACAGCTATGCTAGAGTCACATCCCGGTGGGTATGCTACCTCTTCTGAGTAGGTCTCAGGTGAAGGTCAAAGGAAAACCAGGATGAGAGAAGCTGGAGTAATGACTGTCCCAAACAAAAGAAAGGTCAGGCTTTTGCACCCAAGACTGGACTGAAATGGCAGCGAGGGCCCTGCTTTCTTTACTCCTATACCACGAAGACTAAGACTCACTGATCCATCTGGCAACAGTTTCTGGGCACTGTGCTCAATACTATGCTAGGAGCAGGCAATACAGCAGTGAAGACGACCCAATAAGCATACAGACTAGCAGAACAATAAGACATTAAGAAATACTTGCACGGTGAATTAAATACAATTATAAATTGATGTATAAAAGTAAAGTAGGCGGTGCTATAACAATGCATTCTAGGTAGAAAATGTATAGGTCCCGGGCTTCCAGGAACAATGCCAGTTTACCCCTGCTGTCCTGGAGTAATTGTTAGGACTGTGTACTTCCACTCACATTAGTGCCCCATTTGGATGATAAATAAGTGATTACCATTCACTTTCATAAGAGGAGACCTGACTTAACCTGAAAGCCATCAAGGGCTCTTTTCAGACTGGAACTGTTCAGCTGAGACTTGAGGCTTGGAGAGCTACGCAGAGAAGGCAGGAGGATGCTGAAGAAGGAGGGAGGACAGAGACGTTGTACACCTAAGGGCCTAAGCCCAGTCTTGCTCAAACACTGGTGAACGGGGCGTGGTTTGTTAGGAGAGGCAGCTGCCGAGCTGGCAGAGCCCTTATCAGTCATCCCACCGGTTTGAGACCCAGGGCAGTAGGAAGTCACTGAACCGCATCAAGAGGAAGAATGATCTCTGAAAGGAAGGTTTAGGATGTGTCAATATATGTTTACACATGTTAGAGGTATTAACTCACAGAGTTGCACGACAACGATTTGAAGCAGGTGGGATTATAGCCCCAGTTTTTTCAGATTAGGAGACTGAGGTACAAAACTTGAAGGCAATTTGCCTAGTCATCTCTCAAGAAAGTGACGGCACCAGGCCTCCAACCAGGCAGACTTGCTTCAAAGTCCTTAGCTCTGTTCATCAAGGGAGTGAAGGGAGTGACAATATCAGATTTGATCGCTATCTGTGTAAACATTTACATAAGCCTAGAGAACTTCCAAGTTCTGAGTTTATGCTAAAATGATTGAATGACAGTGATATGTTGAACTTGACCTGGCTGTGATTTTCTTCTCATCTGGTTAAAGTTCGTATACTCAAAACAGTCTAGTATGATCCTGTCTGTGTTCAATAAAAAATGAGGGTGCAGACATATACATATATGTGTGGATAGGAGATAACTGGATGGGAATATTATAAAATTATTAAGTTTTTACCTCTGAGGATTTGTTGGAAGGAGGGAGTGGGAGAGCAAGAGATTTCACTTTTTGTTATTCCATCCTGTCCCACCATGAGTGCATGTTTTTTTAACAATAAAAAGCAAAAACTAACTATCAATGCCCCCACTATTCCTGCTTGTTAGGAAACATACAGTGGTTTTGGAGCTAAAGGGAGCTGTTTGGAAGAAAGGAGCCCGTGATATCGACCTTCACCTTCACCGGTCCTGTGAAAACAGATAGTCATGAGAAAGGACTTCTAACCAATACCGCAGGATATTTGTTTGAACAAGAAATTAGAGATGTTCGTATTACCAAGGTACTGTACGTTCTGAGGATGAATGTAACCATGCAACCATGTTCTTTCCTGGTAATGAGCATAAGTAACACTTTGAAGAGAATGAAATGTTACCAGTGGTAACGGACAATGCAACTCAACATCAAGACACGTTCCAGATAGTACATACCAATGTGAAGCAAAGTTCAAATAAATTGCTATGTGGTTGCATAGAGTTTTAGTCCAATGCTGCACATCTTCTAATTTCCAAGGTAGTTTTTGAGATTGCTTAAATCAATCCCCAAGTCAATCAGTCAATCAAGGATACCAATTCTTAATAGTCCTCCACCTACCTTTTATTAACAATACGGGACTGGGTATGACTTTCATGTTCTGGCTCTTGCCTTGAAAAGAAAACATTGTTCTTTTTCCAAATGAAGTTTTCAGACGTCTCCCATTCCCTTAACTGAGCAAACAAATTGAAATTTCCCTTTGTTTTATTTATGATCTCAGGTCTATGGTCATGTCTATTTCATGTTTGGTCACTTTTGTAATGTCCATGGGAAGTTTTTTAGAGTAACACTTCTAAATAGTATTTATGTATGCAATGTGCTATGATAAAAAGGTGGATTGATTCTGATGAATTATGATGCCGATGCTGTAAGACTTGAAGTGTATAATAAAGGTTTATTATTTCCTGGGAAATTTGACAGCTTCTGGGAACTCTGAGCTCCAGGGAACCTAGCTTCCAGGTGGCACAGGTCCTTGTATTTAAAAGCGTTCTCTTGTCTATAGAGTAGTTATTTTCCTGTGTTATTCTGTGAAGAACATGTGTCAGGATATGGAATATTCCATTTAATTTTAAGTCTAATGCAGCTGACAGGATGGCAGTTTTTCTGACTCCTAGTATTGGATATGTGATCCTACACATTTTAGAAACTTACAAATATTAAGATATAGGAACACATCCCTCTTTCTTTTGTTTAATGAATATTTTGTTAAATTTTATGTTAAAAAGAAGGTCTCTTTTTTGTGCCCAAATAACACATTATTCCTAATGCTATTTCAATACTTACAACATTCCCTTTTCATTATTTTTATGTTTCTGTTTCCCATTCTAATTATGTTTTTGAAGGTTAATATTTTATTATTATTTCTCTAACCCTGAAGAACAGTGTCTATCATGTAGTAAGTTCTCCACATATACAGACGGAATGCAGGAAGGAAGAAATTAATAAACGTATGAGTGGTTACAGATATACACATGGTTTGGAATAAGTCTTTTAAATGTAGTAATTATAGAAATAATCAATTTTCTGAGCAGGGAACGATAAAGAGTACATTATTATACACCTTATTCTGCATCTGCAGATGCAGCAAATATGATTAAGAGAGGGAAAAAAATGAGCAGCCATGATTGTGTTAGTTGTGGCGGGTACATAAAAGAGATAATATATGAAATAATTTAAAAGAAGGAGCTGTCAGTTCCTTTTATTTTCAGAGAAACTGGAAAACAGGGAAGAAACAGAAAGGAATGCTTATGAGCTTTAGCTTTAGCAGGTAGCAGTGGAATACTACTTCAGATACTAGATTACTGTAGAACACGTACTGTCTGCCATCTTACAGCAACAAGAGAAAAACATCTATTCTTCAGGACCGAGGACAGAGATAGCAATTGTAAAATTACCTGAACACACAACAACTAGACTAGAACTCTTTGCACAGGTCAGCAGCATGAATACATTCCTAAGCACGACTCCAATCTTCTCCTCCACCAGATAGTCACGATGGTCCCTAAGCAACCACAGGTGGTGCAGACTCAACTGTATCAGTCCAGGGAACAAACTGCCAATGTGCCCAGGTTCTAGATATAAAGTTTGCCACGCTTGTACATTCTTAATGCTCAGGAAGTGAAAGGGTTAGAAAAAAAAAATCTTTATGGTAACTTACCAAAGTGGTTAATTTGAGGATTTATAATGATCTTAACATTCTTGAAGTGAGAGAGGAAATAGAATGGCTTACATATGATTTCCAATGATTAAAATAAGAACCAGGTAATTAATCTGTTGACATTATCGTCTTAGATAAGCCTATAAAAAGCCCAAGAAACTATATGAGTTTTTCTGAAAATCACTGCTATTGCTCTCCATCTTATCTCCCATTTGTAAATGAAGGCTTATTAGAACTGAAATATGGGGAATGATCAGAAAGGGAACTTTAAAAAAAATAGCTTATTCTGAATATCTTTGAAAATTACATAGCTCCTGCCAAATGTACAGCTTCACACTCAGGTCTGAGAAACTCATCACAGAAAAAATTGAGAAATGATAAAAACCTGAACACTTTCCCCTTAATCTAAGGAATAGGCAAGGATATCTTCTCATAACTCGTACTCAGTGTTGTTCTGGAAGTCCTAGACAGTGAGAGAAGAAAAGAAGGAAGGAAGGAAGGAAGGTAGGAAGGAAGGAAGGAAGGAAGGAAGGAAGGAAGGAAGGAAGGAAGGAAGGAGGGAGGAAGGAAGGAAAGAAGGAAGGAAAGGAGGGAGGGAAGAAGGCAAGGAGAGAAGGAGGGAGGGAGGGAGAGAGGAAGAAAGAAAGCAGGGGATAGAGGAAGAAGAGGTGTATATATTGGAAAGAAATAAATAAAGCAGTCTTTTTAATCTCCATTTTTTTCTTCTCTATTAGCTATGACTATAGTTTTGACTATGACAAAGTTTTACATCAAGCCAATAATTTATCTTCCAACCATGTATAAAGTATTATTTGCTATATCTATCATATTTAGAAATTTTTCTTTAGTTTGAAATTGAATTTTCTATCCAATTCTTCTGTTGTGTCATATTTTCTCATTTGTCTTGTTGAATTATAGTCTTATGTTCTTCTGCAGTGTAAAGCACTCAAGGATAATCTTGTTTTCTGTAGATTATGTTTTCTTATGCACAGGGCTCATCACATTTTTATATCCAATGGTCCTTCCTTTATTTTGTTTAGTCGTCATGGCATTTCCTTGTTCTTCCTTAAATTGGACCATCCTGTACACACCATCTCTTGTCTTTCATATAGCTTGAATTATTTCTCTGTGACACTCTACACATCACACTGTCCATTAATTCAAACTTCAATTTAAGGACTGGGAGTTGGTTTCTAGTGAACATTCAGAGTGAGCAAATAAGAATGAGAAAAAGAAAAACTCAGCTGTGTCTTGGTATAGTCCGTGTTGAAAGGACTTGGCCAGGGGCGCCTGGGTGGCTCAGTGGT
Organism: Spilogale gracilis; assembly: GCA_004023965.1. NCBI lineage: Eukaryota > Metazoa > Chordata > Mammalia > Carnivora > Mephitidae > Spilogale > Spilogale gracilis. The sequence continues at coordinate 265,677 of PITA01000520.1, forward strand.
TAAGCATCTGCCTTTGGCTCAGGTCATGATCCTGGAGTCCTGGGATCGAGTCCCACATCGGTCTGCCTGCTCAGTGGGAAGCCTGCTTCTCTCTCTCTTGCTCCTGCTGCTTGTGTTTCCTCTCTGGCTGTGTTTCTCTCTGTCAAATAAATAAAACCTTTAAAAATTAAGATTAAATAAAATCTTAAAAAATTAAGATTAATAATTTAAAAAATTAAAAAAAAAGAAAGGACTTGGTCATGACTTCCTCTTTGAGAACCAGGGAATTATGTAATCTACATCCACCACCCTTGTTTTTTCTTCAAGATTGTTGAAAAATGACCCATTTCTTTTATCAGCAAAGGAGAACATTTTTAAAAAGCAAAATATAAAAAGGCTATGCTTTGAATAATAAAATTGTCATAAGGATGAAGAATTCTTTCATAGGTGGATGAACTTCTAAAACATATTAGTGGAAACTTAGGCTGCTTTTCCATATAAAATTTAAAATCATCTAGTCCATTTTTTCAAATATACAAATTTTTCATTAATAATCTTTATCTTTTAGAGCAGTTTTAGGTTCATAACAAAATTGAGTGGAAAATACAAAGAGCTCCCATATGTCTTCCACTGTTTTTGAATTATTAGACAAGATTTACCTCATCTCATTTTTTCCTCATTAGGCTTAACAAATCTTATAATTTCTCTTAGTTCTACCTCCATAAAGACAGCAATCTCTCAACTTAGTCTCCCTTTTTTGAGTTGTCAAGTCTCCTTACATGGGCTGGAATGTGTGTCCATTACAGATGTGGGTTCTTCTCAGCTTCCATGTAGGTCAAGCCATTGGGGTCTCACCATAGGAATATAAGGCATGAAGACTATTCTGTGCGGGCAACAGACTATCTTTTCCTAATATCTTGGGTTTTCTCCCTCTCTTCAGACCAGAAAGATGAAAGGTTGTGACCTAGTAAATCTTTCCACTGTCAGGATTTGGGTTCCTCAGAGCCTCAAGGTCCAACATTAGGAAAAAAAAAGGAAACGAAGGATGCCAAAGAAGCCAGTTCCTTGGAAGTGAAACAGGTGAGGAAGAAAGCCATCCCCTTTTATGTAAAGGCTGCCCTTCAGTTACGGAGCAGTGCACTCCAGTTTTGGCCAGTTGGCCCAGCTGACACATGCCCAGGACATCACAGGTGCAAGTTTTGAGGGGATTGATTAATGACTCATCGAACATCTGTAATCCATTGGTCGGAAAGCTCTGAAATAGGACACAATCTTTTTATCTGATTTCTGGGGATGTCAAATGTGATAATTTTTATTTTTGGACGTTCATGACCTACCAAACAACATCTATTACTTGTAGTAAAAGGCAGACGTTGATTATAAAGAGCGCAAGACCTGGGGTGATCGTGACTATTTTGATCTCATGGAGAACAGCTCTGGCCAGGTAAAATGTTTCCTAAGATGAGTCACTTTTTCAAGCAGCCATTAAAAAAGCAAAATGCCACAATTTTATTATTTAAGTCGCTATAAGGACTTAGGATTCTTTCACAAGTGAAACTTCTAAAAAGTGTTAGTGGAAATTTAGTCTGATTTTTGCATATTCCCGGTCTTGTAAATATCTGTATGTCAATAAAACTTTTGTGAATGTATAAAATAATTTCTAGAAACTTATCCATGATTGTAGTTGATGCTGAAGACATTTCCCCTACTGATTTGTATTCAGGAAAATCTCAGGAATCACAGCCTAGGCGAGAAAAGGGTGGCAGCCAGGTTGAATTATTTCTAACCTTTTTGTGGTAATGTTTGTAAAGCTGACCATCTTAAAGTTTTTGAAACCTGTAAAATGAAATTAAAAATTAAGAGCACCACCGTTATTAAGTATATTTACCTACATGTACTTTAATAATTTTACACATAGAAACTAAAGATGTGAGTATTGCTTCTTTGTGTCAATTGTAATTTTAGGACACTTGTTTGAGTGAAAGATAAATTCTTCCAATAGGTCTATCACATATTTTCTTAAAGTCTGGTTTATAATATTAACTAGCTTCAAATCCAACCAGCACCCGT
>PITA01000521.1:0-267851 GCA_004023965.1 Spilogale gracilis
TTCCTTCCTTCCTTCCTTCCTTCCTTCCTTCCTTCCATCCTTCCTTCTTTTTCCACTTCCCCATGTCCTGGTAATTCCTTACTATCTTGCAAGCAATCACTATTTCTTCAGTTTTTACCGAGTATGTTCTGTTGTTTGCAATGAGTTTTTATTAAGTAATCTGTTATTATTATTTATCTAAAATACTTTATGTCACAGTACATAACAATTTATAATTGAAAAATACAGTGGTTTTCCTATATTTTATCTTCCTCCTTCTATTTTTATGTATGCCCCCAGAGTTCACCATACCTCCAGCACCTAAACTGTGCGTGGCATGTAGTAGCTTCTAAATATTCTGAATAAATGTCATTTGAATAGGTTCAATTTCTTCATCTCTAGGATAGGAAAAATACTACCTACCTTATTGGTTTATTGTAAGAATTATAATTTATAGACATTGATATAAGAAAATAATTGTAGATTATTATGGTTAAATATCAGCAGATGTTAAGAAGAACTGGCTTGAATGTGACTGATTAAGTAGCCTGCTGAATCTGCCCTATTTCAAATGTCTTTGTTGCTTTCACATTACTGAGAAGCTACACTTGTTCTGACCCTTTCCTCACACATTTGAAATCTTGAGCAACCAATATTGATTTATCTCTGCAGTGGTGGAGATGACCTTTCAAGGAAACATCATAAATATCTGCTGTCAGTTTGAATTTCTTTTGTTTTCAATGGTTCTGTTTTTAAAATTTTGCAGTATTTATGGTAATGAGCCAGTTTCCAGATGTGAATACTATGTCAAGTATTTGTTTTTCTAATTTAATACTTGAAGTAGCCAGAATCTATTTTAAGAAAAGACTTCTCTCTGTGTCTTATTTTCCTCCGTAGTCTCTGCAGAGCAGAGTGGGGGATGCAAGAACGGGGATATTGTCTCCCTATCTTGACCTGGCATAGTAATGACCACCATAGTGGTGTATGCAAAGAAGTATAGGGTTGGAATGAGTGATTTATATATATCAGCTTTCCCTTGGGCCTCATGACCCTGCCAACTATTTGCTTTCTCTGATCATGTACAAATACTGGGATGATGACACTGCTTTTGGGTCAAGGAGTGCCCACAATTTTATTTCCCTCAGCCCAGAAAATTCATAAATGTTCTTTGATGATGAAGATGATGACTACATGAAATATTATGCTCTAAAGTAGTGCCAACCATTTGTGATGGCAGAATTAATGTTGGTCCCTTTGACACTAGAGTTATTAATTTTCTCTTAGATGAAATGAATAGTTTGGACTCCATATTTTTCCTTCCTGAGCTAACATTCTTCACTCTATAACAGGATGTAAAAATGGGCCCTACCTGTCTCAGTTTTGGCCGAAGTTGCATAGATCAAGAATAAAATGATAGCTTCCAATTACCCCACAGGAAGATACTAAACTACTAATGCTACTTGATCTTAATGGAGCACTGAAAGCATTTTAGGGGGAGAATCTTGGTTGATTATTGTGCTGTACTGCATACTGCAGGACTTTGACATCCTAGCACCTTCCCCCTAGCAAACTGGCCATAGAACTCCCTGGGTAAAATGTCAACCCCAAAATGTACTTTACATATTTCCAAGTATGCAGAAGTAAATAATGTTAATTTCCCATTACTAACCACTTTCCAGCTGATCATCAACCTCTAAAGTGGAAACAGTTTGAAATTAAAAAGCAGAGAGAATTTCTTTGCAGAATGTGTACCACCCACACTCCCAAAAGACAAGAATACATGGTGCTCCCTTCATCTACATCAACTGAGAGTCTGAGAGAGCCTTTGGAAGAAATGTCACCTATCCCACAAGCGGGAAAACCATGACAACTGGTATGACATATGTTTTGAGTCACCTGAGTCAACATATGGGAAAAATAGAGAAAGAGAGAGAGAGAGAGAGAGAGATTGCAATTGAGAAACATGTTTGTCCAGCCTGGAAGGCGTTCTAGATAAGCACTTCTATTAAATCATTTAAAGAAATTTCAGGAAAGGAAAAGTGTCCTGAATCATTTGAGGTGATTTATTATTCTAAATAAATAATGACTTTTAATGAACTTATTGTGGTAAAACACACATAACAAAAAATTTACCACTTTAACCATTTTTCCGTGTACAATTCTATAGTGTTAAGTACCTTTATAGGATTTTGAAACTATGAGCACCATACCTCTCCAGAACATTTTCATCTTCCAGTCCTAAAACTCTGTACCCATTAAATACTAACTCTAATTAAATACTAAATACTAAAATACTGTTTTCCTATCTCCCTATCCCCTGGCAACCACCATTCTACTTCCTAACCATGAATTTGACTACTCAGTAAAATCCTATGAAGCAATACATTTATCCTGTGGATATTGTCCTTGAAACATAGGAGAATGCTTTATATTTTAATATGAAAGGTAGAAAATAAGGGTACTAGCAGGGATGGGGTCCTTCAATACATAAGATTGGTTTTCTGGGGAAAGAAACCAAATAAGATTCTGTCAACATTACCTCCAAATCTTAAAAACAAAAAGCAATAAGAAATTATGTCAAAGAAGGAGAACCAAAGCTGTTCCCAGGGCATGTGGGATAGTGTTTATCCCTTTAGATAATGTATTATAATCTGAGAAAGCCCCAAGTTCCTCAAGGGATAATTATTAGGCACTCACTTTGATTTCATTACAGCCACACATGTCACACAGTGGATGCTACAGAAGCTCTGGAACCTAAGACAGAAGTGGGTTGCTATTTGTTCTTATTTTCTGAGCCATAGGGTTCTTTCTGTATTCCAGTTCTGAATACCTTATTAAATGTATGATTAGAAAATATTCTCCCATTTCATGGGTTGCCTTTGCACTCTGTAGACAGTATCTATGGATGCACAATTTTCTAGAATTTTGATGGAGTCTAATTGACCTATTTTTTTTCTCTTATTGCCTGCACCTTTTGGTATTATATTCAAGAAACCATTACCAGATACAATATTATAAAGCTTTCCTTCTATATTTTCTTCTGAGAAAGAAGATAATATATAATTTTTGTTCTTACACTTAGGTCTTTGATAGATCTTGAGTTAATTTTTATTTGCAGTGTAAGGTAAGGATATAAACTCATTCTTTTGCATGTGGGTATCTAGTTTTCCCAGCACTATTTGCTAAACATTGCTCTTTCCATATTGAGTGGTCTAGGGACCCTTGTCAAAAGTAATTGAGCCATGTATGCAAGGACTTATTTCTAGACTTGTTATTCTATTCCATTGTCCTGTATGTATATTTTTATGCCAGTGTCACATTGTTTTAATTGCCATAGCTCTGTAATAAACTTTAAAATCAGGAAACGTGAGACCTCCAACTTTTTTCTCTTTTCAAGGTTGTTTTGGCTCAGAGTGCTTGGGATTCCATATGAATTTTAAGAAGGATTTTTCTCTTTCAGCAAAAAATGCTGCTGGGGTTTGGATAGAGATTTCACTGACTATATGTAGGTCACTTTAGGTAGTATTACATCTTAACAGTATTAAGTTTCTAAGCCACAAACCAAAATGTTTTTTCATTTATTTATGTGTTTATTAATTTTCTGCAATGTTTTGTAGTTGTCAGGGCAAAATTTTTTCATCTCTTATGTTAACTTTTTTCTTAAGTGTGCATTGTTCCTAAGTATGTATGCTATGTAAGTGAAATTCTTTTCTCAATTTACTTTTCATGTTGATCATTGTTGATGCATAGAAATGCAAATGATTTTTACATGTCAATTTTGTAACTATAATTTCACTGAATTTATTTATTGGTTCTAACATATCTTTGTAGAATATTTAGTGTTTTTCTATGTAGAAGATCATGTCATATGCAAAGATAACTTTATCTCTTCCTTTCTAATTTGGATGCCTTTATTTCTTTTTCTTACCTAATTGCTCTGGCTATAACTTCTAGTACCCTGTTGAGTATAAGTAGCAAAACTGGATAGACTTGTCTTATCCCTAATCTCAGAGAAAAAGCTTTTAGTCTTTTCTGTTTTACTATTATATTAGCTGTGGGTTTTTCATATATTGCCTTTATTGAGGCAGTTTACTTGTATTCTTAATCTGTTGAGTCTTTTTATCATGGAAGAGTTTTGAATATTGTCAAACACTTTTCCTTTTTCAGGTAAGTGATCATGTGACTTTGGTCTTCTTTCTGTTAACAGTGATTGTTTTTCATAGTTGAATAATCTTTGTATCACAGGAACAAATTCCACTTGGTGATTCTTTTTTTAAGTTTTTTTTTTTTTTAAGATTTTTGTTTATTTATGGCAGAGAGAGAGAGAGGGAGAAAGTGAGAGAGGATTACAGGATGGGGAGTGGGCATAGGGAGAAGCAGGCTTCTCATTGAGCAAGGAGCCTGATGTGGGGCTCCATACCAGGACTCTGGGATCATGACCTGAGCCAAAGGCAGACGTTTAATGACTGAGCCAGCCAGGTGCCCAGATTGTGTATAAGCCTTATAACATGTTGTTGAATCTGACTTTCTGGTTATTTTGTTGAGGATTTTTGCATCAATATCCGCCAAATATTTTGGTCTCTATTTTCCTTTAATTGTGAGGTCTTGTCTGGCATCGGTATCAGGGTAATGCTGACCTCATAGAATGAGTTATGAAGTGTTCCTTTCTCCAATTTCTGGGAAAGTTCTGAGAAAGATTGGTGTTATCTATAAGTGTTTGTGCCATCAGTGAATCCATTTGGTCTTGGGCTTTTCTTTCATGGGAGGATTTTGATTACAGATTTAGTGTCCTTACTAGTTTTAGATCTGTTCAGATTTTCTATTTCCTTATGATTTATAGGAATTTCTCCTTCTATCTAGGTCACCCAATTCGTTGGCTTATAATCATTTATTGTACTCTTACAGTTTTTTTTTCAATTTATGGAGTATAAGAGTAATGTCCTACTTTTGTTTCTAATTGTAGTTATTTTTTTAAATTATGTTTGGTTATACACTGTATAGTACATCATTGGTTTTTGATGTAGTGTTCAATGATTCATTAGTTACATATAACGCCCAATGCACACCACAGCATGTGTTGTCCTCAATACCCATCACCCTGTTACTCCCTCCCTTCAAACCCTTCCTCTCTGATACCCTCAGTTTGTTTCCTGGGGTCCATAGTCTCTCATGGTTCATTTCCCACTCTGATTTCTACCCCTTCAGTTGTCTCTCCCTTCCCCTATGGTTCTCTGTGCTATTGCTTATGTTCCACAGATGAGTGAAACCACATAATTATCTTTCTCTGCTTGACTTACTTCACTTACCATAATCCCCTCCAGTTCCATCCATGTCAGTGCAAGTGGTGGGTATTCATCCTTTCTGATGGCTGAGTAATATTCCATTGTATATATGGACCACATTTTCTTTATCCATTCATCTGTTGAAGGGGATCACAGCTCCTTCCACAGTTTGGCTATTGTGGACATTGCTGCTATAAACATTGGGGTGCATGCGCCTCTTCTTTTGCCTACATCTGTATCTTTGGGGAAAATACCTAGTAGTGCAATTGCTGGGTCGTGATATAACTCTATTTTTAACATCTTAAGACCCTCCATACTGTTTTCCAGAGTGGCTGTACCAGCTTGCATTCCAACCAACAGCGTAAGAGGTTTCCCCTTCCTCTGCATCCTTGCCAACATTTTTGTTTTATTAGTTTTTGCCATTTTAACTGGTGTAAGGTGGTATCTCATTGTGGTTTTGATTTGTATTTCCCAGATGGTTAATGATGTAGAGCATTTTTTCATGAATGGGTTAGTCATTTGGATGTCTTCTTTGGAGAGGTATTTATTCATGTCTTCTGCCCACTATATGACTGAGTTATTTATTTTTTGAGTTTTGAATTTGAGAAGTTCTTTATAAATCTTGGATATCAGCCCTTTATCTGTAATGTTATTTGCAAATATCTTCTCCCATCCCATGGGTTGCCTCTTAGTTTTGTTGACTATCTCCTTTGCTGTGCAGAAGCAATGTGGCAGGATATAAAACAATGCACAGAAATCAGTTGATTATTTACACACTAACAATGTAACTGTAAAAAGAGAAATTAAGGAATCAATTTCATTTACAATAGCAATAAAAGCCATAAGTTACCTAGGAATAAACCTAACCAAAGTGGTAAAAGATCTACACTCTAGAAACTACAGAACACTTATGAAAGAAATTGAGGAAGACACAAAAAGATGAAAAAACATTCCATGCTCATGGATTGGAAGAATAAACACTGTTAAAATGTTTATTCTGCCCAGAGCAATTTACACTTTCAATGTCATCCCTATTAAAATCCCATTGACATTTTTCAAAGAGCTGGAACAAATAATTCTAAAATTTGTATGGAATAAGAAAAGACCCTGAAACACCAAGGGAATGATGAAAATGTAAAACAAAGCTGGGGGCATCACGTTGCCTGACTTCAAGCTATATTACAAAGCTGTGATCACCAAGACAGCATGGTATTGGCACAAAAACAGACACATAGACCGATAGAACTGAATAGAGAGCTCAGATACAAACCCTCAAGTCTGTGGTCAACTGATCATTGACAAATCAGCAAAAAATACCCAAGGGAAAAAAGACAGTCTCTTCAATAAGTGGTGCTGGGAAAATTGGACAACTACATATAGAAGAATAAAACTGGACCATTCCCTCACACCATACACAAATATTTGAGTTTTCAAATGGATGAAAGACCTCAATGTGAGGCAGGAATATATTGAAATCTTAGAGAACATAGGCAGTAACCTCTTCCACATCAGCCACAGTAACTTCTTTCAAGACATATCTCCAAAGGCAAGGGAAACAAAAGCAAAAATGAACTTTTGGGTCTTCATCAAGATAAAAAACTCTTGCACAGCAAAGGAAACAGTCAACAAAACTAATTTTAGTTATCTAAATCAACTTTTCTTTCCCAGTCAATCTAGATAACTTTTGTCAATTTTATTTTGTTTCATAATCTTTTCAAACAACCAACTCTTGGTTTCATTGACTTTTCTCTATTGTTTTTTAAAAATCTATTTTATTTCTTTCTACTCTAATCTTTATTATTCTCTTCTTTATGCTAGCTTTGTATTCTATTCTTATTCTAGTTTTGGAGGTGTAAAGTTAGGTTGTTGGTTTGAAATATCTCTTTTTTTTTGATAAGCCATACATTTATTTTATGGAGAACATTGCATGTGACAGTATTTTGAAATATTCTTTGTTAGAAATTTCAAAATTTCATTTTATGGCAACAATTTTAGAATCTATAAGTAGAAGCCGTCAGTATTGTGTGGTCTTAAAAGCCATATTAATGTCAAGACCCCCCAGGATCACTGGTCCCTTCCTAAGTATCAGACCAGCTGATTCTGCTCTTCCATCAAAATTGCCTATTTTTTATGTAAATTAGGTATTATTATTATTATTATTAATGTATTATTTGTTTCAGGGGTACAGGTCTGTGGTTCATCAGTCTTACACAGTTCACAGCACTCACCATAGCACATATATCCCCAATATCTGTCACCCAGCCACCTTCTTTTTTAATGTGTTCACATTTTCAAATTCCTCTTTTTTTTTAAAGATTTTATTTATTTATTTGACACAGAGATCACCAATAGGCAGAGAGGCAGACCGGGGAGGGGGGGGGAAGCAGGCTCCGTGCTGAGCAGAGAGCCCCATGTGGGGCTCGATCCCAGGACCCTGAAATCATGACCTGAGCTGAAGGCGTCCCTCTGAGCCACCCAGGCACCCCTCAAATTCTCTCTTAACACTGCTTTACATTTCAGTATGTTGTGTTTTCATTTTGATTTGTCTCAAGAAATTATATAATTTCTTTTTTAAACTCTTCATTGCTTTAGAGTTTATCATTTTATTTCCATATATATTTGACATCCACTTCTGATATTGGTTTCTAATTTTATTTCATTGTGGTTTGAAAAGATGCTTGGAATGATTTCTATCTTGTAAAATTTATTGAGAGAGAGAGTGTGTGTGTGTGTTAGCATATCCTTGAGAATATGTGTGCTTCAGAAAAATGTGTATTCTGTATTGTTGGGTAGAGAATTCTTTATATGACTGCTATGTCAAATTGGTCTATAGTGTTGTCCAAGTCTTCCAAAGTGAAGCATTGAATTTGCCTACCATTAATATATAGGTTTTATTTTTTTCCTTTAAATTCTGTCATTGTTTCATATATTATGGAGCTCATTTATTTTTATAATTACTATATCTTTCTGGTGAATTGTCCCATTTACCATCATGTAATATGTAATGTCAATGTCACGTACAGCAATTTTTGCTTAGTCTATTTTGCCTGTTAGTATTATGTCTATCTCTGCTTTTTTTGGGTTACTTATTTGTATGGAGTATCTTTCTCCATTACTTCACGATCAACTTATGTGTGCCCTTAGACATAAAATGAGTCTCTGCTTATAGTTGAATCCTGTGACTTTAAAATTCATTCTGCCCATATATGTCTTTTGATTGAAGAGTTTAATTTATTTACATGTAAATTACTAACAAAGAAGCTTAGTTTTACCATCTTGTTATTTGTAGTCTGCATGTCTTGTATAATTTCTAGCCTGCATTTCTTCCCTTTTTTGCCTTTTGTGTTTAGTAGATATTTTTTGGTGTGACACATTTTGATTATTTTCTCATTTCCTTTTGTCTATATTCTATAAATATTTTCTTTGTGCTTATAAAGGAGATTACATATAAAGTCTTAAAGTTATTACAATCTACGTAGATTGATATCAACCTCAATTATATACAGGGCTCTATTCCTTTACATTTCTGCCCTTCCCACTTTATGGAATGGATGTCACAAATTACATTTTTATAAATTTGTATTCATGAACATAGATTTATAATTATTTTGATACATTTGTCTTTTAAATCCTGTAGAAATAAGTTGAAGTTACAACCAAAGTAACAATGATATGAGTTTTTATACTTATCTGAGTGTCTGTTCATGTATTTTATATCTTTATTTGGCTTTGAGTTATCATCTAAGATCCTTTTCTTTCAACTTGAGGAACTCTCCTCAGCATTTCTTGTAGGACAAGTTTAGTGGAATGGACGGCCTCATGTTTTTTTGGAAATGTCTTAATTTTGCCCTCATTTTTGAAGAACAGTTTTGCCAGATACAGGATTCTTCATTGAAAATTCCTTTTTTCTTTTCTTTCTCCACTGTAATTCTATCATTCCATTGCCTTCTGGCCTGTAAGTTTTCTGCTGAGAAATTCACCAACAATCTTATTTAGGATACTTGTACATGATGCATTGTTTTGTTCTTGTTGCTTTCAATATTCTCTATTTGTCCTTCAACAGTTTGGTTGAACTGTGTCTCATTAAAAGTTTTTATGTTTTTCCTGCTTGAAATTTGTTTGAGCTTCTTATATTTGCATATCCATATATTCCCTCAAATTTGGTAGTTTTTGGCCATTATTTCTTCAAATAAACTCTCTGCCCCCCTCTCTTCCTTTCTAGGTTCCCATAACGCATTTATTGGCCCATTTGGTAGTATTCCATAAATTCTTTCATCTCTGTTCACTTTGTCATTATTTTTTCTTTTTATTCTTCAGATTCAAAATTTTCAAATTACGTTTTCACGTTTGCTGACTATTTCTTCTGCCTGATTGAAACTGTGTTTCTCTAGCTCTTTGAGCATATTTAAGACATTTGTTTTATAGTCTTTGTCTTGAAACTCGGAGGCTGGTATTTCCTATGTTCAGTTTCTAGAGATTTGGTTTGCTCTTTTGAATGAGCCACTTTGTCATGCTTCTTTGTATGCCTTGTTTATTGAAAACCGGGCTTTGGACAAACAGTATTTCTCCCAATATTTGCCAACATGAAGACATAAGACCTTTTTAGGACTTTTCTGGGGATGCCTCTTCCCTGAGGCTGTTTGTCTGCTTTTTTTTTTAAATAACCAATTTTCCCATATGCACATGTATTTTAACTTTCCTAGAAGTCTTACTGCTGCTTCTTTTCAGGGCTGTGGACACTCTATTTTGCTTTTTTCCAGTAGTAGCCTTGAGTCTACAGTCTTCTTGCAGTTTTTACATGCCAAACTTCCCACCACCACATTCTACAGCTTCCAGCATGAGATCCAAACTATCTTCCGAGCTCTGAGTCAGGTGAGACAGAAACCATTTCCTCAGGCATCCCACAGACAGACCACAATGTTGCAGACCAATTACACTTTTGTCTTCTCAACCCAAAGGAAAAAAAGTGAGATCTGGGCCTCTTCCTCCCAGCCATGCCATGCCAAGCAAGAGGTGGGCCAGGATGAGTAAAAATATCAGAAGATTTCTTTCTATTTTCAATATAGTATTTTCTTCTTTGGGTGTTTCATTGGTTGCTATTGATTTCTAATGGTTCCAGAGTTCTATAAAGCTATTTTAGTCAATTTTTAGTTTTTTATTTGATATTTCCTTGGAGGAAATAGGGACCTAGAGCATACTAGTTTGCAATCATGTTGATGTCATAGTAATTATTCCCTTTTGTACTTAATTTCATATCTGAAATTGTATATCCCTTTTCATAAATAGGACCTACTCCAAGATGTATATATTTTGGGCTCCCAAACCTAGATTTACTCCTGGCTGGAAGAAGGAAAAGTCATAACTATGAAACAGGTATGAATTTTTATTATTTCATTGGACATATTAATTATAAAAGTAAGTCATTTAATGTCTAAAAAAACCTTTTTTTTTTTCTTTTCCCCCAATCAGTTGTATTGATCCATCTATCCAGAGTTTCAGAAAGAATCCATTTTGGGTCATGGAAGGAATGAACTGGACTTTTGGGATTAAAAATAAAGAATATGTACGTATCCACTATCAGTATCTTTTGCTTTCTCTTTATCAGTCTACTTTATTGATTAGCATATGATCCTATAACTAACTCTGTAAAAAGGAGAATAATGTTTTCTTGAATTTTAGAGTTTATCACTTAAGAAAATGTTTATGATTTTAAATTTCAAAGTCTATTATTTAAGAAAATATTTAGAAACACTAGTTTTATAGTTAGACTTAAAATTTGACCTGTTTTTATTGACTTGAGAAAGTTGTTTATCTTCTAGAAGCCTTGGTTTTATTCATCTGTAAAGTACAGATCATAGAACATATTTTAAGCTTATAGTTAAGAACAAAATGAGGCAACTCAAGTAAGGGTCTTAGCATAATTCCTGACATACAGAAAATCCTAACATTCGAAGAAGGATTATTGTTATTGTCCTTATTATTACCTGTTAAAATAGTAAAAGGAGCAGGTAGTTTGGTTCAACTAGTTTATAATTGGGTACACTGAGGCCAAGAGTTTAAATATTTGTTCATAGTTATTCAGGAGTTGATAACTATACTATAGCTCATAAAATGTGGAAATTATTTACAACTTCTTTTCACCTTTCCATCAGTTCATTATGAACTACAAATTATAAATGTTTCCAGACCCTGAGCTGAGTATGCAAGATTTTCTGGATGCACCAGGCAGGTGGGGTTGGATTTGGAACTTTTCTAAGAATTTAGTCCCTTTATTGCTCATATTGCTGGAAAATCAGTGATTTGTGCCAAACAAGTTGTTTTCTTCTCTTGACAAAAAGCAGATCAGCAATTTTCGTATTGCACTATTTTCAATGGCTAGAACTTCAACACTTTATAACAAGAAAAAAATTAAAGTTCTTCAATATTTGGAAAAGAAATGCTTGTAAAAATGTTCATATCCATTCACCATCTGGAAGGGCAAGGTTTTATAGTGAAGCCTAATGATGCTTAGAGTCACTGAGAATCTTGGAAAGTGACCTCTTATTAAAGACATTTCTTACACAGGACACCACAGTGTTCACCTTTCTACAACTTTACACTTGCTAAGGATTTATCTTACAAAATTTTAAGAAATATACATGAATGGTTAAGACCATAGTCTATTAACTGGGGACTGTTTTCAGGCCAAAATGAGTTTCAGGTTCAGCGGTAAAAGCCCAACAATCTTGGCTCTTTATTTCTCTCCTAAATACCACATTCAAAAGTACTTATGGATTGCTTCTCACATGCCAAGCACTGGACTGGAAATAGATAATTCGTGTGTGGAGCTGTGTAATCTCATTCTTCTCAATTGGAGACCTTGCTTATGCAAAGTCCTCCCAGTTTCTTTCCCACTTTCTGAGAACTTGGCCAAATGTGACATGTCTACTCCCCACCATCCCTCAGGTCTGTACGCATGCAGCAAAGTGGTCCTCAGTCCTCAGACATAGGTTGAAATAGGGATTGATTTCACCCATATGTGAGCAGGATGAGGTTTGCTAGAGGTAGGCCGACTGGTGTCAAGGAAGAATACCCAGGCACACTTAAAATAAGCCTAAACTGATATTTTTCTAAACCAACTAATCATGCAGGAAATTATCCTAATTCATTTCTTTCTTTTTAATTTACACATGGGGCTTATGATCTCAATATGCAGATGCATGGAAACTAATCTGGTGAGTCTCTTTTATACTCTTTCCAATCATTTGAGTTTACTGGCTATGGGAGGCTGCTCAATTGGCCATGGCTAACTGGTCACCTGATTAAGGGGACATAGAAATTTATGTGGGTCTTTAGTGATTATTCTAAAGTTGAAGACAGGTCTTTCTTTTTAGTGGGCAAGTAGGAACTGGAGATGTAAATTTCATTTTCATCCATAATGAGTACATTTTCTATTGTCTTAAATTTTTGGCATTCTAACCACTGAAATTTCTTTTAAGCTTATGGGGCACATGTCTCAGACAAAACCCCAGGATATATACGTCTAGGTCATAAGAATGAAGAACTGTCATCTGGCAAATGTTCAATAATGGTTTTCTACTGAATATCAACACCTCAACAAAAATGTCAAAGAACTTTAACTCAATCCTATGAAGAGTAAAGTTCCTACATTAAGCAAAAAGCTAGACCGAATGAAACTCAAACTTTGATGTTATTAGTGTTGTAAGGAAGGACAACTTCTTTAAAGTATAGTAAGAAAGAAGAAACAGGAAACTAGTATGTCTTCAGAGGTTCTCCAAGTGTTGTTCCTGGACCAGCAGCATCACAGCCCCTCGAAAACTTGGCGTTAGAATTGAAGTTCTCTGGCTCTGCCCAGATGTACTGAATTGGAAACTCTGGAGTAGGGTCCAGCAAGCCTTCTTTTAATCTTCCAAGTGATTCTGATACATGCTTAACTTTGAGACCCATTGTCTAGCTAGGCCATGCTCTCTTTGCTTCATCACATTACCTCCCAACATGGAGCCATGGTAGAAGAGATCAGCTACTATCTGGTTTTCGTCGATTTTGGCTACTCTTGTAGGTAAGCAAAAAAGTCATTCAGCTGTTGGTATCTATTGTACAGAACTTTAATATTATCCACTTTTGTCCTGATAATTCTTAGCTTAGTTTCTGGAACACAATAAATGATTTATAAAATAGTTGTTTAATGAGCGTGATCAATGAAAAAACATACACCATATATATTGAAGTAGCTACTTTATATAATATATTAATATTATATAAATATTTTATATTTTCTACTGTATAAATAATATAAATTAAATATTGTGCAATAGTAATGAAATATCTAATGTAAATAGTACATAAATATTTTATAAATAATATAAAATTAAACATTTTATATTATATAAAGTAACCACTTCCATAAAAAGCTAGAACCAGGGCTATGGTCTAGGTGATTGCAGATCACTTCTGAGGGTGAGTCTTGAAAGGGAATGAGTAAGGAACGCAAATTTCTCCTTGAATACTCACAAAGTCATTTCTAATGCCAAATATTATTTCTTCAAATGTTACCCTGCTGGAACCTGGATTGCCACAATAATATTCTGGATATTTTCCTCCCTTCTGCATTGGCCTATTCAAATGTATTACATAAGTAACATTCTGAATAATGTTCCTCCAGGGTCACTTTGCTTGCATAATTCTTTTAAAAAATCCTGCAGTCTTTAGGTTCGTAGGGCTCACGGCACTGAGCAAATACCTCTATGCTAATGTAAATATCTCTCTACATAACCAGATCTTTCTCCATCTCTAAAGAGATTTCCATGGAAAGAAGTAGTGCATTAATTCCCTGTGTAATTCTTTTTCTCATATTCATCGGATTTAGTTCCTAAAACTGGCTTATAAAAATGTGCCATGTGTGTTTGCTTAATAAGAAAATAAAATTAGTCTCTGCTCATGGCTTGTATTTCTCCAATAAATTTATCCCAACCTTCTAGACTTGCCCATTTCCTCTTCTGTCCTTCTCATCTTCAGTCCAGCAAATCCCCCCAGAGCCCACTCCTTGCTCAACTGGTTGCTCAAGCTACTACTGGGCCATACCTTCGATATCTTGGGGGTAATTCTGTATTTGGAGCTTCAGAATGAAATGCCTCAAAGCTGGCAATGTAACACTTAGGAAATTTGTATTTCTTTTGGCTCAATCTCTGATCTAGAGATCTGAAAAGTTGGCTTCTTGAACAGCTACACACTTCCCTATTTACAAACTTGCTCATCACAAAGCATCAAATAGAAGTTTATTTATTCTTTATAATGAGAACGACAACATAGTGGAAAGTCAGAAAATGATGATTCAGTGACTTCTGTCTCTTTTGACTCTCAGAGGGGCCATGGCCCAGTTGAAGCTATGAACCTCTCTCACAAAGTTTATGTAGCATTTGAGGCAGCTTTGGGTGCGCAACCCACAGGTATTCTTCTTGCCAACATCTGTAGAGGCAGGGGCAGTGTCTGCCATTACCATATTCTTCCACGGGCTTTCAGCGTTCTCAACTCTCCTTCGTATTTATAGAAGTTAACCAGATGTCCTATGCTGATGAAATCACTGGTGATACATCTGCCAAAGGATGGCATCTTTCAAAGCAGTTCCACGTGGATTAATTTTATTACCTCTAGTTGAAATTGCCAAAGCCCAAATGAAATGCAGTAGAGGTGGATTATAGCTCCACTCTGTCTCCATCAGAGTGACACACCCCTCTTCCTTTGTGATTTGGTTCAGTCTTGGCTTGACTGGTGAGGTTTCTTATTGTAGATTTCAACCTCTGGGGTCAAAAAGGAAAACAGGGTTTGGCCTCATTTCATCCCTAGTCCTCTAACTTCCACTTAAGTGGATATAAAGTATCTTCAAGAACTTCTGTTCCTTGAGCTGATGCTCATAATGTTCCAAAGCAAAAAATGCAAGGGAAGCACCCCCAAATTGCTACCATCTACCAGCCATAAGTCACATGAAAACTTTACTTTTTTTGGCATTTTTTGGTACTATTTTCACTTTTATATCCTACATTAATGTAGTATGAGTTCCTTCTAAAGCATGAGATAATGTTGCACAGGACTTGTGGGCATGGATTTTGGAGTAAGGTAGACATGAATTTGAAAGCCAGCTCTAGCCTTTGTTACATTAATGATGTTACAGAAGCCTCTGTCTCTAAGCTTCAGTGTTATCTTGTGGATATTGAGGATAGCAATTCCTACTTTAAAAGACTGATGTGAGAATTCACTAAAGATATATTCATTCTATAAGTACTTTAAACACCTACAGGAATTGAACCAAGAGAAGAGGATGCAGCTGTGAGCAAAAGGAGAATGTTCTTCCACTCCTTCTGGGTCTCTAAACTCAGGACTTCCATAGCAATGACCAGTTGTGCTAAGCAAGTATTGTGGAAGAAACAGTGAGCGTGTTTTAAGAATCCATAGCATGACATCCACATAGTCTGGGTCATGGAAAGAAATTGTCACAGTATACTAGGTCAAAGGAATTACCCAATGGCTAAGATAAGAAATCCTTGGTTCACCTGTTCCTGGATATTTTGGCTGAGTGCTGAAAAGTCCAGAGTAGATAGCTAGACAGAGAAGGTTCTGGGGAGAAGGGAGAAGGGAGATCTGGAAGCATGAAGAAAGTTCTGAAAAACTCGAACAAGCCCAGAAAGACTCTAAGGAAACACATGCAGGTCAGCCTTGGCCTGAATGTGGAAGGCCTCATGGGCCTGATAAGGAGTACATTACTAAGTGCTGGATCTGTGGTATATTGTCAATAAATCGTAACTGTATCATTCAAAAAACATGCATTAATTGGCTTCTAAGAAGTAGGCAGTGCTCTACTTTAGAACTGATGTTTTTAACTTCTTTTTCCTAGAAGACATCTAGCAGTGTCCCCTCTGTGGATATAATCCGTAACTGTAGATTTGTGGCCTGAAACCAGATTGTCCTCAGTCAAACAACAACTTTTAATTTTTATTATTTTACATTTCATATAGGCCAATGTCTCCACTACCTCCATGGGGCACTTAAGTCTAATTGTCAATATAAGCAGTTAAACCAACTTGCTCCCCAAAAGGACAGGAGAATGTCAGCCACCCCAGGCAAGAGCTTTTCCAAGCTTGGCAGCTTTTTAAATGCCTCATTTTGAATGGGCAGGTACTTTTCTGGAAAGATTTAAGGCCACATTATGTAACTTGTAATTAGTGGCTTCCCACAAATGACATAGCAGACCAGCAAGTATAATCTCCCTCAAGTAGCTTTGTTGACTGGCTCACGGCATTGCACCCCACTGTCGTCAGGGGTCAGATATTTCTCCTTCCCCACTCTTTCTCCCCCACTTAGATACACATCTCAGGTGCATAAGCCAAGCAGCCCTACCTGGCTTTTTATAAGGCCCTCAATTAGGGACACACAAAAGCAATGCCACATGTTGCCTTCAAGAGATCTTTTATTTTCTCAGCAACATTATTTTTTCCATTTCATTTTCAGTACCTGCATGATAGGAAATAAAAGATGCTCAGGAACAATAAAAACATATTTGTAGCAGTGAAATATGACACAGTTGCCAGTACTGAGCCAAATCGATGTTTTCACAGACTATAAAAAGAAAGTTAGTAAGGAGAAGGGAGAGGCCAATTCGTAAGGCAGGAAATATTTTTGGTGGCACCAACGCCTAATCAGACACTGAATAATTTTGAACCACGGAACGAATTTGTCAAAGGCTCTTTGCTCCTGTGAAACAGGTTTTGGGGAGATGCTGCCTTCTGGCAAGGGCAACGGGTGTTTGGTCGTTTCGCGGACATGGCTGGTTAACATTAGCAATTGGGTGGAAGCTGACGGGGTCGCAAAGTCATGGTTAAGACCCAAAAGGAGGCTGTCCAGCTCGTGCCTGTCGGCTGGGAACCGATTTGGGCACAGTGCCGGGCTGGCTATATGTACAACCATGTTTCACTGTCAAAAAAAAAAAAAAAATAGAGCAATATGATAGATATTCAGCGGTCTTAGAATCTGCCAGGCTTGGCCCCTTTCCAGCTCTCTGACACTGGCCAGATCACCTGAACGCTCTGGGTTTCTATTTCCTGATCTGTCAAACGAAGGAATTAGGCAGATAATCTGTAGAAAAATTGCGTCCGATTGTAAGATTGCACATTTCTGGATTCACATCGCAGGTCATTCTTTCTCTACCTCGGGATAGCACTATTGAAAGCCTGGACATGAATCCTGGAGTAACAACAATAATGCATGTTTTCTAATGTACTTTGACGTTTTGTGTAGACACTACATGTGAAAATTTCCAGCAATGGGCCAGAAAGATAGTGAATCTCTATAAGCGTGCAAGAGTCTTGCTAAAAATGACTTGGAAAAGAAAATAATTTGTCTTGGAAATAGCTTCTGGGTGCCAGGCAAACCCTAGCCTTAAACAGAGGATTTCTCAGAATTAGCCTTTGAACAGCTTAGCAAGGGGGGATGGGATGTGAATAAAGAAGACAAGCGAAGTTTTAAAACAGACTTTGTAACTGCTCAGTTGCCCTTAGAAGCCGCGGTGTGGCCATGACCAGGCAAATTTGGAAGACAGCTACACAAGGATGAGAGAACTTGAGCTCAGGACCCAGAAGGTGAAGGATCTGTGGACACGATCCCATCCCACCGACCACGGTGTAGGGTTTGTACTTCTGATCTCCTTCTAGGAGGCTCCCAGAAAGAGCTAAGAAGTCCAGGGGACTTAAGTCCAACATTGTAGCAGAGATAACTAGCTTTCCCTCAGAAATGCACACTCCTTCCATGGTGTGGAATGAGGGCAAGAACAAGACTGGCCACCCAAGGTCTGCACTCGCACATCCGGCCATGTGACCTGCCCTCACCAAACATGCGTAGAAGTGGTGGTTGACCCTTCCTGGCTGGGTTCCAAAACAATGAAGGTCACCTGCCACCTTCTCTTGCTGTGCCTCAGCTGCCAGATGCAGACGTACCGGGGCCTTAGGAGAAAGGTGAAAGACCACCTGAGAGGGGCTCGAGGTCACCAAGTTCTGCACATCCAGGAAAGCTGTCTTTGAAACAAGAATACCCATGTTGCACTCTGACATAAGTGAGGAACAGTCTTCTATTATATTACCTGACAGAATGTCACGACTTATCAGTTGTGCTAACAGAAGGGATTCTTGCTGTGGCAACATGGGGAGACCTCAATCACATATGCTTAGTAAAAAAAAAAAAGCCTTATGTAGAGGAGTTACTGACTACACTCTCAGATACATCTGATGTCCTAGAACAGGGAGAACTAATGGCAAAATATCAGAAAGCTTATTGCCTCTGGAGGGGTGGGGTGAGATTTGACTGGAAGGGAGATGGGCAAACTTTCCGGAGGGATCTTTAAGTTCCCTATGGTGATAAGGGTTTAGATTCCAGGAGTGTGTGCATTTTCAAAAGTCAGCAAACATGCAGTTAAGATTTGTGCACTTCTCGAACATGTCACACCCCCAAACAGCTGTAAACATATTGAACTCCAGTTAAAGACAAGTATGCTGTAAAACATAGAGGAAAGATTTATGAATGTCTACTTGGGAATGTGTCAAAGGTAAGATGAATCACATACAGTTCATGGGCAAACTGCTGAAACTGAGAGACAACAAATAGTCTAAACTTCACTGTAGATACATCCGGTGGGATTTGAACCCAGCTCCTTCCAGATCTTTGCTCTTCCACTCTGTACTGGATTAATGGGAAGAAAATCGAAATGACTTGATACGTTTCACTATGAGAAGAAGGATTCAGAGGAGGGTAAGAGATTGTGAATAGTTAGAATTCTACAGAAAAACCAGGTAAAAATCATATAGAGTTTCAACAATAGACTGCTAATTAGCTTTAATGCTTATATCTAACATCGGGTTTTCTGAGGGCTGTGACTTTCACGGGTGATTAATTAACCTATGCAGCAAATCTATTCCATTTGCTGCCATGACATAGCCAATCAAGACTAGTTTACTGTTTGCTCATTTGGAAAATGATTAGGATTCCCATTTAGACTTAATTACAGTGCAAAGGTTGACAATTATCTTCTCTATAGAAGCATCAGATGTTTCAATATCCCAGTGAACATGTGCCTATAATTATGTACATGATTTGTCTGGCAGAAAATGTAACCCAGTCATTACCTGGATCTTATGCCTATAATTAGAGATCATAAAAATACCAAATGGGAAAAGTGGGTTGGTGAGATGTTCGGCCCATTATAATGTAAGAATCTGTAGGGCGCTGTTAGCGGGGACTCAGTAGCAACCAACATCTCTTGGATTGCTGCCCTCTGGAAACAGTAATTAAGAAGTGTGAGAGAAAGGTGAAAATCATGGCAAAGTGAGAAAGCACAGCACAATTGCTTTCCACATCTTGAGCAATCATTAAAAGGCCCATAGTACCCAAATTTAACACAAAACCAAACTTGTTAACCAACACTTGCCCCACCATACCTACTCCTTTTCTTGTGTTTGCTCTCTTAGATGATGGCTAGGCATTCTAGAGTCATCTGTAACCATTCCTACCTAGGTTTAGCCTTCCAGTCAAAGAGATGGAATTCTAAATCATTGAATGTTCCTGATGGTGTCAACTCCTCTCCATGAAGTGACTCTTCCATATTTCTGCTTTTGTCACTCTTGTAGGGTCAGTTGTAAGGAAAGGGAGAAATGGTTCTGCCTTCCTCTAGCCCTTCCTCTCTGATACTCCCGTCTACATTTTCTTCAATATGACCATCTCCAGCCACAAAGCAAATTATGTCACTCTGCTTTCAGAAGACTTAAGAATGTCTATCTTTTCCCGAAATAGTATGGATCAGGGCACACCAAGAATTTTATGCTTTGGATTCTGTGCCAGCTTATTCTTTCCTGTCTTACTCTTCAATTTAGGTAGCTTCAGTAGATGACTTCTACTTAATATGGAATGCAGTATACTCATTATTTCAGTCATTACTCATAGCATAGCTGACGACCACAAAATGAGTAGGTTATTTCCTCCTCCTGAAATGCCAGTCACTCCTTCTATTCAATCCCTGTTTGTCTTTTAAGGCTCTTTCTATTAAAAAATGTTCAATTTTACTGCACATTCTCTAAACAAAACCAATCTCTCTCTCCATAATACCTTTATAGTATTTGGTCCAACCTGCTTTTATACTAAATTAGAATATCATTGCCTATGTCTTGCATATTTATCTCTCTGGTCAGAAGGTAAGTGTGAGGTCATGTCCTATTTATATTCCCTTTATATAGCACAGAGCCTGGTATATGATGGGTGCTGAATACATGGTCTATTGATCATGAAATTGATTCACTGAAGGAATATATAAATGGCTTTAATATATATATTTATCTCGGGGCACCTGGGTGGCTCAGTTGGTTAAGTGACTGCCTTTGGCTCAGGTCATGATCCCGGAGACCCAGGATCGAACCCCGTATTGGGCTCCCTGCTCGGCAGAAAGCCTGCTTCTCCCTCTCTCACTCCCCCTGCTTGTGTTCTCTCTCTCACTGTGTTTCTCTCTGTCAAATAAATAAATAAAATCTTTATATATATATATATATATATATATATATATATATATATATATATATATATATATTTATGCTTGGTGTACTCCCTAGATCAAGTTTAATACCTGTGATTGACAACACCAGTGATCTCCATCTCCTACTCTTCACATTCTGTATAGTCCCTTTTATGTCCTACTGGAGCTGGTCTATATGTCCATTACAATATGGCAGAAGTCATTATATTGCATTTCTTAGAATGGGTTATAAAAGACCCTGCAGCTTCCTTCTCTCTGTCTCTCAGTCTCTCTGCCTTTCTCTCTGGGTGGCTCTCTCTCCACTCACCCTATCATGTTGTGAGCAATACTGTGGAGGGACTCACAGGGGAAGGAATTGAGGCCTCCCACCAACAGTCAGTTGAGTGACCTTGAAGCTCATTTCAAACAGCTGATCCTCCAGGTTACTGCTTGACAAAAACTTCAGGCAAAAGGATGGAGAACAAGAACTACTCAGCCCAGCTGTTCCCAGATTCCTGGACCTCATATGAAGTAATAAGAGTGCACTACAAAAGCTGTTATGTTTTGGAGTAACTTTTTATGTAGCAATAGATAACTAATGAACTTCCTAATAAATTTTTGTAGATGTTATTAAAAGTAGTGAGAAAGAAAATGTTTCTTTCTTCTTTAGCCAAAGGATTTTATTGTTACTGGGATAGACCCTTGGGTGTTAGTTTCTATCTGAATCTGAACACCTGGGCTTTTTCTCTATTACAAAGAACTTCTCAGAGAGAATGAAGAGGTGGTAATGATCTCACTTCTTGGAGTGAATATTTGTGCTAATTAGCCACATGTTAAAGTATAGTATGTCAAGCAATAAACTATTTGTACTTATCTTCCAACACATTTTTTAATAGAAAGAACACGATGCCAAAGAAACAAATGTTAAACTACTACATATTCGGTCAGACCTTAGAAGTAGACTTATTTTCCTAGCTTTGTAATTCAGTGTCTAATTGCTAAAGTAATAAAATTTCCAGTTATTTTGGTTGAAAGTAAGACCCTTCATTTTGTTCCAACAATTTTGGGACGTGAAAAAAATATATGATACCATCTAGAAGAGACCTTATTTATGCATTTCTAAGAAATTCAGGAAGAGAATTTTAAAATGCTGTATTGTTCAGGATTCCACAATTTTATATTCCAATATACTTCCATGAAAGTGTTTATATTTATCATAATTAGGAAAATGTCATAAATTACAGACACAACCATCATTGTCTGTACAAATATAAAAATTCTTCAGTTTATACTAAACTGTTCACTAATATTCCCCAAACACCTATGGAATATCAAATATTTACTGGTCAACAGTTTTAATATTGTTAGAGCCTGAAGTACTAGAAACTGAAATTATGAACTTTCAGCATGAACAAACCTTTCCAGTTAGAACTTTTCCTTCTCCTCCTGGAAATCATCTGAAACACACACACACAAATGCGCACACCCCAAGGGAAACAAACAAGGCCCTTGCACACTGCGCTCAGTAAAACTAAGAGACTAATATAATTCCTAGACCTCAAGATATTTGTAAGGATTGTGAAAAGCAGCTAGCACTGAACAGAAGCCATACTAGAAGAGCAGAATAACGAAGTAATGGGAGATATCTTAATGGTAAGAATTGTCGGTATTGATCTTAGAAAGTAACAACATCAATACACTTCCTAAAGGAAGCACAAAACCCTGAGGTACAAAACCTGGATTTTTTATATATACTATTATTAGTAAGATCTGGGTGAATTGGGCTGATGGAAAATCTTTTGTGGGCCCCATTTGATTCAAAGAAGCCTAGAACACAGAGTGACTCAGAAAAGTAGATTGGTCATGGGGCGCCTGGGTGGCCCAGTGGGTTAAGCGTCTGCCTTTGGCCCAGGACATGATCCCAGGATTCTGGCATCAAGCCCCATGTTGGACTTCCTGCATGTTGGGCAGCCTGTTTCTCCTTCTCCCTCTGCCTGACACTCTCTGTCTCTGTCAAATAAATAAATAAAATCTTAAAAAAAAAAAAGTAAAATAGATTGGTCGTATTTGCTGGAAGTTCATAACACAGAGAAGAGAGCCTTTGAATTATGAAAACCAACTACACCAGAACAATATCTTGGTTCCTGTAAGAAACTCTTACAATGTAAACTCTTACCCCAAAAATACAATTTATTCAGTGATGAATAATTAAAGGAGCTGGCACAACATTGATCCAAAGATTTAAAAGGAAATGAAAAGGAGTAAAAGAGAAATATTAATGATAAACATGAAATAGATAAAAATTGCAGCCAAATAAATGTGACAGTTTTTAAAATCCTAAAGAATTGTAACCTTTCCAGAGAGAACCATGAAGCCAAAAAGAAAGGGTAGCAGGAGTATATGAAATGTAGGCTAGAAAATTTTAGAAATGAAATAAATGAAAAAATAAAACCATTACAGGGTGCCTGGGTAGCTCAGTTGGTTAAGCAACTGCCTTCGGCTCAGGTCATGATCCTGGAGACCCAGGATCAAGTCCCACATCGGGCTCCCTGCTTGGCAGGAAGCCTGCTTCTCCCTCTCTCACTCCCCCTGCTTGTGTTCCCTCTCTGGCTGTGTTTCTCTCTGTCAAATAAATAAAATATTTTTAAAAAATTACAGAAATCAAGACAAAGTAGGAAGGCATGCAAAATAGACTAAAAGCAAGGAGGTCACAGTAAAAACATAGAAGATAGAAGTGATAAACATAAAAAAGGAAACAAATGTTTAGAAAGGGAATAACAGACAATATGATATAGACATACGCTATCTAACATGCATATCATTTAAGTCCTGGAAGAAGACTATCAAACTATGAATGAAACAAATATTAAATATGTTATTCAAAAATGCTTTCTGATACATAAGGGCTATGAACCTACATATTGAATGCCCTCATAATATATCAGAGAAGAGTTAGTATTAATAGAATATTTGAATTGTGACATACTCTAAGGACACCGTTGATCTCAATAAAGGGAAAAATTTCTTTGGAAAATAAGGCAAAAAGATCAAGCAAGTCATTTACAAGAGGAAACAAAAATCAAACTGACTCCAGATTTATCCCAAGCAATAACTGACAGGAGACATGGGGGCAACACCCACGAGATTCTTAAGGAAAGAAAATGTAAGGCAAGGACTTTCTACCCAACCAAGATTTCTTCATGTGTCCAGTTCACAGTCAATTTCTGACATGGAAAATCTCAGAAAATACTTACCATGAGTCCTTCTTGACAAAGTAATAGAAACTTTATGAACCAAGGGAAGACTGGGGAGGTGAAAGAAAAACAAATGGAGGTTTCCAGTATGTTCAGTGCATTTGAATGGAATGGAAGACTAAAACTGGTACATCTGGGAGTACAAGAAGAGAACGTACATGTGTCTGTGTCCTGCCGAGTTAGACATGATCCAACAGGCACAGACTGGAAAGGCAAGGAAGGTGAGAGGTAGAATAAGTTCACTGAATACTTCATCAAAAATAGCCAGGCTAGAAATCATTTTATCTAAAGTTGCTAGAACATGTGAGAGAAATTAGTGTAGGAAAATTTATTATCGCTCATAGCAACTACTAATGGCTATTATCCAAAGAAACAGAAGAATATTAGTAAGATAATTGAATTTGTCTCTTCTTCCATTATAGTTAAGGTAGACCAAAATTAAGCAAAAGTATAGGATATCTAAATAACATATATATATATATATATATATATATATATTATTTATTTATTTTTTATTTTTTTAGAGACAGAGTGCATGTGCACAAGCAGAGGGGAGGGATGGAGGGAGAGGGAGAATGTCAAACGGGCTTAATGCTTAGCATGGGGCGTGACAGGCTCAATCTCATGGCCCTGAGATCATAACTTGAGCCAAAATGAGGAGTTGGATGTTTAACCAACTAAGCCACCCAGGGGTCTCTATATAGCCTAATTATAAAAGTAGACTTGGTCACTATTTATCAGATTTTGTACAATAAAATGCAACCCAACTTGCTGATATTTCTACACAAAAATTAGCTACCTATGGAGTTATCAAGTAAACCACAATAAAATCTAAATAATAAATGTGCAAACAGCAATATGCCATTCCAGTTTCAATAAAGCTACTAAGTACAATAAAGAAATAAGTACTTCTGCCACCTTGGAAATTTGTAAATGATATCTTAATAAATTCTTGGTACCAAGAAAATACACAGTGCAGACTGTTGGCCTCTCCAAAAATTTATACAAATCAAAAGAGCATATGAGAGACAACTAGCACTCAGAAAATTCATACCCTTTGCTATTTTTATCATTAAATATGAAAGGCAACATCTGAAGTAAAAAGCTAGAAAAGACAACGAAATCAGCTTAAGGAAGACAGAAGAGACCAATAAGGATAAATTAAGAAATTGTTAGAAATCAGCCTTAAAAATAAAACTAGGGATGCCTGGGTGACTCAGTCAGTTAGGAGTCTGCCTTCAGTTCAGGCCATGATCCCAGGGTCCTGGGATCGAGTCCCAAACCGGGTCCCTGCTCAGTGGGAAGCCTGCTTCTTCTTCTCCCCACATCCCCTCCACCCACTCCTGCTCTTGTGCCTGCACATGTGAGCCTGAGATCTCTATTTTTCTCTGTCAAACAAATAAATAAAATCTTAAATAAAATAAGTAAAACTAGCAATCCACAAGCTAATTTTAATCAATTATTCATTAACAAAAAAGATAAAAAGAAAGAAAATGTAAGAACACAAAATAAAAATTTCAAGATAAGTTATGAAAAGAACAGGAGAAATTAAGAGAACCATAAAATGATGCTACTCAACTTTATGCAACTAGGCTTTAAATCATCATGATATGGACAATTTTTAGTGAAATTGGTAATGCATAAGAAGCTCAGTTTCCAAAAGAGATATAAAAAAATTATTGAAGAATTACTCTGGGACAACAAAATCACCAGGGAAATAATACCAACCTTTAAAGTGTACATAATTACAAAATTGTTTAAATTATTCTATAGTCATAGGCAAAGAAGAAAAATTTCCAACTACTTCCTATGAAATGAACCTTTCGTTTTTACCATAGCCTGAGAAAGTTCACTCACCTGCTAAGTAAACTGCAACTCAATCTTTCTTATGCATATCATAAATCATATCCTAAAATTTTTTAAAAGAAGTTTTTAAAAAATTAAGAAAAAAAAACTTCAAAAAATAAAATCTGTAAAACTAGAATGCTTTGTTATTAACATAAATATTAACAGATTTGACCAACATATTTTTAAATAATAATGATCAAGTAGAGATTATTGCAGCCATAGAAAGAGAACATAATATGAAATCAAGAATCCCTTTCTGGTCTACCGTTCATTGCTAAAACTTTGTCTTGTGGCTGTTAGCCAACTTGTATTCAGTAATGACAATGAGCCAAGATTTGTTTTAAGTGCTTTACATCTGTTAATTCATTTTGTCCTCAAAGACATTCATTTCCCCATTTTATAGATGTGGAAGGGAAGGCATACTTTCCAGGACCTTGCCCAAGGTCACACAGTTAGTAATTTCTGGAGCTGGGATTGGATTCCAAGTGATCTGCCTCCAGAGACCATAATCTTACTAATTTTACCCTTCGCCAGAACCTAAATAAAGATATTTTTCCGATTTCCTACTGTTTATGTTACATTCCACATCTTCAGCCAGAAATGAGTTTGGTTATTATATCACTGCGAAAGAGAGGCTGGTTATTACGTTTCTGAAGCATCTCAGAGGTCCCAGGTGTGATAATTCATTCAAAGCCTTTCGCTCATTCATGGCCATGGTCATCCCTCATCAGTTTGGGTTGCCATTAGGATTGTTAGAGAAGGATGGAGGGATGGATGTTTCCCTTTCTAAGCATGGCGCATGGTGTCATGAGTGACCTCACAACCCCTGACTAGCAGCCAGAAAGATGCGTTCGCATTGGTCCCCAAGGTCTTTATTTCCCCCTATTGAGTCTGAGCCTCTTCTTCATTCCACAAATCACCGTCCGATGTTTAGAAAAATCAATAATGAAGAAAAACATAGTATATATTTACAATGGAATATTATTTAGCCTTAGAAAAGAAGGAAATCCTGCCTTTTGTGACAACACGGATGAGCAGGGAGGACATGCTAAGTGAAATAAGGCAGATACAGAAGAGCAGATCTTGCATGATTCCATTTTATATGAAGTTTTAAAATAGTTAAATGTACAGAAGTAGAGAGTAGACTGGTGGTTGTCATGGGCAGGGGGTGGGGGAAATAGAAGAATGTTGGTCGAGGGGTACAGAGTTTCTGTTATGCAAGATCAATATGTTCTGGAGATCGAATGAACACCAGGATGACTACAGTTAATACTGTGTATGCACACGAAATTTCTAAGAGGGTGAATCTTAAGTGCTCTCACCCCCCAGAAAAGGAAATGAGGTAATGGGAATGTTAATTAGCTTGATCATGGTAACCACAATGCACACCTGTATCAAGACATCAAATTGTATACCTTAAATATACAAAATTCTTATTTGTCAATCACACCTCAGTAAGGACGGAACAAAATAGAACTATTCTGCTAAGTAGATGACGACTCCATAATAACTGTGTTTTGTAAGTTCAGAGATGCATGCATTTCACTTGCAGGATAAGCCCGTACAGTTTGAAAAGGTCAGAGTCTCGGAATTTTCATGAACAACAACAAAAACAGCACCCGCCAACAAAGAGAGTGGGAGTGAGCAACAGCGCTGAATGAACCCCGTGCGTCCAAAGCTTCCTCGAGGGAGGGCATTTCTTCTGGGTCCACCACACTCTAGGGACTCACACAGCCTCATTTCAAATCTCCTCATTTTTCTACCGGTGAATGTTAGCACGAGGAGTGACAGAACAAGATTTCCAAATGAGAAGTGGTTAATCCTTTGTTTTCATGTGGCGACTCAGGCTCTTGACGTTAATACCAGGAGGTATCAACGCACCCTATCATTTGTATGCGTGTCAGCTTTGTAATATTACTTAGCGCTAATAGATGAGGATTTCGGGGCATTCGCATTGGCAGGATTCCTGGGAGGAGGGGAAGGACAGGTGAGCATCTTCACTTGCAGGAAAAGAAGCTAATTCATGTTTCTGCCTCTAGCAAAGAGTAAGCGCCGTCAAGTGTCTCTGATTACAAGGCACCATGTGATTTCCTAGTAAATAGCAATTAGTGGTGACAGTGAATGCTAACACCGTGTGAAAATAAATTGAGAGGGCCAGCCCAGGACTTAGGAGGATTGAAACTCCTTCTTGGTATGAGATGGAACGTTCAGCAGATTAAACAATCACATGGGTTCCAAAGTTTTATTTTATACATATATACGGGGATTTCTCACACTGTGATCAAGGACAGATACTATTTTTCCCCCAATACTTTTGTAAACCACTATAAAATAAATTCCTAAAAACAAGCAGAAATAAAAAACAGACGTTCAGAGGTACCTGGGTGGCTCAGTCAGTTGGGCCTCTGCCTTCAGCTCAGGTCATGATCTCGGGATCCTGAGATGGAGACCCACGTGGGGTTCTGCATTCAGCAGAGAGTCTGCTTGAGAATTCTCTCTCTCCCTTCGCCTCTGCCTATCATTTTTAAAGATTTTAAATCTTTAAATCTTAAAAAAACCTAAACATTCAAAGTATATGTTCATTTAAATAATTTGATTCAACAAATATATATATATACACACACATTATTCATATACATAGAGGTTCAAATTTGCATTAACTAATAATAAAAGTTAAAGATCAAAGGAGTCTCTTTAATTTTCTGCCATTAACTAATCTAGAAACCATCTTCCTCCTTCAAACAGGTGGAGAAAGCAGTATGAGAAGATGGTTCACGGTATGGCATTAGGAGTCAGGCTGACATGGCTCCACCCCTGTTCTGAGAGTGCAGATAAATTACTTAACATGGTTAAGCGTCAGTTGTCTCTCCTGTGAAATGGGGATAATCACAGCACGTTGCTCTTAGGGTTTCTGAAAAAACTAAATGAAGTATTGTGTGGGGAGGAGGTCATCCCCGTGTGTAATCTGGCCTGGCTTTTCCCAATCATGATGAACTGAATAGAAACATAGCAAATTCTCTGAAATTTGTATGACAATTTGACCAAGTAATTTTATGTGGGTTCAATCAACTAATTTTTTAAATGAACAATATATTTTGAATGCTGCCTTTTTTATTTCAGTTTATCTTTTCTTTTTTTTTTAAAGATTTTATTTATTTGACAGACAGAAACACAGCCAGAGAGGGAACACCAGCAGGGGGAGTGAGAGAGGGAGAAGCAGGCTTCCCGCCAGGCAGGGAGCCCGATGTGGGACTCCATCCCAGGTCTCTGGGATCATGACCTGAGCCGAAGGCAGTCGCTTAACCAACTGAGCCACCCAGGCGCCCCTCAGTTTATCTTTAGGAGTTTATTTGTATTATGGTTGGTAAGAGTATTGGGGGTAAAAAAAAAAACAACCCAAAAGAAATTGGCCCTTGACCGGTTTGAGAAGGCTGTGACAGTTCCTTGTAAACTCTCAGTAAGTGTTGACTGTTATTTTATTGTTCTTATTATATTCATAGTAGTAGCTACTAGTGCTTTCTAATACAGCTCTAAATTTATAGGAACCACAATATCAGAGATGTCCGTTGTTCCTATTCAACATTATTTGGCTGCCCCATGTATCCCTTTGTTTCAGTCTTTCATGGGCCCCAACTTACTTTGCACAGACCCAAACTGACTTCCTTTTGACTGGTCTTACTTTGTTCCTCTAGTCCCCTCAGTTAGAGCTGCCCTATTGACATCAAGCCTTGGGGGACCCTGGGACCCCACTCAGTTCAGTAGCATCTAGAACTCAGAAGCACAAAGGTGTAGCGCTCCAGTGGGTGACATTCTGTTCCCCTGGGAGGAGCAGCTAGTATATGAAGTTTCCTTCTTCCTTCCCCTAGACACAGAGTTTGAGACTCTCTCAGTTAAAAGGCTCAGAGGAAAGTTTCATTGGATTAAGCCCTTGGTGGTTACCCATCTTGTCCCCTCTCCTCAGCTTGGATTCTCCTCTTTGCTTATTATATTTGCCTCATTCCACTGTTCTTCACCACTCTCTAATAGAGCATTCACATGTAAGTCTTCGCTGTGGGCTCTGTGGGGAATTCTATATTCAGCTCCAGGAATTTCTTTGTGTCTTACAGAATTACTCACTTCTGTAGATCTTCAGATTCATTCAGTCCATCCCTTTATTTTCCAGATGCAGACAAAAGATCCATTAAACTGGGGCCATGGCAAGGATTCTGGTCCTCTTTCCACCACACCAGTGAACCTCCCATGAACTGAAGAGTCACAGAGGGTCTTTGAAGCTATTTTTCAAGTGTTTCTAAATTCCATACATTGAGAACTCACTGTGAGTAAACATTTGCGTGCCGAGGTGGACCGGGCATCACACCTAGTGTTGTATGGTGTCCCTGGCTGCCAGTAAAAAAAAAAAAAGAGAAAAAAGAAGAAAAATACAAATACCACAAGTGAGAGAACTTAAATAACAGAAATTTATTCTCTCACTTTGGAGGTTGGAAGTTTAAAATCAAGGTATCGGTAGGACCGTGCTTCCTCTGTGACTGGGGGAAGAATCCTTCCTTGCCTATTCCTAAATTCCAGTGATGACCACACATCTGTGGCGTCCCATGGCTTGTAGAGGCATCACACAACGTCTGCCTCTGTCATCAGGTGGTGATATATTACTTTCTGTGTCCTAACACCTTGACATTTGGGGTCCTGCTGCCCCTGGAGGGACTGCCTCTTCCAGAACCAACCACTTCCTAGAAAGACTGAACTCTAGGGGCACCTGGGTAGCTGGGTCATTTAAGCATCTTCCTCAGCTTAGTTCCTGAACCCAGAGTCCCAGGACTGAATCCCACCTTGGGCTCCCTGCTCAGAGAGTCTGTTTCTCTCTCTGCCCCTTGTCCCACTCATGCTCTGTCTTGCTTTCTCAAGTAAATAAAATATTTCAAAAAAAGAAAGAGTAAACTCTAGTTGAAGATTCCCCCCCCCTTTTTTTTTAAAGATTTTATTTGTTTATTTGACAGGGAGAGAGATCACAAGTAGGCAGAGAGGCAGGCAGAGAAAGAGGAGGAAGCAGGCTCCCTGCTGAGCAGAGAGCCAGATGCGGGCCTCGATCCCAGGACCCTGAGACCATGACCTCAGCGGAAGGCAGAAGCTTTAACCCACTGAGCCACCCACGTGACAGAAGACCTCCTTTTTCAAAGCAAACCAACCAATCCAGAGCCTACACCCCTACCACGCCCTTCATGGCTTGTCACTCTGAGCCACTAATCCGCCTGCCCCCATCACACCTGGCAACGCGGGACAGATCCTCTGCTCCAGAGCCCACTGAAAAATTTTCAACCTAGCTAATCCCACACCAGCTTACTGTGCCCCACTCCTTCCTTGCCACAGAAACCACAATAAAGACTTTTACCCACATTTTCTCCGTATTCCTCCCAACCAATCTACACGCTTCCCTGTGTGGCTGAGTGATATCCCGCGCCTCCTACTTCTATGGAACTCTGAGTGTAAGCTTCTTCATTCATAATGGGCATGTCCATTAAATTCCATAGCTGATTAACACAATTCCTGGGTATCCCTGAAACACATGGCGTTCTCCCTCTGCACCCATGTCTTTGTCTCTTCTCCACTCCTCAAAAAGGCAATAGTCATAACGGATTCAGGCGCCCCCTAATTGAGCAGGACCTCATCCCAAAGTGGTCGCATCTAGCAAAACCTCGGTAAAAATTGAGGACTTTAGCATATCTCAACATAAAGTTTAAAGCTTTAACATATCTTTTGGAGGAAACGTAATTTAACTTGTAAGAGTGTTGCGTAGCAGGTGTTGAGGATATTCCGTATTACGGTGTCTCCTCCCGGTCTGGTCTAAAGCGGGCGTTAGCGAGCGTTAGCATACGTATTCCGTAAAGCACAAGGTCATGAGTATTGTAGGCTTTTCAGGCTCCATATGGTCTCTGTTACATATTCTCCTCCCCTCCTCTCCTACATTTTCTCCTTCCCCTCTTCCTCCTCCTTTTTCTTCTTCCAATCCTTAAAAAAAAAAAAAAAAAAAAAAAAAAAAAAGTTTTTAAAAAAAGACGCCTGTGAGCCTCGGTGAGTTTAGCGTCTGCCTTCAGCTCAGGTTAGGATCTCATGGTCCTGGGATCGAGCCCCACCCATGTCAGGCTCCCTGCTCAGCATGGCGTCTGCTTCTCCCTCTCCTCCTCCTCCCCTGCTCCTGCGCTCTCTCTCTCTCTCTCTCTCTCTCTCTCTCTCTCTCGCTCTCTTTCACTAAATAAAACTCTTAAAAAAATGTTTAAAAAAATGAGCTCACGAGTGGTACCAACACTAGCCACAGGTCAGTAGGACAGGTGAACTGTAGGTTTTTGACCCCTGATCTGCAACAAGGATCAAATGAAATGCAACAGGGGTGGGGACAGGGGCGGGGTGAACAATGCCTGGCAGATATTCAGCACTCACGGTGTTATTTTTCTCATCTGTATTGTCACAGTCAACATCTAACCCCAAGGTCAACAGATAATTCTCATCTTTCTGGCTAATTGGCAAAGCAGTATCCTGTTCAAAGTGTTCAGTGTCAGCCCCCATAACCCAAGTAAAATAAGTTTAAGAGAAAGAAGATCAGGAATAGCATCCCAAGTCACTGTGGTATACTCCCCATGGGCCACGCTTTGGGTGGCTGCAAGGGACAGGGGAGAGTGTGGAGGGAGGTATGGGGATGGCACACAATGAAGGCTTGCTTTAGATGTTGGACCATCTCACGTGTTGTTGGAAGAAGCAGCAGATGTTTGAATTCTTTTCATTTTGATCAGATAGTTTGGTTCCTTGGGTTAGCAAGAAAGATGTTCTCCTCTAAGAGGGAGAACACAGACTTGACTCAGAGCAGTTCTCCCACCTTTGGAATTCTTCTTTTGAAAGAGACCAATTTGATGAAGTGAGAGGGACCAAACCAAAGAGAGAACACAACCAGCTTTGCCTCTCTGTTTTGAGAAGGAAGTCTTAAAAACATGGATGTTATTGCAACTAGATACTGTGTCCTAAGTGGCCTCAACAAACCTTCGAGGGTCAAGGAAGCAGGCTGTTTGCCTTCCTGAAGGTCCTCAGTAGCATCAGCCCCCCTCTTCCTTTGTCCTGAGATGCCAGCTTTTTGCAGGTAGAAGAAATAATGTCTATTCATGAATTACTAAACCTGGCAGAGCAGCCTCCTTGGAGAGCCTGGTAATTAAGATAGTTACTTACTTGGTATGATGATCCTTATATCTGCCTCTAATACCAAGCACTCTAATTGCTTTGTGAACTTCACCTTAGGTCAGAGTTCTACGTATTTGCTTGCTCTGTGGGGCTGAAAGGGACACTGAGTGATCCTGGCTCCTTTTAATCACCTTGATGAGCTGGAATGATGGTGGATTTGGGAGTCAGGTGAACTGTCTTTGACTCACTGTTCTTGCCACTCACTGACAGTGAGATTTGGGGCAAGATTCTTAAGTTTTCTGACATTCCTCTTTTTAAAATTCATTTAAATAGGAATGATTACACATATATCATAGCACTGTTATAAGGATTAAATAAAACTGTATTAACACAGTTGTTGGAACCTGTTAGGTCACATTCTTCATTTGGAGTTTCCACTTGTGCAGTTAATCATAAGTATTTGGGTCAGTTTGCCAGATTTAGCAAATAAAAATACAGGATGCTCAAGTAAATTTGAATTTCAGAGAAAGAACACATTATTTTCTAACATAAGCATGCCCCAACTTCCATGGGCCATACTTACTCTAAAAATTACTTGCTCTTTTCCTGAAATTCACATTTAACTGAGTGTCTTATATTTTATCTGGCAGCTCTAATTTTGAGAGATCTCAGAATCCTCTTTTCAGAGTACCTTTGCATAGAGTGAGCAAAAGCTAACAAAGTTATGTTAGAAATTTGAGGCCCACCTTTTCAGTCCTACTCAGAGTGCCCTGGGCAGATTATAATCCTTAAATGCTCTAGCTTCTGATACTTGAAACAGGAAAAAAATATTCTTTTTTTTTTTTTTTAAAGATTTTATTTATTTGACAGAGAGAAACACAGCGAGAGAGGGAACACAAGCAGGGGGAGTGAGAGAGGGAGAAGCAGGCTTCCTGTAGAGCAGGGAGCCCGATGTGGGACTCGATCCTGGGTCTCCAGGATCATGACCTGAGCCGAAAGCAGTCGCCCAACCAACTGAGCCACCCAGGCGCCCGAAAAAAATATTCTTTACAAATAGAGCCCTGAAAAGTAGGGGTTGTAAAGACATGGTTATATAGTTTAACAAGCAGCAGGAAAACAACAACAACAACAACAACAACACACACACACACACACACACACACACACACACACACACACGAATTACCCAAATCTGAGAAGAGCTCCTAGAACCTGTTTAAACTTGTCAAAGGCAATTTATGATCATTCATTCTGAGCCTAGGGAAGAAAAGGCAGTTTCTTCTCACCTCAGCCAAAGCTCTTCCAACTCTGAGGAGCCAAGACTTCTACTGGAAGCCAGGGAGCTACGGAGCCCTCGTATCTTTCTGTAGAGGGATTCTCTTGTCAGCGGACCCAGGGAAATGACTACTAAAGCAGAGAATATTCTGGCTTGCACTCAAATTCTTAGCTTCCTATTTCTCTCCAAACCAATATTCAAATGCTTTTCATAAGGTTAGGAGTGCAAAGGGAAGGACAGGAGGGCATGCAAGTGTACTAAGTAAGGACTGTCTCATGGAACTGTGAGGATTAAGTTATAATGTGTTTTTTGTTTGTTTATTTATTTGAGACAGAGATAGCACTAGTGGGGAAGAGAAAGAGAAGTTTCTCCCGCTGAACAGGGAGCCCAATGTGGGGCTCGATCCCAGGACCCTAGCATCATGACCTGAGAGGAAGGCAGATGCTTAACTGACTGAGTCACCCATGAGCCCCTGTATTCCATTTTTTTTTTAAGATTTTATTTATTTGATTGAGAGAGAGAGAGAGCACAGGGAAAAGAGCAGAAGAAGAGGGACTTGATCTCCCAAACCTGAGACCATGACCTGAATTGAAATCAGGTGGTTGACTGAGCCACACAAATGTCCCCAAATGATCATGCATTCTATAGAAACTTCTAGCATGGCTCCTAGCATATGAATATCACTCCCGGGAGGGGTCAGGGAAAGGCAGTTGAGAACAGAAAGGAGCTGGAGGCTGGGTTCAGGGAACCCTGGAATTACCTGTGATGAAACAAGTTCGGCAAAAGTCACAGGGCAGGTTTTTCTTCATCTTACACTGTTTTATAATCTAACGGTGAGACACAGAGAAGCACTAAACACGCAGGCCTGTGTAGACACTGGCAATAACGGAGAACTAGAGAAGGCAAAGAAATCTGCTCAGCCTACCACTCACCCCAGTCTTTAACTCTACCCTCAGCAGGCATACAGTTTAAAAACACCCAGTAAATCATTATCTATGCAGCTGTTTAAAAGTATAATTGACCCTTGAACAACTATGGGTTTCAGGGCACTGAGCCCCTCCACCGCATAGTCAAAAATTCTTGGATGACTTGTCACTTTCTCCAAAGCTCAACTAATACCCTGCTGTTGACCAGAAACCTTACTGATAGATTGACACGTGTTGTATAAGTTATATATACTATATACTGTATTTATACAATAAAGTAGCCTAGAGAAAAGAAAATGTTATCAAGAAAATAATATGAGAGGGCACCTGGATGGCTCCGTTAGTTAAGCTCCTGACCCTTGATTTCAGCTCAGGGCATGATCTCAGCGTTGTGAGATCGAGCCCTGTGTCAGGCACTGTGCTCTGTAGGGAGTCTGCTTGAGAGTCTCTTTCTCCCCCTCCCTTTGGCCCTCCCACCTCCCTCCCTCTAAAAAATGTAAAATAAAAAATAATATGAGAAAATGCATTTGCCATACTGTACTGTATTTATTTAAAAAATCCACATATAAACGGACCTGTGCAGTTCAAACCTGTGTTAAGAGTCCACTGTATATTGTTGAAGAATAAATATTGTTTTAAGAAAAAGTTTACCATGTGACCCAATTAGAGTAAGTAGTCTGCAAGAATTATTTTGATTATGTGTGAAACCAGAGAGACAAACATCAAAATGTATGTATAACGATTTCCTCTAAGTAGATGGTTGGTAGGTGATTATCTAAAAGAGGGTAGAATTTGGGGTTACGGATTTTCTGCACTGAAGATACCTCATTTAATTTTCTAATTTGAAACATCAGAAATGTGGAAAATTCAATAAAAATTCACAGGTAATATCCTTCATATATCCTCTCCCCCCAAAAAACTTAAGATTTGGTTCAGAATTGGGGATATACTCATATAAAAAATGATGGACCAAATCTAGGACCTTTCAGGGCTGTAATTTAAAGTCACATAAGTTCTCCCCATGTCAAGTGCTCCACACAGAGTGGAGTGTTAGGAAAGGTTCCCAGCGTAGCGGAATCTCTGGTTTACAGGTACATAAAGCTTCATAGAAGGAATGCCTAAAAGAACAAGATAAAGTATAAAGATGGAGGGATAATTATTTTGGAGGAAAATGGTAGAAAGGAAAGGCACCAAGGAAAATGGTAAGAAGACAAGGCACAACATGTGTAGAAGTCGATCAGTAGAACCTTATTTTTTTAACTTTTTAAAAGATTTTATTTATTTGAGAGAGAGAATGGAGAGAGACAGAAAGCATGAATGGAGGGGGGAGACAGAGGGAGAGGGAGACGCAGTTTCCCTGCTGAGCAGGCAGCGCGATGTAGGACTCGAAGCCAGGACCCCGGGACCATGACCTGAGCTGAAGACAGACACTAAACCAATTGAGCCACCCACGCACCCCAGAACCTTATTTTTAAGGAAGTATTTAGATTAAGACTATAGAGATACATTGGCAGAAAATTATTTCCTGATCTTGGATGCTAAGGAGTTGAGATTTTATTTTGAAAGAATCCATTAATTTTTTTTTATTCTTTTTTTTTTTAAAGATTTTATTTATTTGACAGAGAGAAACACAGCCAGAGAGGGAACACAAGCAGGGGGAGTGAGAGAGGGAGAAGCAGGCTTCCCGCCGAGCAGGGAGCCCAATGTGGGACTCGATCCCGGGTCTCCAGGATCACGACCTGAGCCGAAGGCAGTCGCTTAACCAACTGAGCCACCCAGGCGCCCCGAATCCATTAATTTTTTAACCAAGGGGAGAGTACTTGCAAACTGCTAGTTTAGGGTGACTAAATGTCTTGTCAGAGAGTGCAGAGTACAGCCTGGTGCCAGAAAACACAGAAAACAAGAAAATTTGTTACAATGCTATTGTACCACTCCAGGCATGAGGCAATGAAAGCCTAAAGTAAATCAGTGACCATGGGAATAGAAATGGTGGCATGGATATTAACAAAGCTAAGTAATTTGCTAATACTTTGTTAATATTAACAAAGTAAAGTAATTAATAATAATTAGCATTATTAAATAAAACTCACATGGCTAATCCATCTTCACTCCCACCTGGTATGTTAATAATGATAGTCCCTAGAAGCTCTACCCAGATCTGATAAATAGGTTGTATGGTTTAGGTGAGGCGATTTGATAAAACAGGAAGGAAACCACCTTGTCTACAATCAGCCTATAAAACCACCACTATATTTGCCCCTACTGACACCCCCCCACTTGGCTTAGCCAAAGTCTTATGAAAGTAACGTTCAGCCTTCGAAGAGTCATAGCTCATAAATATAAGGATCTTCTCAAGTCCAGGTCTGGACGATGTTTGTCAAAGAAAGAAATACTTTATTCACTTCAGTTTTTAACTGAAGATCCTTAGCTTCCAGACTATGTCAGACCAACTTGGAGAAACCAGTAACAGTTCAGAGTAGAGAGCATGGCTTCCTTCTTCCTTGCACTGCTTCCTAACAGGAGTGTTTCCACACATTTTGTTTCACTTATGAAATACAGCGATATTGACATGCCCAGAGGATTGTCCAGCGGATTGGTTAGAGGCAATGAACATTCCAAAATCCTGGGACTCAAGTTTCTGGGGCCATTGCTGCTACTTTTAAGATCTAGGTGGCCACCTACAGGAAAAGGGAAGGTACATTGTCACACATGAACTCTAGATGAAGAGTTGTCAAACAAAGCCTGGCAGGAACACTGAGTGGACACATTCCTTACTAGGTTAAATAACAATATTACAATTAAGGTATTAATAGTATTTACTAGGTACCAGATAGTTCACATACATTACTTCTAATTTTTTTTTAGAGAACATTTATTTTTATTGAGATATATTTGGTAATAGATATTATAGTAGTTTCATGTGTACAACGTGGTTGGATATTTGGGTATATTGCAAAACGATCACCATGATAAATCTAGTTAACATCCCTCACCGCACATAGTTATAGAATTTTTCTCGTTGTGGTGAGAACTTTTAAGGTCTACTAACTTAGCAGTTAAGGCGCCTGGGTGGCTCAGTTGGTTGAGCGCCTGCCTTCGGCTCAGGTCATGATCCTGGAGACCCGGGATCGAGCCCCACATCGGGCTCCCTGCTCGGCGGGAAGCCTGCTTCTCCCTCTCTCACTCCCCCTGCTTGTGTTCCCTCTCTGGCTATGTTTCTCTCTGTAAAATAAATAAAATCTTTAAAAAAAAAAAAGAAGTCTCTCCAACTTCTTTATTTTATAACTGGTGGTTTGTGCCTTTTGCCCTCCTTCACCCATTTGGCTCACCCCTTCTCCAGCCTCTCACAACCACCAATCTGTTCTTTGTATCTGTAGTTTTTTTTGTTGTTGTTGTTGTTGTTGGGGGGAATTTCATGTATAAGTAAGATCATATGGTAGTTGTCTCTCTGTCTCCTTTTTTTTCATTTAGCATAATTTCTTCAAGGTCCTCTCGTATTGTTGCAAATTGTAGGATTTCCTTTTTTAATGGCTCAGTTTTATATATGTGTTTTATCACATTTTGCTTTATTCATTCATTTGGTGATGGACATTTAAGTTGTTTCCATATCTATTTTTAAAGATTTTATTTATTTATTTGACAGAGAGAAACACAGCCAGAGAGGAAACACAAGCAGGGGGAGTTAGAGAGGGAGAAGCAGGCTTCCCGTTGAGCAGGGAACCTGATGTGGGACTCGATTCCCCGTCTCCGGGATCATGACCTGAGCTGAAGGCAGTCATTTAACCAACTGAGCCACCCAGGTGCCCCAAGTTGTTTCCATATCTTGGCAATTATAAGTAATACTGCAGTGAACACAGGGGAGAAGATGTCTTTTCATTTTCTTTGAATAAATGCCCAGAAATGGAATTGCTAGATCATTTGATAGTTCTATTTTTAATTTTTTGAAGAACCTCCTTTACTATTTTCCATAGAGGCTATACCAATTTACATTCCAACCACCAGGGCACCAATATTCCTTTTCTCCAAAACATCGGCCACGCTTATTAACTTCTTGTCTTTTTGGTAATAACCATTCTAACAGGTGTGTTGTGATATCTCATTGTGGGTTTTTTGTTACAGTTGTTTTTTGTTTGTTTGTTTGTTTTTTGCATTTCCATGAGGAAATGTTGGTAATGTTGGGCATCTTTTCATGTACCTGTTAGCCATCTGTATATATTCTTTGGAAAAATGACCTTTCAAATTCTCTGCCCATTTTTAATTGGATTACCTGGGGGGGGGATTGTTATTAAGTTGTATGAGTTCTTCATATATTTTTGATATTATCTTTTTCAGATAAGTGACTTTTAAATATTTTCTCCCGTTCAGGTTATCTGTACATTTTGATGATGGTTTCATTTGTGGTATGGAAGCTTTTCATTTTGATGTAGCCGCAGTTGCTAAATTTTGTTTTATTTCCTTTACTTTTGGTGTCCAGTCCAAAAAAATCATCATTATGACCAATGTCAAGGAGCTTGCCTTCCTGTGTTTTCTGCTAGAACTCTTATGGTTTCAGGACATTACCTCTTTTTTTATTTAAAACTTTCATTCAGGGGCACCTGAGTGGCTCAGTGGTTAAGCAACTGCCTTTGGCTCAGGTCATGATCCTGGAGACCTGGGATCAAGCCCCACATTGGGCTTTGT
The DNA here is from genome assembly GCA_004023965.1 of Spilogale gracilis. Lineage (NCBI taxonomy): Eukaryota > Metazoa > Chordata > Mammalia > Carnivora > Mephitidae > Spilogale > Spilogale gracilis. The sequence continues at coordinate 39,948 of PITA01000521.1, forward strand.
GCCCGGCAGGGTATCTGCTTCTCCCTCTGACCTTCCCCCTCATGTACTCTCTCTCATTCGCTCTCTCTCAAATAAACAAGTAAAATCTTAAAAAAAAAAAAACAAAACCTTTCATCAGGACTGATATTGTTTGCATTATTTAAATGAAGAAATTCAAAATCACTGAGGTTAAATAACTTTTAGCCAAGTAGAAAACAGAAAGCTCCAACCATGCTTGCTTCGGTCTAAAGTCCACTGTCTTTGCAACAGGGATTATGCTACTTCTAGCTAACAGCCCAGGGTTCAAGTTTGGTTCACTGGTTCACTGGTTAAGAAGCTCAATTTTGCCAGTTCATCCTGTGGTTATTAGGCTCAGAACTTATTGATATGAATTCAATCACAATGGTCATGAATAAATCAAGAGTCTAGATTAATTTAGACTGGAGGATGTATTTATTAAGATAACTGGCTTAAATCAGTTTTTCAAAGAAACTCCTCCCCTACTGGGCAACCCAGGAGAGCAAATTATCAGAGACTTGCTTGTTGCACCAAGGTAAAAGGGGAAATGGAGTTATGAAAAAAATATCTCCATAGTGAAGATTCTACATAAATATCTCACGATATTTAACTACAATAATTGAGAGTTGTTCCCCAAATCTAAGCACCTTCTCCCTTGGCCTAGACCACTAGAACAGTATCAATGGAAAGAACTCTATTTTAAAGATTCTTTTCCCTTGGCAGTAATTTATCATGAAATTACCATTACTTTGTTTGATTTCTTTTTTTCTTAGTTGAGATTCCTTTCCTCAGGATTCCTGAAAACAGAATGATTTCACATTGAGAGCCACAGGGATAGAAACATTGGTCTTTCTCACTCTCTGTAAAATTGGTTTCCACTTAGAACAGAAGAGAAATATGCTTTAAATCCAATGTAACCTAACCCTTAGAGGTCCCTGGGGCAAATTGATTGATTGATTGGACTAAGAAAGAGATGGTTCCTCCCCCTGTACCTAATCCCACATTCTTTTAGTAGGTGGAGAGAGGCACACACATGTACAAGCAAAACAAATGTTTGGGAATGAGTTGCTAGTTGATAGATGAAAACAGAATAATTACTTGCTTTAAGTCTATTTGCCTTCCCAACATGTTAAAACACTCATTAATCTAACTCAGAATTTAAACCAGTCTAGAAAGGTTTTTTTTTTTTTTTTTTTTTTTTTTTTTATTTAAGAAAGCAAAGGTGTGGTGGGCTCAATTTGTAATGCATTGTAAATTCCAAACAAAATTTCCACAACAACCTGAATATCTGAACGGAATTTCAGGTCATGGATTTGGGGAAACAAGTTCATTAATATGATCTTGCTGTGTTAGCGCTGATAGGAGACAGACCTAGGGCTTTGTAAACCCAGCAGAAAAGGAGTCCATTCTAAGACCTCTGTGGGGTGGTGGGGAAAGGGGTACTACTGGCTTTGAGAAAGTCAGAAAGAACCATTGTTCTCTGCTCCTGTTCCATTTTCTTCAGATGGTTTCAATTTGTAGAACTGCCTTCAGACTTGTGGTTTTGCATGGTAGTCTAAAGAGCAAATTCTCCCTCCTTTAACCCCATGCTCTTTTCCAATCCCAATGTAATAAGTGAAGCCTCTATTTTAATAACTCCTCATTCAATATAAAAAGCACTGGTTTTAATCCTGGGTCTGCTCTATCATTATGAATTGTGTCCTTGTAGCCTTGGACAAAAGCTCCCTTCTTAGCTTCAGTTGTATTGTGATTAAATAAGAGTATCATCTTCCATGCCTCACCTACTGTATTTATTGTAAAGTCCGGTAAGTTACTGTAGGAGCCATTCAATTTTATTTCTATAGCACGGCATTTAGGACACATGAAGTGATCATTACTGGTTTATACATCCATCTGCTCATTAAAAAGAGATCTCTCTCCATGTCTATTTATCCTTTTATTGGTTGATTATTTCATGCACATGTTCATTGACAACTATGTTCCTGCTAGACACTTTTATAGGCATTGGAGTGTTTTCTGAGTTCTCTCTATCGCTCCACAAACTCCCCAGGGGGGAATCCATTTCACTTCCATTACATATTAATTGCTCATATTTTAGCACAATTTCTCTTCTGAATTGTAATTCAGCAGCCATCTAAACATCTCCTCTTGACTATCCTTCTGGCAACTCAACCTTATGACGCATAAAGATGAACAAGGAATGGCACAATTTTCAACCCATTTATAGACCCTAAAAAAACAAAGAACAAAAGCAAACAAACAAACAAATAAATAAATAACCTGAGATTTGTCCTGGACTTATTCCCATTTCTAACCAAAACTCCCAAAATAAATCACCATATGCTGTCACATCTAACTCTTAACCATTTCTTGAATGTATTCCCTTCAATTTATGTTTACTATTACCACATTGATGCCGGCCATCATAATTTGCCCCCGACTTTACTGCAAGAGGCTCTTGACTAGTTTCTCTGCTCCAGTCATTCTCCCATTCTAAACTAGCCCCTTCCCAGTAACGGATGGGAATTTCCTAAGGTGGGTCCTGTGAGAAGAGAATGAGAAAGAGAAGAGATACGGAATTGTATCATGCAAGACTGTGAGGAGAGCCAGCAGGTAACAGAATGCCTGGCATCTTGCAAGTTCTCCATCCTTGTTTGTTGTGGTGCCCAAAATACAGGAAGACAGTATTTGAAAACCATAGGATTTTGCAAAATTAGGCTCCGCGCGACACATTTTAGCTTAAAGGTAATGACATTTGCTTCAGTGAAGTATTTTTCCTTCCTTCCTGGATTAACCTTAAGCCATTGCTTTGCTTATATATTCTCACCAAAGGAACATCTAAATGTCAGGGGTAAGTGAAATCCCAAGATAGGAGTGGAAATGTCAACTCATAAATTCATTGAAATTTTTATTCCCATGGAAAATTGGATGAATCTTATAAAATATAGAGCAGTGCTGAAGTGTTTGGGAGGTGGCAATCTGACCAAATGAAATCAGATTTAAAGTTCATCCTTGTAAATTGCAATTGAAGTGGAAAAACTCCAGTCAAATTGTGGCTGTGACTTTATGATTATATGTTGACTCTTGAGCCTTGGAAGGGTATGGAGGCTGAAATATCTCATATAGCTCTCTGGACATACTTTCCTCTATTTCCAGATTTGTCCCCTCTCTCAATAATACATTTAATTTGCTTATTTCAAGTTCATGAAAAATCTTGAGTAGTTAGATGAGACTAAAAAAAAAAAAGGTATAAATTTTGACTGGAAAGCACAGCTTTGTGACATTTGTTTTTCTACATTTAAAATAAAAACATTACCATATTTAAATAATTAGGATGACCAAGAATAGAATTTTTTTTTCTAGGAAAGAAGCATGTTTGCCATCAAGAACACAGGTTTTTGAGGTCTTGGCACAAAGTCAATACTCCCTAAATATGTGAAGTGTAAATCTACAAAAAATAGTTGTTGCTCAGAACCAACTCCTATATCTCTTGAAAATTGTTCCAAATGTGTACATGAAGGATCATGGATCAAACAGTACACACAGATTTTTTTTTTTATCTTCCCTCAAAAATCCTAAGGATCTGATAGCAAGATAGCTTTGAATTTCATTTCATTAATCTGTTCAGGTCACCTGGGTTGAGTTACTTACCATCCCTGGACCTCAGACCTCAAATACTTCATCTATAAAGTAGGGATAATCATTATACCTACACCATTGGGAAAATTCAGCAAAATATTGAGTACACATAATTCTTTGGTAAAATTGGCTGATATTTTTATTGTCAATTATTGTTCTTTTCCCTCATACTTCTCAGGTTTTGTACTAAAACTCAGAAACAGAAATATTAGTGCTTGGGGGGAAAAAAGGAGAGGAAAATAAATAATCTGAAATAAGGACAACTGATATATGATGAGATCTTTAGTTATCCAGTGCTACTTTTTAGTCTTCCTTCATTTTTAAAATGTTTATATTTATTGTGTTTTCTGTTTTTCCCAGTGAACACATTAGTACATATCTTAATTGAAAATTTATGAAATCTGAAAAAGGATAAAGAGAAAGTATAAAAGCACTAGTGATCCTAATACCTCATGTGACTAATATAATATACACATTATCATATGTACTATATTATACGCATTTAATATCATGTCAAGAAAGTTACGCTGCTTTGTTAATGTTTGTGTTTTTTTTTTTAATTTAGCTCTCTAGCATCTATTCCTAAGAGTACCAATAATTCTTCCTGAAGAATCACCTTTTTCCCTTTGTATATAGTTGGTGAAATCATCCATCAAGGCCTTTTATATTTTCTGGTTGGGGATAAGCCCCCAAACTAAACAAGACCACTGGATTCTACTTCCACTGAAGGTGCATGGTCAAGCTTACCAGTGATAATGTTCACACCAGGGGTTACTACTAAGATACCATGCCCATAGGTCTAATGGCTAGCCCCCTGTGGCTGCCTGGAGTCTCAAGCTTTCCCATTTAAGATACAAATATCTCTCCAGTAAACTCTATTTTGTGTAAATTAGCCAATTTCTATTACCTGCTACCACAGGACCTGAGTTACTGAGAAATTAATACCAGAAAAGTGGATTACTAGTAGTAGATATGAAATCAAACTTCTGTTCATTCAGGAAAATATATTTAGCAACCTGAAAAACTTCATGGTAAAGCACCTTGATTAGATTATTCCTATAATCGCTGTGAAGCTTTGGCCAGTCACTGGGAAACCAGTTGACTGCTATTAAGCAAAAAAATAAAATTTGGGTAGAACTTTATGGTAGCATAGTAGGATGGATGCTTCTAATAGCACTGAGTAACTGAAAGGCAAGAAGCTCACAATATAAATTCTTATTTTAAAGCACAGACCAAATCTCATTTGTTTTTTGGACCATGCTACAGAACTCCTTTAACTCATCTAGCTCCGGCTTTAGGATCACCAAAAAACAGTCTAAGGTTGTACCTGTCTTTGGTTGAGTTACAACATTTATTGAATTAAAAATCAAGTCTATCTCTCATGTGAAAGTTCTGGTTGATAAGAGTACAGTGGGATCTCAACAATTAAATTGGAAAAATCTGGAAGTATTCAGCTTTAGTGATCCCCTAAATCTTCAAACACCTCTGAAACATCCCACAAATATTCACAGAGTCTTCCTTGGTCAATGAAGCAATTTCTCTGACCTTGCTGTTGAGACACTTTCTTCCTCACTCCTACCTTCTTTCCTTCATTTATAGAAAAGTTATGTTTTAGGGAACCCAGGCTGATAAAGGGTCCTTACATAGGCTACCACAGAGATCTTCCTTTTAAAGATTTTATTTATTTATTTGACAGAGAGGGAGATATCACAAGCACGCAGAGAGGCAGGCAGAGGAAGAGGAGGAAGCAGGGTCCCAGCAGAGCAGAGAGCCCGATGTGGGCTTGATCCCAGGACCCTGAGATCATGACCTGAGCCGAAGGCAGAGGCTTAATCCTCTGAGCCACTCGGGTGCCCCCCACGGAGATCTTAAAAAGAGAACATGGTAAACTCCAGGATGAGTCTTAAAGCTTCTCAGTGGTAACACATTTTTACCTTTGTTCATACTTCATCACTCAAAGCAAATCACATGTCTGTGCCCAGGTTCAACAGGGTGTGAATAAGGAGTAAGTCTTCAATATGGAGTCTCAAACATCAAATATTTACCAAAGGAGAAAAAAAAATCACAACCCCTTTGCACCTGGTCTATATCTTTTGACCTGGAAAATGCTTATCCCCCCACACTTAATCATCATCATAATAATAAGTCAAGAAATTTGCTCACATCTGACAAGGACAACAGTATACTTTACCTTCTCAAGTCATACGCATGTTGATTATAGAGATCTATGCTAAGACTCACTGTCTCACAGCACATCACACTTTTATACTAAGTGAGTGAAATCATGCTGTAGTATATAGGAAATGCAGCAGGGACACAAGGTACCCTATTGAAACCTATGCTCTCATTTACAAGCAAGACAGGAAAAATGAGAAAACACTAACATCTTAGACCTCTGAAGAGTATGAGGGTCCTGAAGTCTGTGGCCTATTGGAATTCATATCCCTTCTAAAGTAAAGGACCATAAGTTCCCTTTGCCCTCCCTACCTCTAAGAAGGCACATCCCTTAGTTGCTCTTTGAATTTGGTTAGTAACACACAAGCATTTGGTATGCTGCTGAACATAATTTGCCAAGGGACCTGAACTCCAGCTAGTCTTCAGTAGAAACTGAGAAAGACAAGTCTCTCTCACTGGTCCAGGATTTCGGTGTGTATGATTACAATAATTGACCCTTGAGGGCTAAACAAAAACAATGATAAATGGAATTTTTGTGGTTGTTTGAGATACTCTAGAGAGCTTATAGTAAGTCTTTTTGGGTAAATCACAGAAGAAACATCTAGCATTTGGGAGAAAAGCCCTGTCATCATTGGGTAGATAACTATTCTATTTGATCCACCTCTTGTCTTACTTCTGGGTTTTGCTGGATTCTATGTCACAAAGCATGATCCAAGCTGATAATAATAATTAACTTACTGGTATTGGATCCAACTATTCAGGGAATATCTTAATTTCCATAAACGGTAAAGTTACTGAAACGTCAACTATGTGTGAGAAGAATCAGCAAGAACTAAGTTCCCTAATGAAGTAAGCTTTGTATAACCCTACCTGGCAAAGAACTCAGAAGTTGAGTAAATATCAGGTGAGCATAGACTGAATAACAGGCAGGACTTGCTACAGAAATAAAGAATGTAGTCCACACAAAAAATTCTTTTCTTGATTTTTTTACATTGTTATATATGTTAATTCATGTATCTCCTCTTTCCCTTATATTTCTACTCCCATTTTATATTGATAGTGTTTAATAGTGATTAAATTTAGCATTATTCCAAAGTTTTGCAATATTTAAATGGAATACCAACAAAACAAAGGAAAGCGGGGATATCAACCCAAAGAGTTTAGATTTGTTGCCAGATTTAAAAACTGATGAAATATCATGCTGTCTCTTAGAGGTAGATTTTATTTTTAAGGATATTCCATATGCACAAAACATGTATGCATATAAAAGTTGATGAAGGTTTACAAATGGAACAAAATTAAATAACCAACACCAGGTCACACTATTGTGCGCCTGGGTGGCATAGTTGGTTTAGCATCTGCTTTTGGCTCAGGTCATGGTCTCAGGACCCTGGCATTGAGTTCCACATCAGTATCTCTGTTCAGCAGGGAGTCTACTTCTCCCTCTCCCTCTGCACTTCCCCCCTGCTTATGCTCTCTCTCTCAAATAAATAAATAAAATCTTTAAAAAAAAAAAAAAAAGGAAAGAAACATTCTATTAGAGGAGTGCCTGGGTGGCTCAGTCAGTTAAGCATTGGACTCTTGATTTCAGCTCAGGTCCTGATATCAGCATTATGGGATTGAGCACCACATCAGGCATGGGCGTGGAGCCTGCGTAAGGTTCTCTCTCCCTCTGCCTCTCCTCCTACCCCTCTCTCTTTTCGAAAGAAAGAAAGAAAGAAAGAAAGAAAGAAAGAAAGAAAGAAAGAAGGAAGGAAGGAAGGAAGGAAGGAAGGAAGGAAGGAAGGAAGGAAGGGAAGGGAAGGGAAGGGAAGGGAAGGGAAGGGAAATGGAAGGCAAAGGGAAGGGAAAGGGAAGGGAAAGGAAAAAAAGAAACATATTACCAGCAACCCAGAAGCCCTTTGTGACTGCTAGAACAGTTGAGTTTATTCATGGTTGTAAATGACTAGTAAGAGTATATTAGATTATGGACATTTCTGGAACACTGTCTAAGCCTGAAGACTGGAATTCTCTCTCCTTTAAATTTGAATCTTGATTCAAAGGACAACAGCAATAGAAATGTTAAGGAGCATTCATTTCCCCCACTCAGCTCTCCAGACTATTTCAGCTTTGGGCCCACCTCTGTAGTTTCTACATCCCAGCCTTCTTACCTCACCATTGCTTCTCCACAATGTTTGAGCTGCCAACATCCTTCCAGAAGATTCCATTTTGTTTATGATTTTGGTTATGACCATAATTTAGTGATATATTTCATTAGCTGTTCTTCTACAGTAAGATTAGCATACTGCTCTTCACCTTCCCTCTTTTCTTCTTTCCTTCCCTCCTTCTCTTTTATGTATAATTCTGTGCAGAACTTTGTAAAACATATATCTTTTTGCATATTTCTGATTATTTATTTAGTAGAATCATTTTGAATGAGAAAGCTAAGTTAATGGGTGTATATATATATTTTAAACTCTTAAAATGAACATTCCTAGATTTTCCTCTAGGAAGAGTCATCAACTTATGCTCCATCCACACTCTTTGACTCTGGCCATTTTTCTTAATTTTTCCTTAATTTTTCTTTGGGTCACTCTTTCCCATTAATAAGAATTCACAATTTGATGAAAAGTGAACACTGCCGGTAGATAAATCTATAGTTTACACTATAAAAACAATATAAGTGATATTTAATGTGTTGCCTGCTATCCATTCAAGATTACTTTAGATGAATTAACTCCTAAATTAGCATGCGAAGTCACCTTGTCATACTTCTTAATAACCATGTTTGGTCTTATCCACTTAGTTTTATTAGCAGTTTATTAATAAGAGACAATCCCATATTCAAGATAACGATAAAGTCTTTGGAGGGAAGAATTTTCTCTTTTGGGGTTGGGGGAATAAACTATTGCTGTTTGCAAAGCCTACTTCACTCACTACATTTAAAAAATTCTTGCATTCCTCAGTGGCTCAGTTGGTTAAGCGACTGCCTTCGGCTCAGGTCATGATCCTGGAGACCCGGGATCGAGCCCACATTGGGCTTCCTGCTCGGAGGAAAGCCTGCTTCTCCCTCTCTCAGTCCCTCTGCTCGTGTTCCCTCTCTAGCTGTTTCTCTGTCAAATAAATAAATAAAGTCTTTTAAAAAAATTATCACGCTTTGTATACTGTGTTAGACATGATAGGAAGAGCTCTTAAGTGACTTTACTTGGCCAGTTCCCCAAAAGACACTGAGCGTTCATGGGTGCACATAGAACACTGAATGTTCACACACTCCTTTTCACACCAAAAGGTAGCTATTGATTTTTTATTTTTTCCTTCCAAAGTTGTTGCTGTAGGGTATATTTATTATTTTAATTACTTGATTTAAATAAAAAGTACTCAAAGTGATAAAATATTCATATGAAAAGAAATTTGTTTTCATGAGAACAAGTTAAATGCTTTGGAAAAAAAACTTGACAAAGACAATTTAAATTTGATTAAACGAGAATGAGAAAATTGAAAATCTAGAACAGTTCTGAACTTGGTTTTGCCACTATCTTTAAATTCCAGATGTCCTTTAGAGAAACCAGGTTTGGAGAGTTTATATAATGAAGCATTGATATAATTTATACAAAGAGGATGACAGAAATATCCACTTAGCAGACGCCATCTATAATAAACACACAGATATGCAAATAGGCTCAAGTCCTACAATAAATTGTATGCGAACTAGTTTACATTAATACATGTTAATTTAAAATATATTCTGTAAGACATGTACATGCCATTTTAAAAAACAATTTCTCACTTTAATCCAATTTTTAAATCAACCAAGTAAAACCAAGTACTCCTGGACTTTTTATTACAGAGGTTTTTTTCCCCAGAACAGAGAATAACAAAGAATGTAGAATTCAGCAAAAACATACAACTATTCAGGATTTTTACTTTTATCTCTGATTGCATAAATGTATGAGACCATTACAAATATTATCAGAGAAAATTAATCGCTAATTTAGTTCTATTTTTTTCTAACACAGATACAAGCTAATTCAAAAATCACATTTGGAGCATTATTATTATTTATTTTTTACTTTGTAAAAATTCACAGATTTCCTCTCTTTTTTTGTCCTTCACTCTCTCCATTTCCTTGTACCATTTTTCAAAGATGAAAAATAGTTACCGAAGTCAAAGTGCACATTAATCTGCATGACGATTAACAACAGATGAGAATTCACATTGTTGAAAGGTCATAAAATCCATTTAAAAATTAATCCTGGAGAGAAAAAATATGTAAGCTCAGCAAAGGCCATCTGTCTGAGGTGGATATGCTTTTCTGACTGCCTCAGAAACTCGCTTCCTTTCAGGATGCTCTTCTAAGAAGACTAAACATTTCAAAAGTGCAAGTGTAGGTATAAAACGGTGCTTAACATCTTGGCATTTCTCACGGTGGCCCCCTTGACAGCATATGTGATGGAAAGATGCATTAAAAATATTCTAAGTGAATGGCCACATGTAGTTAACAAGGTAATGAAGAATATTTTGGGATATCTCCACTGAAACATGCTATCTCAATGTCTATCTCCTGATTCCATGATACCACCTTCATTTTTTCCTTGATACAATTCATTATTGAAAATGAATTTATGACCCGAGTCCTAAACCTAGCTTCATGTATCACTTCATTAGCATTTAAAATATAGACTAAGTGAATACTTGTTTCTTCTGATATTTTATATTTTGCAAAGTTTACAAGATTTGTCGATCAACCTTATACTGATCAAACTTATACTGATTTTAAACATTATACTAATTTTAAACATTCATGATGGGTATTTACTCACTTCAGGATCTGAGGGAACTTCTCAAAGTATTTCAAGAGTATCTCTGGTCTGCTGCTGAGGCCTTAGGACCCCACCTTAGTATCTTACCAGCTCCCTCCTCACCAAGGGATTGGGATCTCTTTATCCCTCCTGAGTATGTTGAGGGTGAGAGAGAGGTAATAAGTCCATAAATTCCAACAAGCTGCCATTTTAACAAAAGGAGAAGTCTTGCTTTTAACCAAAGGAATCCTACATCTGTCAGCACATGATGGATCCCTGATGGTTGTGGCATCAAAAAATACAGCTTAAGGGGCTTCTTCATGACTTTTATGATCTGATCACCACTAGGCTCATATGTAAGCTGCAGGCTGCATCCAGCAAAAAGAGTTGAACGGTCAGTCTTTCATGGAAAATCACACGTAGATTTATAATTACCAGTCCAGGAATCTCCTGCAGTTTATCTCTTTGGCTCAGATTTACCATTGTTGTAGAAATGGAATGCGGTCACTCAAAGGGACCCCTAACCACTAACTTATCAGATGGTCCAAGCATGAAATAAAACTGCATCTTCAGTTTTATTTTAGCAAGGGAGTGTGAATAGATAAGGATGGTCAAGTCACCCAAAACCACCTGGCAACAGAAGCAACCCATGGAAGGTAAGGTGTTTAAATTTCCAGACTAGAGAGTCTTTTGGGAAACAAAACACCTTTGATTTTTGTATTTTGGCTAAGACATTTTCACTGCATCTTTCTGGGATAAGAACAAATGGTGTTTTATTTCCACAATGACAAAGGCATTGGAAACATTAAGCCTAGCACGTGCCAAAGCTCTTCCCTGTGAAAGCATGTGCGTATCAAACAAATGGTCTCTTACCAGTAATTGGCTCATAGCAGGTGTTCAGAAACTCTTTGTGCATCAGATTAAATGAGGAAAACTGGAGGCCTGACAGGATCAAGTATTTTCTCAAATGTTTCAAGAACATTGGGATGGTAGAAGCATTAACATAAAATCATTTTATAGTTTTGTTTAAAGATTTTTGTATATTTAGAGAGTTAACTAGTATGAGAAGAGTAAGGTTTTGTCAAAATAGGGAAGATGTCTACAAATGTGGTTATACAATGTGGACAAACAGAGAGGAATGTGGAGAGGGAGAAGAGAGGTTGAAAGGAAACCAGTAATACATATTTTGTCTTACTGTTGTGACACAAAAGAAAGGAAGTTGATGTAATATCAGAATAAGCCATTTTTATATCAATGAAAAGCAAAGCAATAAAGACTTTTTTCAAACATTTTATTTATTTTCTTGACAGAAACACAGCGAGAGAGGGAACACAAGCAGGGGGAGTGAGAGAAGGAGAAGCAGGTTCCTGCCAAGCAGGAAGCCCAATGTGGGGCTCGATCCCAGGACTCTGGGATCATGACCTGAGCTGAAGGCAGGCGCTTAATGACTGAGCCACCCAGGCACCCCAAGGCTTCTTTTAATAAGAAATAATAAATGCCTACAATGAGCATGCATACACAGGATTTTTATATCAGGATTCCTGTGTTAGTCTCTTTGGGCTGCTCTAACAAAAGGGCATAGACCAGATGGCTTATAAAAACCAGGAATTTATTTCATACAATTCTGAATGCTTAGGCATCCAAGATCAAGACCCCAGGGGATTAATGAGAACCATATTTCAGGTTCATACATTGCTGTCTTCTCACTCTGTCCTCACATGGTGGAACAGGTGAGGGAGCTTGCAGGGGTCTCTTATACGGACACAAATTCCATTCATGGGGGCCCCACCCTCATGACCTAATTACCTCCCAAATACCATTGGGTTGAAGGTTAGGTTTCAACATAAGAATTTGGGGTTTGCAAACATTTAGTGTGTAACACTTCCCTAAAGAACTATAATTTTGGAGTCCAAGTCCTGGCTTTCCTAGGAGAGATTTGGAACTCCAAACCAGCAGATTAAGGTTGTTTAGAAACCGTAAACCTATTACAGTTCAGGAAAGAAACCTGGATTTGATTACACAATGATTTTGAAGGTATGTAAATGATGCATTTTCTACACTTGTTCTTAGCCAGAAGTCTGGGAAATGATTAGAAGATGTATTTACTATTAAAATAGCAAGTTTTCTTTACTTTTTGATCTAAATGATTGGCTAAGCACTTGAATAGAATAATTGAAAATACAATGAATTGTATGCTTATTTATTTTATAATGTGTCATGTTTTTTATAAGCAATATAGAATTGAAGAAAAATAGTTTAAAATTTTGTTAAAATTGAGGAAGCTCTCAATTCTCCTTTTCACTTTGATTAATGAGAAGCCAAATGTCTGTTTTAATCTTTCATGATGTTTAAACTCTTTCTTTTTTTTTTAAGATTTTATTTATTTATTGACAGAGAGAGAGAGAGAGAGTGAGAGAGGGAATACATATAGGGGGAGCGGGAGACAGAGAAGCAGGCTTCCCACTGAGTGGGGAGCCGGATATGGGGCTTGATCCCAGGACTCTGGGATCATGACCTGAGAGGAAGTCAGACGCTTAACCGACTGAGCCACCCGGTGCCCCATGATGTTTACACTCTTTTTTTTAAGTATTTTTTTTTTATTTTTAACGATTTTACTTATTTGACAGAGAGAAACACAGCAAGAAAGGGAACACAAGCAGGGAGAGTGAGAGAGGGAGAAGCAGGCTTCCTGCCCAGCAGGGAGCCTGATGTGGGGCTTGATCCCGGGTCTCCAGGATCATGACCTGAGCCGAAGGCAGTGGCTTAACCAACTGAGCCACCCAGGCACCCCGATGTTTAAACTCTTAAATGAAATTAGTGTGAGGTTAAAAAATTTTTACATGGATTTTGTTCCTTCTGTTATTTTTAATTACATTTTATAATTACACATACTATAGTATAAAACACCAAAAAAATTGTGGAAAATTTTACTAATTATTATTTTATTAATAGGTATACTAGTAAATATTAATTTACTAGTAAAATACTCCATATCTATAGAACTTGTTAAACTTAGCCATCAAACTGTATCAAGTGGGTTTTTTTTTTCTTTTATAGTTTTTGTTCACTCATTTGAGAGAGAATGTACACACAACCATGGGTGGAGAAAGGGGCAGGGTGGGGAGGGAGAGGGACAAGGAGACCCCGACTGAGCTCAGAGCCTGATATGGGACTCAAATATATTTTCTTCACCTGAGAGATTTAGTTTTGGTAACTACTCCATGTCTGGAGCTATAGTAATTGCTATGGAGGGATAAAGTGTATATGACAGGTTCTGTTTATAAAGGGTTAGTTTGGGGTCAAATAATATATTATAAATATCACATGACTTGTTCAAAATATAATAAGACTTGTTCACAGTTCAGAATTTGATGTGGGCTGGGAAGTTTGGAGAAGTTCTCATAGAATAAAGGAGATTAAATCAGGCCTTGTGGAAGTTAGACAGAATTAGACCAGGTTGGGGGTGGGAAATAAGGGAAAGGGTACACCTGGAGGGGTTATAACAGGGTGTTTTGGAAAGCAGTTCAAATCTGTGCTGTGCAGATGAGAAAGGCTTTTGGAGGATGAGAGAGCATATAAGTCGATGTGACCTTGAGATCCAAGGGAAGGATTTATAGATTAGCAAGTGAGTTGGTTTTTTGGAGAAGTTCTTCCAGGATGGTTCTAGAAGAGCAGGGAGGCTCCTGGAATTGGGGGAAATAGCAGTTGCCTCTCAAGAGTATATGTTTACTTTCATGGCGATGTTTCTTCTCTCTGGGCAGAGTTCATTGTGACAATAGTCCTGTGGGTTCTCAGAATACAGCCTATAGCACAGAAGATCTGTCATGACTATTGTGAATCACTTTACTCTCAGAAGGGTGAATAAGGGTTGTATAGACTCATTCTAAATAAAAAGAATTCAGAAGTATTTTCTTTGTACTTGAGGATTCTCTAACAATTGTAGTAATTATGCTGTCAAATGAACCCCAATTACTTTTCAACATTTTGAGTTTGGGTCTTTTTCCCCCTCAAAGGATAGGAAAAAAAATGGATTTAGAATAAGGTGGGAAGAGTTTGAATTCTTCCTCCATTAAACTAACCAAATGAATTTGGTACAATCACTCAACCTCTTAACGGGGAATAAGAACAACTTCACAGAGTCTTCTCTCATAAAATATTATTATTAATAATGTAATTGGTTAACATTTATTGAATATTGAATATATACTAGATGCTGGTGCATGTAATTCCCATGAATTGTCACCTTTTCTTATGAAGTAATCTTAGTAAAATAATGAGTATAAAGCCATGTATAGCATTTCTAATAAAGAACTTTTCAGCTCTTAAATAAAGCAACCAAACTGAGAAAAAAAACTGATTTGTAGTATCTTTTATCCATTTATATAAGGCTCTCCATCTTCCCTACTCTTCCAGAGGCCCTAACTTCCTGGATTTGCAATCCAATTCTAGTCAAGATTATCATAAATTAGCAGTAGGGTTTAGTTTATATAAAAATTTTGAGATAATAAATCTAGGACTTGACCTCCTCCTCCTCCTCCTCCTCCTCCTCCTCCTCCTCCTTCTTCTTCTTCTTCTTCTTCTTCTTTTTCTTCTTCTTCTTCTTCTTCTTCTTCTTCTTCTTCTTCTTCTTCTTCTTCTTCTTCTTCTTTTTCTTCCTCTTCACCTTAGAGTTACCTAAAGTTTTGTTTTTTTTATTAGACATGCATCCCTGATGACATTGTTGAAAACAAAATAAATGAAGAACTGCAAGTCTACCAGCAAAATAGATTAAAACAATGATAAGAGAAAGGCACAAACAAAATAAGGATTGGAAATAAAAAGTTGGCAAAGATGTATCTAGCCATGTAAGAAAAGCAAGAGTAGCCATAGTAATATTAGATGTATGTTAGATGCAGAAAAATTATCAGGGGAAGGAAGCACAAAAATGTGAATTATCTTATGAAAGAAAGTGTCTCAAGCAAATAGAGAATTTAAAAATACTTATGAGTGGTGCCTGAGTGGCTCAGTCAGTTAAGCATTGGCTCAGGTCATGATCCTGTGGTCTGGAATCAAGCCCCACATCAGTCTCTCTGCTCAGTGGGGTGTCTGCTTCTCTCTCTCTCTCCCTCTGCCCCTCCACCTCACTCATTCTCTCTCTCTTTCAAATAAATAAATAAAATATTTAAACATTTTTTAAAAATCAAAAATATTTATATACTGAACACAAAAAACAATCTCCTAAAAGATATATAAATATTTATACTATGACATAAATGGGAAGTTTATAGGTTGAATAGTCAATATATAGTCTTTGACTAATACAATAATGTTGTATTTGTAAACCAAACTATACAGTTATATTTCCAGAGACATCTACAAAATTTATTCTTGGAAGTCTCCACAAAGAAAACCTTAACAGGGGCACCTGGGTGGTTCAGTTGGTTAAATGTCTGCCTTCAGCTCAGATCATGATCCCAGGGTCCTGTGATCAAGTCCCGCACTGGGTTCCTTGTTCAGCAGGGAGTCTGCTTCTCCTTCTATCTGCCACTCTGTCTGCTTGTGCTTTCTCTCTCTGACAAATAAATACATTTTAAAAGATCTTTTTTTTTTAAAAAAAAAAAAAAGCTTAATTTGTAGAACTTATCTTTAATTGACCCAACTCAGAGGCTCCGTTTGAGGAGCCCTGTCTGTGCTTCTGTGGTTGAAAACAACCATGGCACTTACCCCTGCTGCTGCTGGAGCAAGATGACTGGAGAAAACTACCAAGAGTCTGACTGAAAAATTAAAAGGAGATAATGGGGGCTGAGAGATGTCCATAGGGGATTTGAAAAGCGCTGGTATATTCCTGGAAATTTGGAACATTATTGTATTAGAGCTCTCAGAGAAACAGAAGCAACAGGAAGTTCGGCCTCATGACCTGTTGTCTGCGGGCTGGGGAAGCCAGTGGCATGGTTGTAAGTCTGACACTTGAAGAGCAAGCAAAGGGTGGAGATTCCAGTTCGAGAGTGAAGGTCTGAGAACCAGGCTCTCTGAGGGAAGAGTGATACTCCAGTAGAGGGAAACTTAAGTAATATGGATAAAAATTGGGTGAAAAAGTCAGATCTTTAAAAGGTAATTTTTTTAAATACTTTATTTATTTAGGGCGCCTGGGTGGCTCAGTGGGTTAAAGCCACTTCGGCTCAGGTCATGATCTCAGGGTCCTGGGATCGAGCCCCGCATAGGGCTCTCTGCTCGGCAGGGAACCTGTTTCCTTCTCTCTCTCTGCCTGCCTTTCTGCCTACTTGTGATATCTCTCTCTGCCAATAAATAAATAAATAAATAAATAAATAAATAAATAAATGCAGGCTCCCTGCTGAGCAGAGAGCTCGATGCAGGCCTTGATCCCATGACCCTGAGATCATGACCTGAGCAGAAGTGGCTTTAACCCACTGAGCCACCCAGGCGCCCTAAAGGTAATTTTTGATAAAAAAAAATTAATAACCTTGTATAAAGTGGAAAATAAAAGGATGACATGAGGTCACTTGTATTGTATATAAATAATATACATACATGCATATATACATACATATATATATAATAGAGAACAAGAGTGTGTTTTCTCATCTGGATTACAGTACATTAATTTTTTAATAGTAGTTATTTCTGGATGGTAAAACTCTGGATTTTTTTTAATTCCATGAAGTCTTTATTAAATTTTCCACTTTTCTATTATAATCATAGAGTGCCTCTATCATCATAACAAATAATAAACAGTCAAGATTGGCTCTTTACTGGTTTAAAATTATGAAAGGAAATGAATGCATTTTAGATTTCCCTCCACCTTCCTTCGGCTGCTTTGGTCTGGCCCACCAGGTAGAAGCCCCAGGAGCATCTGCAGGGCCCGTTACCGAGCCCGCTCTGCAGATGAGCTGTGGTTTTCGCCTCCAGGGGCTCTGGCACTGACAACAATCCCGCTGATGGTATTGAGAAATCCAGTTGCTTTTACTACACAGGAACCTCAAGCTTTGTCCAAACTCAACTACTTGATTAAGTCTGATTTAAATAGAAGTTTATTTTGGAAAGGTTGGGGTTTTCTCTATTTTTTTTTTCACAGCTGTCTTGGCAACGTCTGATTCCAGCCTGAGCAGGAAGTATCTGAGTCAGAGACCGGGGAAGCAGCTTTTCTGGTGAAATGCCCAGTCCTGCGACAAGGACTGTCTCTCCCAGAGCATGCAGCCTGCTTCTACAAAGAGTTTGCAGAGAGTAGGAGGTTGCAGGAAATGGGACACAACCAAGGAAGCCCTCTCATCCACCCTTAACTGTATTTGAAAAAGTGTTAATTATTGCCATAGGTCCTGTCTTCTCGAACATCCTCAATAAATTAACAATTCTCAGAAAATCACCCCCGCAGGAATGGGAAGGAAAAATGACCAAAAAGCACGGAGACTGAGGGGGTGCCTACACTTAGATACTTTGTAAGATATGCTTAGCTAAATAGAGCACATTCCTACTCACTGGCCATTAAATTTTTTTTAATTAAATAAAAAACAAACAAAACTTAAGTGCTAGAATCTCAAGGCACATTCTGATCCATTAATCTGAACACCTTATGGTTTTCTTTCTCCCTTCCCTTCTGCTTTGCCTTCTCTGCCTTTTTTTCTTTGTCTTTTCCTGTATTGTGTTGGTGGCAGCAGTCGGTGATGTAGTTTGAGATGGTCTCAGATGGTCACACAATTGCTCAGTCCAAAAATGGGAGATTTCCTGTTTCCAAATGAAGAGGAGCCAAATGCATGTTTGGTTGGAAGTGGCCGTACTACAAGATGAGGTTTTGTCTGTCCGTCTGTTTGTTTTACTTTCAGATTCCATCTTTAAGGTTGTAAGGACTTTAGACTTGGATTATCTGTTAGAAGTCCTGGAGCATTGGGACGCCTGGGTGGCTCAGTTGGTTAAGCGACTGCCTTCAGCTCAGGTCATGATCCTGGAGACCCTGGATCGAGTCCCGCATTGGGCTCCCTGCTCGGCGGGAAGCCTGCTTCTCCCTCTCTCACTCCCCCTGCTTGTGTTCCCTCTCTCGCTGTGTTTCTCGCTGTCAAATAAATAAAATCTTAAAAAAAAAAAAAAAAAAAGAAGTCCTGGAGCATTAAGAGATCTGAGCACTGTGTGGGGGCAAGGTGCGACTTGGGGAGCAATACTGGCTCTTCAATTAGCTGAATTGGTTTCTAAATCTTGGGTTGGGCATTTATGAGCTATATGATATGGGGACATTACCTAACCTTTTGGAACCTCAGTTCCCTAATTTATAGGGACCATAGGGTTGATGTTAGATATATCAAAGGGTCTTGCATGTAACAGATGCTTTACTCTTTGCCTGTATCATTAAGTTGAATGTATGTAATCATCTCTTACTTATAGACATTGAAGCCACTGAGAATCAAAACAATTTAGATTAAATCAAAAATTGTCGTAGAGACAAGGTGATAATCATGGTTATATAGTAAATGCTCAATCTTATTTTTAATAGGAAGATAGGGATTATTGAAGTGACTGTGTATTGCGAATATTATACGCGGACTCTAGACCCTGGCTCTCTCAAAGCGTGGATTGAGATCCATCCCCTTAAGTTAGAATAGGACAAGAATCACTTAAGAATCTTACAAAAATGCATATTTCTAGGTCTCTCCAAGAGCTCCTTGACTCTAGGACCCTGCAGTTTGCATTTTCATGGGGTTCCTATGTGCATTAAAGTTTAAACATCACCAATGTGATGACGCAGATTTTTTCAAATGTTTTAAATCAGTTAATTAGTGCAGCATATCTCAGATATAATCCACTTTGTCTGATAAAGTATTATAATGTACCCTGACACTCCGTTATTACTGATATATATCATTATAATGATCTAATGATAGAATGTAAATGCTATATGTGACATAATAGGTAACTAATTTCTTTCTGATGTAACTCATTGTAAAGGAGCTCATGGAACAAAGGAGTTAAAGCCGTGGTTTCTTCTTGGCAGCAAAGCTAGCTCACCAGCTGGGAGGTTTTGGGAAAGATCCTTAACCTCTCATTAAATCCTAGCTGTATTTTATTTCTTTTCTTTATTTGTTCTTTTGGAAGAAGGAAGGAACAAATTTTACTGGGCATTTTTTGTTTGCTGAAAACTTTTTAGGCCAATGGTCATATGGATCCTCTCTTCTCTTTTTACTGAAGTATAGTTGACATACAATATTATATTACTTTCTGATGTACAACACAGTGATTCAAAATTTATATATATTTTGAAATGATCACCATGGTAAGTTCTAGTTACTGTCTGTCACCATACAAAGTTACTAAAATATCATTGACTATATTCCCTGTTATACTTTCCATGCCTATGATTTACTTTATAACTGGAAGTTTTTACCTCTTAATCTGCTTTACCTACTTTACCCATCTCCCAACTCTCCTTCACTATATCAACCAACAGTTTGGTCTCTATTCATGAATCTGTTTCTTTTTTGTTTCGTTTGTTCATTTGTTTTGTTTTTCAGATTCCACATATAAGTGAAATCATATAATATTTGCTTGTCTCTGACTTATTTCATTGAGCATAATACCCTCTAGGTTCATCATTTTGTTGCAAATGGGTAGTATTTCATTCATTTTTTATGGCTGAATAATAGTCCAGTATATTAATCAATATATCTGTCTATCTGTGTGTACACGATACATAGATATGTTACATACATATATTTATATACAACACTTTCTTTATCCATTCATCTATCAATGGGCACTTAGGGTTGCTTCCATATCTTGGCTATTATAAATAATGTTGCAATTAGCATAAGGGTCCGTATATCTTTTCAAATCAGTTTTTTTGTTGTTTAGTTTCCCATTACCTGATAGTGCCCGTCTTGTAGGACTATTGAAAGAATTGAATGAGGTAACACATCTATAAATCATAGATGGGCAACGCTTGGTGTCATCAAAATATCTTCCTTGATGAAGATCATATAAATCAGAAAGACTCTCTGGTGGAGATTTAATTAGCATCTTTGAGACTTTTTTTGACTTGTGAGGAGAGGCAAATCTGGATGATCTTCATTTCTGCCCTTTTTTGGTATCCTGCGGAAAGCCAGCTCAGCAGGCCTGAATTAGCTGAAAGAAAAAAAAAAAAGGCTGTTAGTAGCTACTGAGCCCCAGATTATTTCTCCACTGTTACATAGTCACTTAGATAAATATTTCCCACACACCTGATCCTACAAATATACAGAGCACTGAGGGACGGGCCTGGCCCTCTCTGCTAGAACACTGGCTAAAACTCTATTTTATTGTAATTATGCCTCACCTAAGAGTAGCTTTCTATGGGATCAGGGGAGCTTGGAGGTTGTATGTGCTTTATTGAATCTCCACGTTTTTCCTTTGGTAAACCTTATGTCCATGACCCCATGGCACTAATAGTGTATGTCCATGACCCCTTTCAAAGCAACTTTTTATTATTTATGTATTTATTTATTTTTAAGATTTTATTTATTTATTTCACAGAGAGAGAGATCACAAGTAGGCAGAGAGGCAGGCAGAGAGAGAGGAGGAGCAGGGGAGCAGGCTCCCTGCTGAGCACAGAGCCCGATGCGGGCCTCGATCCCTGAGATCATGACCTGAGCTGAAGGCAGAGGCTTTAACCCACTGAGCCACCCAGGTGCCCTAGTTTTGTTTTTGTTTTTGTTTTGACCAAAGGAATTTTTGGCATAATCACTGGAAATACCTTTCAAAGTGTTGCCTTTTTTACTGAATTTGAAGTCATGGATGATATTGAACCTTGGATAGGTGACCCTCTGGATAGACTAATTACCAAAGGAGCCCCTTTGTCTGCAGAGACACACCTTATGCTAGGACCCATTCACCTCTAGACTGGGCATCTTCACTGAGGAATAACTTTCAAATCAAAGCAGTGACCCTCTTTGAAGCTAAATTCATTTCTTCAAAGCTAGATGAATAACATGGAGATCCATCAACACATTGGAGCCGACAATAAATTGCGAAGCAAATATCCCTTATTTTATACATAAGGCATGGAGTGGGGATGGGACCTGTTTAAGGTTACTCTGCCCAGGATTGGAAAGCAAGAACTTGAACCTCAGATGATTGATTCCTCCCCTGTGTTCTCTCTAGTACTCCATGTCATGCTGGATTTTGTTGTTTGCTTCTTGTCATCAGTAAACGTCTCAATGTAAGTACTTGATAAAGAACGTTTGGTTATTAATAATGTAATATTATGATTAGAGAACATAAATGTGAATAGTATTTTGGAATCCCTGTTTGTTTTAAATTCTTTATCTAATTTAGATGTAGTTAACATATAATATATTATTAGTTTTGGAGTAGAATTTAGTGATTCATCACTAAATACAACACCCACTGATCATTGCATACAACACCCACTGCTCATTACCTCAAGTATCCTCCTTAATGCCCATCACCAGATTACCCCATCTCCACCACCCGCCACCCCTCCAGCAACCAACTCTGTTTGTTTCCTACAGTTCAGTGTCTCTTACAGTTTGCCTCCTCTCTATTTTCACCTGATTTTACTTTTCCTTCCCTTCCCCTATGTTCATCGGTTTTGTTTCTTAAATTCCACATATGAACATCCCTGTATTTTTATAAGCCTACTTATCTCTGGTCAGGCTCCTTGGGCAGCAGAGATAGGATAGTAGATTAATTTGTAGGAGGTATGTTCAAGACTTTACCTGAGATTATCACCTGCAGGAGGGGATGAAAATCAGCAAGGTTAAAGAAAGGGAGAAGTGGAGATGATCTTAACGAAGACCTCAGACTAATTGGAAATTCAACAAATGGCACAGTCCTCAGAGTGTTTCAAGTGTGTTCACAGGCCTGGGCCTTTGTGCCCTTATAGCCATCAATCATTGGATTAGAGCCTTTCTGGAAAAAGGGAGTGGTCTTGATGAAGGTGCTCTTTTTTAGAGGCAGGTGGCTAAGGGTTTTCTTCTATTACTTGGATAAATCACTCATTCACTCCAACAGGGAGATTTGGCTGGGAAATGGCCAGATTCACCTTACAACCGCATCTAATCATCACACCCTCAATGGGATAAGTACAATGAAAATAGTAACCCATTTTATAGATAGTCAGCAAAATCCATTGATTTGCCCAAATTCTCAGAGCCTCTAGGTAGCAGAGCTGATACTAAAACCTCTATTTTCTGATTTCATGTTGTTGCTTATAGATCAATATTTTAAAACCAAGGTAGGTAGAGGCACAGTTATGACTGTACATATTTCTGGATCTGAGCATACGTCAATACCTAGAATGCATTCATTTAATAAACATTTACAAAGTCTTTCTATATAGACAGTCTTGGGAGATACTAAGAATATAGACAAAGGCACAGTCCCTGCTGTTCAGTAACTCCTTGACCTTTGAAGAGGAGAAGAGTAAATACAAGTCTGATCAGAGCTGTGATGTGTGGGGTAAAGAACCATCGAAGACAATAACTGCTCTGTCAGAGTTTCTGCAGGAGGTGGTAACACTCAATCCAGCTTGATGAATAAGTAGGGAAGGTAGAAATAGCTTGTGCAAATAACTCAAAACTACAAAACATTCAGTGCAAATAAAGAGTATCACGGGTGTAATTAAAATGACAGGAGGTATTAAAGCTCCATGAACAACGTGGTGTGGACTTCACCTGGAAGGCAGAAACTGCCAGGGCAGGAATATTCGCTGTGGAGGGGCTGAACCTAGGTGTGTTAGGCTGGAGGTCGATAGACTAGATCAGAACATGAAGCAATAATGCAGGTGACCTAAATTTCAACCCATTAACTCACATTCACACTGATGTCTCCTTCCCATTAGGAAGGATTTATTTTAATTTTGAAGCAATGAAGTAGACACAAATCTTTACCATTGGAAAGAAGAAATGATGGTGGAAAATGTTTAGTTTCAATCAGCTTCTGATACCACAGTCCTAGAAGGCTCCAGGGAGCATCAAATCATGGAAATCTTGGAGGGAAGAAGGAAGACAAGTGTATAGATCTACCTCTGAACAATCACACGTACACAGCATCTGGTGCCTTCTCCATACTTGCAAGGTGTGGAATATGGAACACAGAAGAGTCTCATCCTCTCCCTTTCTGTGAAGCTCTCCATCAACCATCAATGATGTGTCCTGCTTGGGGTCCAGCTTGCACCTAGGATGTTTCTGTTGAACTGTCATGGTGTGTGAGCATCCCTATGACACACGACCAAAACTTGCAAGGCTGCAGTAGCTTTTTTCAAGTATCTGAAGCTTTCCAGGGCTGGGCAGTTGAACTCACAGTACCTCAGTGAGTTCTCTCTAAAGTACACATGTCATCAGGAAGAGGCTGGTGCTCAGAGCTGATACCATGGGCCCAAGGAAGTATAGCCAGTCCATGCAGATGTTTGGGTCCTTCCTTAGGCTCTTGTGGTCTTAGCCCCTGCCTCCACACTGATGTTTCCGGGCTCACACCTGAGCTGACATGGCCCCTGGGGTTCTATCATTTTCTGTCATGTAAACATACCTTTGCAAGAAGAAGCTATAAAACACCCCACAGTGGAACAGCAATGAGCAATTCACTTTCTTCCTAGATTAGCCTATGGGATTCAAGAGTTCAGGGTCCAGAGCTAGACAAACCTGAGTTTAGATGTAAGTTTCAAGAGTTTCTTCCCAGGTGACTTGAGGCAAATTATTTAATCTCTCTAAGCCTCAGCTTTTCCCATCTATAAACTGGATGGTCAGAGTGACCACTTCAAAGGACCACTTTGAGAGCTAATGAGTGATGGGCTTAACATCTGGCCACATGTCTTGCACCAGGTACCTGTCCATACATGTGAGCTGCTTACCACGTGTTGCCTGTTCAATGACTTTCCATCCTGCTGATTTTACCAGAAAAGAATTGGCTCAGTTGTCATGTGACTTTATGTCAAGAACTGACAGGCTTTTCCATCGTAAGCTGAAATCTTTGAGAAAAGTCACTTGGAAGGCTCACATTTTAGCTCCAGTGCGTTTTTTCCTCTCTTTTTCTAGTGCTTCTATTTCTATAGTGAGGAACTATTGGGCTTTTTGCTGCTCGATTTATTTGGACTCCATAATCTTTCTTTATTGCCTTGCTTTGCTCAATAGACCTAAGGGATTTTGTTCACATTTCCTCTACAGGGTGTGCGGTGCTGTGACAATGGAAAGTAAGAGCTGAGGCATAATGTCATTTAGGCCATAACTGTAGAGATATCCTTCAATCTCTCAGAGCCTCAATTTCCTGTTGGGTTAAATGAGATTGATTCTATATATCTCACCAGTATTATGAAGAACCCTCCCCCCCTGCAAAAACAAAAACAAAAACAAAAACAAAACAACAAACAAAAAGACAGTTGTTGTAAAGTACACTATAAAGCTGAAGTTTCCATAAAAATATAGGCTTTTTTCAATATTTTATGACTATTATGGGATCAGAAAATAGCTATAAATAAAAATCACCACGTGCTCTAATTGCTAACTCCTACAGTAGGTAATGACTGAAAGAATGTGTAGAGTCTGAAAGAGACATTCCTTTAAAAAGAGCAAGTGGATGTTTAACTAAAATCTGGGTCTACGGTTTTCTTAAACTCCATAGGAAAGAGAAGGACGCTGAGGCTTGGTAATGATGGGTCTTGGAGAAATGATGAAAGACCATATACACTTGACTTAGCTAGTTTTGTCTGTATTCAGTTACAGAATCTAAAAACAAGGAAGGTCATTATCGAGGTAGGGATATATTTTATGAGGCCAACACCAATACTTCCCAATAAATATCAGGAAAAAAATCAGGAGATTGCATAGATAATAAAGGGGAGATTTCAAAAGAAAGGCTTTAGAGCTAATGAGAATGAGATCGGAAGCTCCTCTGACCGGTGCTAGTCCTTACCCCCACACTTTGTCACTTACCACTGGCTCACTGTGTGAGTTAGTCTCTGAGTTAGACTCTCTGTTGCGTGCTGGTAAATGCTGAAAAATCTATGCATGCAGAAACATATAAAAGTACAATAAAAATTTTATGGATATAAAACATGTGTAGCATACATTTTATAAAAACAGTAAACATAAAATATTCCCCTTTATAAATTCCCTGTAGTCAATCATTTATCACAGAGCACTTTCATTGACTTCTGCCCAATTCTTTTACCCCTAGCCAACCTATGGTTATATTGGCTAAGGATCAGAGCTCCAAAATGAATGTTGGTCCCTAACACGTTTTTATTTCCAAGTAAGAAACAAGGAAACTAAAACAACAAAAACATTTGCCAGACTTTCAGTGACCTTTCACTGTTGCAGAATCAGATAGTGATGGCTTTTCAAATACTGAAATAATAGTTTCAAAATTTGGCTACTATTTATAATCTGATGGGTGTGAATACAGTATTCTTTTAAATTTAATAGGAATCATTAATATTTTCTCCATAAATTTCTTAGGTCTACACAAGTAATAAAACAGTAAGTTACACTGTTTGGGGAGAATTTACTGATCTTTTGCAGTGTTAATTTCCCATGGTGATCTATTTCTTTCCCTTTTTTTTTTTTTTAAAGATTTTATTTATTTGAGAGCCAGAGAATGAGAGATGGAGAGAGAGCATGAAAGGGGGGGGGGGGTTTCAGAGGGAGAACTAGACTCCCCACCAAGCAGGGAGCCCGATGTGGGGCTCCATCCTGGGACAGGATCATGACCTGAGTTGAAGGCAGAGGCTTAACCAACTGAGCCACTCAGATTCCCATGGTGGTCTATTTCAAACAACAAGATGACCCCACTGAATGTAGAGATGGCAAGAAATGCACATTTTCACAGCAATCTATAATCTTTTAGCATACAGGTACAATAGCTATAAGTAATCTGAACAGAATAAATATTAGTAAAATTTAAGATAGAAATTTATAAATTTTGAATATTGTTTTATTATAATTTATTTAATAGTAATCTTTTTAATTTAATATTTAAAAGATTCTATTTATTTATTTGACAGAGATAGCACAAGCAAGCAGAGCAGCAGGCAGAGGTGAGAGGAAGAAGCAGCAGGCTCCCCACTGAGCAGGGAGCCCCATGTGGGGGCTTGATCCCAGGACCCTGAGATCATGACCTGAGCCAAAGGCAGACACTTAACCGACTGAGACATCCAGGAGTCCTTTAGAGTCTGTCTTTTAAAAAAATAATCTCTGCGTTTAACAACTGGCTTGCAACATACCTGAAAATTAAAGATCAAGGATATGAACTAGTAAAAGTTGATCCCAACATGACACTGATGCTTAGTAGTAAAAAAAATCTAGTAAAGAGGATGACCATATGTTATAGGACTTGGAGAATGCATGCAAAGTACTTGGTACGTCTTATTTAGTTTTTTAAATGTTATTTTTTGTTAAATCAGGGCTCCTTACCCTACTCCATGTTGCATCTTGCCTAGGAAGCAGTAACAGACCCCTTGTGAATTTCCCTCTCTACAGAGTAATACCTTGTTGCCTCTAAAAGCTACATAGTGAAATTCATCCTACTATGATAAAATATGAATGTTCAGCCATCACATTCCTGATTGATGCTGATAGAAAATGATAGCTTATTACACAATTAATAAATCCACTTCTCTGGTCTCTGGAAGACACAGTTCCACAGCCAGTAGGAGTCTCTCTCTTTACAGAGCAATCTCAAAAACATGCTTTTTTATCACCCCCCCTCGTAATTACCAGAAGTTCAAAAATTCTTCTAAAATGCACCACTCCTTTGCTTTTTTCCTTTTTCTCTAGACTAGGTCTTTATTCTCCTTACTTTAAAACTTTAATGTTTGAAACTAGTCTCATAAATTTAATAAGGACAACCCAGATAGATGATTATTTCAAAACTCAATCAAACAGGTTTATTTAATTTTCGCCCCGTTTTTTGGAACACAGTGGAGGATTAATGGATAAATGTATAATCAACCCCCACAAAATTTGACAAGCAGATATTTTCTAAAATTGCCTTGTGGGAATGCAAAGAGCAGATGTTCTTTATCATAACAATCCAGCCCAAACCCTGACTCAGAGAGAGGAGCCTAGTGCATTTGAGCACCAGCTGCTGGGGCGAGACTATCTGGCCGCCAATAGCACAACTGAAATGCAGAATATGGTCCTGCAGCAGAGACAAGGGGCTTTGTCAGCTCACAAAGACAATTTAAATGGCAGAGGCTATTAGGGCATCTTCTGTCTGTCTCCCATATGCTTTGTTGAAGAAATGGAGAATAAGGCTGCACAAATTTAATCTGCCAAGAGGCTAAAATCACTGGGCCACCTGTGTGCTTTGGCGGTCACTGCTCTAAGGCAGTTTTCGGCCAAAAGTGCTTGGAAGAATCAGAGCTGTTTGCTGTTTTCAATGGGACATTCGCCAATAGAGGTCAAAAGAAGAGGACAGAGGGAACTTTAGTTAGATTTGAGTACATTTCCAAATTGAAGCAAACCATGTTTAGCACAGCTGAGCCCAACCTCAGGAATGAGAAATCAGCCCTTTCAGCACCAGTGTTGGCCTGATGCTGGTATTGCCAAGTACAGGCAAGATTCTGCAGTTCTGTGCGGCAAATGGCATGAATCTGGAAGCAATGTACTAAATCCAAAGGAAGCCTGAGCAGAATCATGATGAGAGTGCCACTTGTAACGTGGATGGCAAGAAACCAATGCAGTGAGGCAGCAAAGAAGAATGGAATCCCTATCGATTTCAGTAGAATTCATCCACTTCAAACTGATGGGTGTATTTCAAATTTGTACATTGAAATCTAGAGCCACAACTTGAAACAATAGTTGAATGTGGCATTCCAGAACATTCCCATTTCCACTTCCCACTACAGTTTGCAGTTCAGAGTCCTCTGAGTTACTTCCTGCACCCAGCTGGCTCCTTGGATGGGATCACGGCCCCGGGAAGAGGGCAGGAGGGTGGGCCCATGTCTATTTCACAGGCCAGGCTTAGGGTGCATGATGTAGCAAATGTCCACTGGTGTCTGGGAAGCAGAGCCTTGAGCTTTTCCAAGAGAGGCCACAGCAGCCAAAGGATGTCCGAGAAAATCTTCTGAGGCTCTGCTCTCTTTGCCAGGCAGGACCTATTCTGCCCATTTTCCTCTGTCTCTTGTCTGGGGCTACACTTCATCCCTGATTTCCTACGCAGGCTCTGGGCCTCCATGCATCCTTGGTCTTGTGTATGGCACCTGCCCTAGGATTTGGTGAGGCACCTAGGCCTTCAGGGCAGCTCAGTCCCAGTCACTTTCCTTTTCAGTCATCTTGCTTCTGTGCTTGAATGCTTGAAAGCATTCTCCTGCCCTCCACCCCAAGCCCTTGGCTGCATGTCTTACAGCAGTCATTTTCAGAGAAGGAAACTGATGCTTGGACTGGTGTTAACCAGGCTAGTGGCTGGCAAGTCATGTGGAAATGGGAAAAGAGCAGCTGAAGGGTCAGTTCTCAATGAGCAAATTATCCAATCTTATAGTACTTCAGCTTCCCTGCCCAGGAAGTGCCAATGATGCAATAGATTTCATTTTTTTTTCTTTTATGATGTTATCTTTTATTTATATTACTATTTTATAATATTTATAATACTATATTCTTATATTCTTATATTATATTGCAGTATATTATTACATATTATTTATCTTTTTTCTTTAATTTTTTTAAGGTGGAGTCTTATCCAGCGTTCAGTTCCTTTTTCATAAATCACAGTGAAGCAGATTGGTTCAAAGCCCAGGCACCCACGGTGTCCTCCTTGGGATTTCCAAAGTACCTCTGCAGAGTTCTCAGGCATCTCAAAATGCTATATGAAAGCATCAGAGCTAGATAGCCTCTAACTTTGTTTACATTTGTGAATATTCATGATTCCTTGGAGAAGGCATCCTCAGGAGCTAAGACTCCAGCTCTCCAGCTGAGTTTTGGGTCACTCCCCCAACACCTCTCCTATCTCCCAGATTGTCACTAGCCCTGTGCCTGTCCTCACTGCGTTCCCAGCCATGGGGTCAGTTAAGCCAAGGTTACATTTTTAGGAGACATATGACAGAAGCACAAAGTTTTACCTTGGTTTGGAGATAAGGACCACAGCTTTGGGCTCCTGATCCAGATCTACAGGTGGAAGCTCAGAGCTGGCTCTTTGGAGAAACTTCACAAAGCCCCCTGGTTTGGGCATCATGCTTTAGCTGGTCACATGAAAAGCCCTGCCTACCTCTCTGTTTCATCTCCTAACGTTCAACTCATTCCCTTCACTTCTGAAAGCTAAATTACCTTTGTGCTATGAGGCTTTGGCATATGCTGTTTTCTCTGTTTACAGTGCTTTTCCCTCAATCGTTCTAATGTCAGCTCAATTGTCCCTCTCCCAGAAAAGGCTTCTTAGCCCATTTTCCCACCATCGAACTGGTTTATTGTTCGTTCGTGCTGATGGTCAAAGGGAGTTCTCATCCATGACCAGTTTTACATGGTCAAAGGGAGTTCTCATCCATGACCAGTTTTACAGTTTTAAATCCAAGAGCAGTTTTACAATTTACCAATTTAGCATTGCAAATAACCTGCCTGATTACTTGATAAATATTGACCTTCCCCTCTCGATCAGGGGTTGGGAAACTGCAGCTCAAGGGCCAATGCCAGCCCAAGGCCTGTTTTCCTAAACAAAGTTGTACTGGAACACAAAGGTGCTCATTCATTTGCATGTCAAGCCTGTGGCTTTCACACAATAGCAACAGAGTTGAAGCAGCTGTAACAGTGAAGAGACAGCCTGGAAAGCCAACAATGCTTGCCTTTTACAGAACAAGTTTGCCAACCCTACCTTCTGAAGCCATAAGCTCTGTTTAAAAGGGGAGTGCATCCTTTTGCTCATTATGTTGTCCCCTGTAGCTAATGTAATTCCTGGCATGTATTTCTGGCTTAATAAATACATGTTTCACGCATGAAGTAATGAATGAATCCACAAACATCATTAGTTGTATGTGTGTAATGAGTCAAAATTGCACAGTAAAAGAATTTTATCAACGGCTTAAGCAAGTCTTGTTTTGGAAAATAACTTTTTTTTCTTTATTCAATTCTTTATCATCATCACAATAAACAAAATACAGAAAATATATTAGTGAATGAGGATGACACTCAGTGTTAATGGAATTGGACACTGATCAGAATGAAAAACTAACTAAGTACAGGGCTGAAATGAAAACCCCTGATCAATTACTGAAAACAAGGATTTCTACCCAAGAGAGACTGTCCTTCGATTGCCAGCCAATAAGGTAGCCTTTCAATTTTTGTTTAATTTATTATTTTTTTTCAAGTGTCAGCTCTGCCATTTATTGGCTATAACCTATGCCCATAAGAGTAAGGTTTTCATATGCATAATGTCCGTAGTCCAACATCAGGCACATGGTAAATATTTAATGAGTATTAGTAGTTGTTATCAGAACAAAGGACATAGTACCGTATAGTCCCGGCATACTGAGTATTTAAACTTGTTTCAATTTACATTTTTCTTTCAATCTCTGTGTGTGGGGGTGATACTGTTGTAATTAAAATATAAAAAAAGAAATTTTATACTATTCTGTGCTATTGTATTATAAGGATATTCTACATTGCTCTAAAATCTTTTTTATTTAAATTTTTTAAGGTTTATTTATTTGAGAGAGAGAGAGAGACTATGGGGAAGAGGGAGAGACAGTCTTAAGCAGCCCAGCCTGGGACTTGATCTCAAGACCCTGAGATCACCACCCCAGTGGAGATCAAGAGTCTCACGCTTAACCAACTGCATCACCCAGGCACCCCTGAAATCTTCTATCTTCTGTTTGAACAGGCCAATAGTTGTAATCTTCATGGATCTAGACTTTTGAAATGAGGCATGTAACTCGCAGATTCTGGTTTTTAATACTATCATGCAACATCAATTGCTCCTGATTAGTTTTAAAATATTTTATTCATTTGTTACACAAATGGCCTAAATTCCATATGAAACCAGCACATTGCAGATGCTGCCCTGTCGTGGGCAGGGATGAGTACGTATCAGTTTCTCCTCCCGGGGACAAATTACTCTATGATTGAAGACACAGTCTCTGGCATCCAACTATAAATGAATCCATTAAACACACACGCACGTACATCTATTTTGTGAGTAGCATTGTGCTTTATTTTAAGATTTTGTTTAAACTCTTACTTTTTATTGGTTTTATAGAAATAAGGTACAGGTTAGGAGGGGCAAGGGGAGGAGCCTTTTAACTATATTGACGGTTTCCTGCCTGGCCACATCCTTCACCTTCCACCGCTCGCCAAGAGTAATTTATGATGGCAATAAATAGTTGGAGTATTTTCAGTATTCAAGGTAGCTGCCTGGGTCCAGAAGAAACATAGCCCTACTTTCAGATGTGATCCACGTAATAGATGTAGAAGCCAGCCCTTAGAAAAGGGAGGCCATTCGATCAGGAAGCCACTGTCTGGCTGTCCCTATTTCTATTCAGCGGCCGTTCCCAAGACATGACTGTCACCGCTAAATAATTTCCCAAGGCCTTGTTCATTTGGCGCTTTAAGAAGAGCCAGTCCTTGCATGGTATGTCTCAAAAGGCAGGTCTGTACCATAGCAGATTAGAGCAAAAACTGCTTATCTCAATGCAAAACCTGCTTCTGCCACAGAGTAACTTCCTGGGGCAAATGAGCCGCTCTGGGTTTTGGACTGTCTGTGAAGGTAGAGGGAACAACGACACCTGCAAATAAATTGATGAGAATGATACCATGCATACAGTAGGTGCTCTATAACGTGAGCTATCATTATCAGCATTTAAGTAGAAGTTCTGAGATGCCCTTCTTTGCTAACTGGGAAAATTCATGAGGACATGTATCTCATCCCACATAGTTGGGCTTTCGATTCGCATCTCATTCATATGCGCTCAGTCATATATGTTCGATCTAATTGTCCAAAACAATTAAATAGTTCCCAAGCTTTTGACTCTAAGGAACTAGATACTAGACTACACTCCGGCCGCGTCTTTGGTTCTAAAAGTTTTCCATGGTTCAGCTTTGATGCTAAAATGCCCTCGCCACCTTGTCCAGTAGAAAAAGAGAGCACTAGCGCTTACTGACGACCTAGCAATAGCCAAGGCATTGGATGGCGGGATTTTACCTTGCCGGTTTGATTCTCTTAGTCTTTATGATAACCCTACACAGCTACTGCAATTTCTTGTTCACAGGTGGATAAACTGAGGCATAGAAAGGTAAGGTTTTTTTTAAGGATTTTATTTATTTATTTGACAGAAATAAATACTGCTAGAGAGGGAATACAAGCAGGGGGAATAAGAGAGGGAGAAGCAGGCTTCCTGCCGAGCAGGGAGCCCAAAGTGGGGCTTGATCTCAGGATTCTGGGATCATGACCTGAGCCAAAGCCAGCTGCTTAGTGGCTGAGCCACTCAGGCTCCTCAAGATTTTTTTTTTAAGATTTTATTTATTTATTTGACAGAGAGAGAGATCACAAATAAGCAGAGAAGGAGGGGGAAGCAGGCTCCCCACAGAGCAGAGAGCCCCATGTGGGACTCCGTCCCAGGACCCTGAGATCGTGACCTGAGCCGAAGGCAGAGGCTTAACCCTCTGAGCCACCCAGGTGCCCCACCCCCAAGATTTTTTCTTAAAAAAAGATTTATTTCTTCATTTTAGAGAGAGAGAGAGAAAGAAAGCACAAGCAGGAGGCGCAGAAGGAGAAAGGGGGAGAATCTCAAGCGGACTCCACACTAAGAAGAGAGCCCAACATGGGGCTCGATCCCACGACCCAGAGATCACAACAGGAGCCCAAACCAAGAGTCAGATACCTAATCGACTGTGTCACCCAGGCCCCCAAGTCATTTTTCTAAGGACCGTAACAGGGACAGAATATAAACACCGGTCTATCCTCCCTGGGCTTGTTTATTCACATGTCATGGAGAGCGAGGGCTTTCTCCGGGACGCTACCTGCTTTACAATGTAAGGGACTTACAAGCAGGGTCAGAACAACCGTAGTTTGTGTAGAACCTGAGTTACTGCCTCCCACTGCCTTGGCACGTCCTTTGGCTTGCTCTATTTTCTTTTTTTTTTTTTTTTTTTTTAAGATTTTATTTATTTGACAGCGAGAAACACAGTGAGAGAGGGAACACAAGCAGGGGGAGTGTGAGAGGGAGAAGCAGGCTTCCTGCTGAGCAGGGAGCCCGATGTGGGGCTTGATCCCGGCTCTCCGGGATCATGACCTGAGCCGAAGGCAGTCGCTTAACCAACTGAGCCACCCAGGCGCCACCTTGGCTTGCTCTATTCTTAAGTAAAATGCAGATATACTGGTTAACTTAAGCAGCAGATACAGTTTCTATTCAGAAATTGTACTATCAAAACTTGCTTTAACAAACTAGTACAGCCACTTTAGAAGACAGTCTGGCGGTTTCTCATAAAATGAAACATATTCCTATCATGCAATCCAACAATTATGCTCTTTGGTATTTGTCCAAAGGAGTTGAAAACTTATGTTCACACAAAAACCCGCACACAGATGTTCATAGCAGTTTTATTCATAATTGCCAGAACTTGGAAGCAACCAACATGTCCTTCAGTAGGTAACTGGATAAATGAGCCCTGGTACGGGCAGACAATGGAATATTGTTCAGCAATAAAAAGAAATGAGCTGTCAAGCCATAAAAAGACACGGAGGAGACTGAAATGTGTATTACTAAGTGAAAGAAGCCAATCCTAACGGCTACATAGTATATATATGATTCCAACTATACGGTGTTCTGGAAAAGACAAAACCATGGAAACGGTAAAAGTCGGTGGTTGCCAGGTGGTGGGGGTCAAAAGGAGGAGATGACTAAGTGGAAGACAAAGGAACTTTAGGGCAGTGAAAACCATTTATCTGATACTATAATGAGGGAGGTCTGTCATTATACATTTATCCAAAGCCAGAAAATGAACAATGCCAAGAGTGCATCCTACTATAAACTATGGGCTTGGGGTGGTTAAGAAATGTTAATTTTAATAAATGTAGCATTTTGTGGATGATGTTGATAATGGGGGAGAGGGCTATGCCTGTGTGGAGGGACAGGGATACATGGGAAATCTCTATGCCTTTCTCTCAGTTTTGCTATGAACCCCAAACTACTTCAATACATAGTCTCAAAAGTGCATTAATATGAAATTTCTCTTCCTGCCCCTACTTCTCTTTGTTCCTCAACTCCCCATCCACCCACAGCCAGAGCACACATCCTTCTCCAAGTGCCCTTGCTGACTTTTTTGCTACTAGGACTTAGGTACAGAAATCGTACCTGTCAACTCACCCTTCATTGGCCCAGGAGTGGGGCAGGAAGAGGCCTTGACAGGATTCAATGGCATTCTCCAAAAAATCCATTCTCAAAATTCCCTCATTTCAGTTTCTTCAATGCCTTTTTAGCCTCAGATGGGACGAGGGGACTCTTTAAGAGGCCCAAGAGTTAGGGAACCGGCTCTGGCTCCCTTCTTTTGAATCTTTGCCTTTTATCCTGCAACCTGAAACAGGTGTGCCCATCAGTGTCTATTCTAACTTGGTGCCTGGTTAAAACATGAATTTCAACATCCCATTGAGAAGTACAACACAAAAGGAGAATTCTGAGAATTTTGTGTGATGCTTATACTCGGAGACTCCTAATCTACCCTAAGTTGTGTACCTGCTGAAACGTTCAAGTTTTCTGGGTGATACACGGAATGAAGACAGGGCAGCCCAGCAGGTAATTTCATGCTTGCAGGGGGGTGAGGGGGGGGAGGCATGAAGTTGTTCCAAAGACCATAAGTTCAAATACCAAGGTAGAGGTTTCAAATACCAAAGTGAGGGTATTTGGGCCTGCAGGAAATCACATGAGTCGTAGATCACATTCCAGTCTGGGCCCCTAAAATTCAAGTACATGGCTGGGTGGACAGGAAGGTCTGTGACAATGGAATCTGTGATAAATACACAAAATAGGGTTGTGGCTACTATCTGTGTAAAGAATTAAGATTTTATTTATTCTCTGTGCTTCTGGTAAACGATGTGCTCGGTTTGCTGAACTTCGGGAAACCCTCCACCACAGTCACCACCACAGTCAGGATTCCTCATATGCGGGAAGTGTGGAGCAGCCGTGGAACAGACCATGGGCTCCTGAACCCATGAGCAGATAAGTCTGTTTGGACTACAAGCTAGGTTCCCTCCCTTTCCCAAGAAGCGAGCAACAAATTCTGGAAAGGGTCCCGAGTGCCAGGAAGGTGGCTTCCATAGAGCTTGTGAAAGACCGAGGGACTCTGAAAAAACCAGCAGGATTTGGAGGGGCTTACCCAACCAAGGATCCTGCCCAGGACATGACTATACTAGGACTGGGAGGATGTGGATACCCAGACAAGGGGAACACGTGACCCTTTCCCCACCCTTCTCTGACCTTCTGAAGCCTAGTTAACCCCTGCCTCTGGGCGGACCAGCTTCATGGCCAATAGAGCAGGGATACCCAGAACCTGCTTCTTCTACCCTTGCACCCCAAAGAACCTGACAGATGGCACCTGGCCATCCACAGGAGAACCTTCCTGAGGCTTAGGATGGCCTTTCTAACATCTAAAGACTCCAGAAGGATCTCAGGGGTCACACTTTGAGCTGCCCATTTGAAGGAGAAGATGAAAAATAATTGCACTCCCTCAGTTGGTTTCATCTGGGATAGGTTAGGTCCACAAGAGCTCCTGCCCTGAGATCGACTCACCTAGACCTAGACCTAGCCGTTCCTACTCCAGTAGGGGCCTGGGTCACCTTCCATTTTACCCTTCAGGTTTGGTGCTAGAACTTGTTTGGCCTATATCTGCCCATTGAAAGAATGCTTTCTGAGGAACAGAACGTGGTAAGAGTCTGGGATCCCCAACCCTATACGGAGCTCACGTTGCCATCAGGTCCTCCCCAGAATATCGATACTGTTGATGGCTTAGCACCTGAATCACGGGGCTTCTAACAGGAAGGGTCTATTGGCTTTGAGCTTGCTTGGTTCACAGTTTCTTGTGACCTATAAGGACAAAATCTCAAAGAGTAAAGGGACGGATCCAGTCTAACAGAGAAGGTTGGGGACAGAGTCATGGATCCAAACAGGAAACACAGTAGCACCCTCCCCACATGGACTCCCGGAGGATGGTACCCCAAAGCCTCAGCTGGGGTTCTTAAAAGGGTCTCTACCAAGCACCACAGTTTTCCTGAAGGAGTTTCTGGCTATTCATACCAAGTAAGAAAGAAAAACAGGGCAAAAACAATTTAAAATCAAAGGGCACTCATTCCAAGCCTCTGAGCTCCAATGCTGCAGCAGTTTGGAGGTCTTAAGGAATTAAAGCAAAATAAAAATATTCCATAGCTTCCAAATTCAAGGGTTGCTTTTTATTTGGTGGGCCGTGCTGCCCCTCATCTCCAGGGTCAAAACCTGTGGGTTTCCAATTAGGAACGTGAGTGGCTCGCAGCCTTGTTGGCAGGCTGTATCCCACAACTTAACACAGGTCGGCTCAAGGGGACGCTTCCATGTTTAGCCGACATTTTCCCTTCCCCAATTTGTTTTATTACTGTTGGGCTCATTTCTCGGTACCCAATACTCTGTCCACTTCTGCACTTCCTGTCATTAGCCGGCGCCCCAGGAACTTTCATCACTTTTCCTGGGACGACTGGGAGTTCACGTCCCTCCTTTCAATTATGGCTGTGAATTGGGGGGGTGGGGACAGGGGGAGGGTGGCGGATGTCAGCTTTGCCCTTTCCAGATCTATCTGCAGAGGACAAGACCTATGTAAAAGGCGCAGAAAAGTAGTGGTGATCGACCAGAGTGAAGGGGCCACATGAAAGTGGGGCGGAAGATAATGGGGTGGCAGGAACTTCATCCCCTGCGCCGGTCCAGGCTGGCCAGATGGATGGTTGGATGTGCTCTCTCTGGACTCCTGAGGTGACCCTCCAGGGGCAGTCGGCCCAACTCTGTTTTGCCTCAGCCTCGAAGTCATTTTTCTACAACAGATTGTCTCTAAGTACCTCTGGCTAATCTGCTTCTTCTCTGTCTGATTAAAACAAGAAACATTCCATTTTACATCACCTTATTTTCTCATGTATTCAAATTGTTTTCTTTATTGCCTTGTAACAATAGGCAGAGCTCAGCCCATCCCTGTCCTCAAGGGGGCCCTTGAAGCAACTGGGAAATTATAATGTAACAATCATCTAATTCCAACTGGCTTCATTTCACTAGGCTTAAATAAGGATCTTTCCATCATTACATGTCATAATTATGTTACCACATGCTATATAATTCAAATTAGATGATGATTACATGCCATATATTAACATTAATTGTGTAACTAGACATAGCCATATGTTTATATGTGGATTTAACTACCGTCTTTAAAAATCCTGCCGAGGAAGATGTAAGTAACAAATTTTTAAAAGACATAAAGTAGCGAGGAAAAACATGTTCAAATAAATATATAAAATAAAGCATATGGAGGAAATACAAATAATTGGAATAGGCTTTTAAATTAGCATTTGTGATGTACCTAAGTTTTGTACTTTTGTTTGTAAAAATCACATGATAAGATTATGAAAGTTCAAAATAATCAAGTAGATCAGCCATAATCCCACCCCCATAACATGGTTCCCTCCCAGACCCTATCCGTATCCACCTGTATTTGTATCTGTGATTATAACATCTCACAAAATTTTGATTCTGCATTTTCAGATGACCTTTCATAAGTGACTTTCTCTCACTGATGGCTTAGTGTTCATTAGTGTTCGTCAGGTACACTAACATATTAGCAGCATACTGATACATAACAGCAATGCGATCTACCGGTTAAAAATGCTGACTCTGAAATAAGACAGCTTGGATTTGACGTAGCAGCTCTGCAACTCTTTAGCTTCATGATCTTAAGTTGCTGAACTTGTTCATGCCTTGATATACCCATCTGAAAAATGGCAATAAGTATTTACCTTGTAGGTTCCTAGGACAACTGAATGTGTTATTACATGCAAAGTGCTTGGAAAAGTGGA
Organism: Spilogale gracilis; assembly: GCA_004023965.1. Taxonomy (NCBI): domain Eukaryota; kingdom Metazoa; phylum Chordata; class Mammalia; order Carnivora; family Mephitidae; genus Spilogale; species Spilogale gracilis. Next base: position 78,512 of record PITA01000521.1, read on the forward strand.
ATGACTAGGAGTTCAAGAAAGATTAAGTAGTGTTGATGATGCATCTGGCCAATTGGGAACCATTCATTTACTTGATCTTTTTCCTATTTGGTGGTCATGTGGGTATCTCTAATTTCTGTATCATTGGTAACACTTTAAAAAAAATTGTTGTGCAGTCTCTGAGATTTTCATGTAAATTCTCAGTCAAACATCTGATGTACACCTGTGTATGGCTTTCTTTATGATCTCGTCTTATACAGTGTCTGGTTTATAAAAGAACAGCTCAACAGAAAATTAACAGAAGGAGGCATAAATGTGTACTACAGCATTTTAAAAATATTCCTGATAAGCAATGAAATTTAGCATTCTCTTTTCACCAATCTATGTCCCCCTCATCATACACACCCCTATCTGTCCCTCTAAAAGTCTCTCTCTTCAGCCTACTCCAATCTTCTTCCTATTTCCCATCCAATTCCTTCCACAGAAGCTTTTATCATCATCTAAATTTCTGCAATGATTCTTTTGGCCTTTCTAAATCCAGCTCTTACCTTGTCTGAATCTAATAGGAGCCCAGGAGCTAACTCCTGAAAGCTCTTTGGAAAGAGTCAGAGTAGAGGAGGTTGATTGGCCAAAGGGTATATAGTGCAGGGAAAAGTGGATAGAACATCCATGATCTATCTAGCGATCCTTGTATTTCTTCATCTACACATGCATATGCATATGTACATATATATGTGGTTATGGTCATATCTTTACTGCTAGTTTTTGGTATTTCTAAGTGTTTTTCTTAAGGTCTTCAGTATCTACATGATTAAGAATGTGAGGAAGTTAGTATAACACAACTCATTTCAGCTAAAACCAGCATTATTTAGTGGTCTTTAGGCACAAAGGGCTATTTCATAGCGAATGTCTCTAAGAACCCTATTGATTTCAATTCTCTGCCTTCTCCTTTGGGCTCCTCAGGGCAGAGACACTTCATTTGTGTCTAAATAAATAAACAGGGTTTAGAATGAGAGCTTTACTTCAGGTGCTTCCACGGTGCAGAGTACCAGTGGATCCTCTCTGGGCTACTGGAAAGCACAGGGGCGGGCATGCAGGATTCTCATAACTCAGAGAAGCTCAGGCCTAAGGCATGTTGGTACTTGGACAAAACTGACTGGTGGGAAACAGGAAGGAGATGGGGGAGTGAGAGGTGACCATGAATTAAGGAAAGTACCAATGACTTCCGTGGGGAGCTAAGCTAATCAAATAAACAAACTGAAAGTAGCAAGCTCGGATATAATTTGGGCTGAAATCAGGAGTCAGACATTTAACCAACTGAGCCACCCACCTGCTCTTTATTTTATTTCATTTTAACTAATTTAAAGAGCCATAGTTGGCTAGTGGTTACTATATTAGACAATGCGGCTCTAGAGTATGCATAGAGGAAACATTTGGCAGTGGAGGGATAAGGCATCAGGCTCTAGCCAAGCCATCCTGGGCTTAGAGGAAACCCATGGAAACACAAAAGAATTAAGATTCCAGCCCTAGGAACCATATGATCTAGTCCCATATTGCACAGATTGGACCACAGAACAGAAATGAAGAAAGACTACAACTCTTTCTCTGAAGAGGAAGACCCCTTCCCACAAGACCCTATATGACCAGGTCGAGCTACCTTGCTAGCTCATTCCACACCCCAGGTTCCCTCATCTCCTCACTCATTGTGAAGCTCTAAACACACGAGATTACCTTTTCTTCCTCAAGGTGGTATCTGGTCCTTCAATTAGCTTCTTTTCTCTTCTTAGAATGTGCTTCTTCTCTCAGATCCTCTTCTAGTTAATTCAGATTTGAGCTCACAGAAACCTTCCAAAATAGTTCATCAGTGCACTTAGGGAAAAGTGATAAAGAGAGCAAATCCCAGGCGCCTGGGTGGCTCAGTGGGTTAAAGCCTCTGCCTTCGGCTCAGGCCATGATCTCAGGGTCCTGGGATCGAGGCCCGCATCGGGCTTTCTGCTCGGCAGGGAGCCTGCTTCCTCCTCTCTCTCTGCCTGCCTCTCTGCCTACCTGTGATCTTTCTCTCTGTCAAATAAACAAATAAAATCTTTAAAAAAAAAGAGAGAGAGAGGAGCAAAACCCTGCCTTCCTTGAGTTTACATTCCAGTGGCATAGACAGATATATAACACAAGTAAGTATAAGTAAACTGAGGAGCTATTATGTTTTATGATGAAAAGACCAAGATAAAGGATTATAGCAGAGCAGCCCAATAGAACCTTCTGCAATAATGAGAATGTTCTATATATATGCTTTCCAATATGGTAGCCAAAAGGCACACCTAGCTATGAAGCACTTACAAAAGGTAGTTAGTGTGATAGAATAATGTTTCATTTTATTTAATTTTATTACATTTAACTGGCCATAGTTGCCTGGTGGTTGTTATCTCACACAATGTAGCTCAATAACATCATAGACTTCTCTTTGGAGGATATAATACTATAATTTATAGTTCTGTATTTGTCCATTAATACAGGCACCTTTACATCCTCTCTGTTGTTGATTCTCGAATGCATAACGTTTCACCTTGCACATAATCAGTGCTTGATAAAAATGTTCAATGAATGATGAAAGTGAAAAAATAGATACAAGTAACATGTCAGTTTCTCAGCAAATGGAAATGAGAATCATTCCACATCACTTAAGACAGTGAATGAAGTTTATCCTTAATTCCTACTCTTTGAAAAAGTGGCTCAAAGACAAAATAGGGGAAAAAATAGACGAAATATGATGATAGCTATAGAGATACTTGGAATTAAGTCTGAAGTGTTGATTTGGCGGGGTGGGGGCAAATAATGCAGTTTCCTACACATATCCTATGAATGCAGGAGCTTTGGAGTCAAAGAGGTGCCTTCCCCTGAATTTCTAGAATTTTCTTCTTGATGCCTCTATTTTTTCCTAAAATGCAAAATGTACCCCCTAACTAAATTATTCTAAGAGTTGTAAGACATTAGTCATATTGCTCACTAAAGAGTAATTTAGGACTCTGGCTTCTGTTAGTTTTAAGCACTTCTCCTAGTGTTTATCTTGACACCTATATTTTCAAAGACTTTTTTTTAAAGATTTTATTTATTTATTTGACAGAGAGAAACACAGCTAGACAGGGAACACACACAGCTAGAGAGGGAACCCAAGCAGGGGGAGTGAGAGAGGGAGAAGCAGGCTTCCCGCAGAGCAGACAACCAGATGCAGGGCTGCATCCCCAGACTCTAGGATCATGACCTGAGCTGAAGGCAGATACTTAAGCGACTGAGCCACCCAGGCGCCCTCAAACTTTCAGTTTTAAAATAAGTAAGTCACAGGGATGAAAAATACAGCATAGGGAATATGATTTCTATTCTTTATCAGGAATTTTGTTCTTGCCTTAATAAACTGGTCATCCAGATTTGACACTGTAGGACCATATATCTTTCAGTATCTTCTTTTCTTGATTGCCTGGATCTGATACTGAGGGCAGATGATTGTTTATCGGCTTGAGTACAGAGGGTAATTGCTTTTGGCACTTCATTTGTACTCTTGTCAGATCTGATCACATTATAGCCATGACTCCCTTTTTGGTCTGTACATTGCAAAAATGCTAACTCATTGCTTTAAGGTAGCATGTTCTGGACTTCCAAACACATTCTTAAAAATATTTTTAAAACATTATATTCATTTATTTGAGAGAGAGAGACAGAGAGAGAGCCAGGGAGCAGGGGGAGGAGCAGAGGGGGAAGGAGAAGCAAACTCCCTGCTGAGCAGGGATGACCGTGGCTTCACTACGTTTCCTCACTTACATTGAGAATGGCTACTGAGGCTTGGTAATGGTTTTCCAACATTTTAAAAGCACACTCACAGTGCAATAGCCTTCTGAAAGGAACCTTAATGGTTTGTTTGTTTCTTTTTATTTTTAACATGAGACTGCTGGACAGCCTTTAGGATGGTTATTGCTACACATGCCTAATTCCACCTGCAAAAATTCAGAAACCGGAGGGGTCCTGCAAACTGGAAAAATGTTGACAATACAGGGCATCGTATAGAGATTCAGACATGGACTTTAGAGCCAAAACTCTATGGGACTGATTCCTGGCTGCCCCATTTAGTACACATACAAGCACTGGCAACTTACTAAACCTTGTCTGACTCAGTGTCCCACCTGTTAAATAAAAGTAAGAACGGTACTCAGCCCATAGGATTGTTAAGGGGAATCTATGAGTTTTTTCTTTTCTTCTTTTTTTTTCTTTTTTTAGATTTTATTTATTTATTTGACAGAGAGAAACACAGCTAGAAAGGAAACACAAGCAGGTGGAGTGAGAGAGGGAGAAGCAGGCCTCCCGCCAAGCTGGAAACCCAAGGCGGGGCTCTATCGCGGGACCCTGGGATCATGACCCGAGTGGAAGCCAGATGCTTAACGACTGAGCCACCCAGGCACTCCGGGAATCCATGAGGTTTTACACTGAAAAGACCTGAATGAGTTGTGACCAGTAGTAAGTGCTTACTAAATATTTCTGTTAGAGACTCTGGGTCTCTGTTTTCTGCGTCTACCACTCCAGCCTTAACAATGAATTGTCATCTCTCTTGAGTTTGCGGATTGACGTGGTGGTTTCCTCTCCTGGCCCTGCCAGCCTGCCAGGGATCTCCTCTGAGCAGGAGCTCAGCCCCGGATTTGGTGGGGTTGGTCTGGGTGGCTGAGCCCCTTGCATGCAGTCTTTCCTTCTGGACTTTCACACACCACGGCTGTCTTGGAGATCAACATCAAAGCTGCAAGGCCTCTTAAACTTGCTTGGAGACTTGGCCATCATACAGTCTCCTGAAATGCATTCTCTCCTGCCACATCAAGTCCCAGAGTGAGCACAGATTCCCGGGAAGGGGAAACATCACTTTGCAAAAGAGACATGCACGCAAAGATGGGCAGAATTCCTGCAGCTGCCTTTGTTTTTTGTTTTTGGTAAAGATTTTATTTATTTCTTTATTTATTTATTTGTTTGTTTGTTTATTTATTTATTTATGTGACAGAGAGCACAAACAGAGGGAGGCACAGGCTGAAGCAGGCTCTGCAATGAGTGGGGAGTCCGATGTGGGACTTCATCCCAGTTCCCTGAGATCATGACCTGAACCAGAGGCAGACGCTTAACCCACTGAGCCACCCAGGTGCCCTGTGCAGCTGCCTTTGTAAAGCATCTGCAAGACTTTGGTGACCCCAAACCTCCATAGTATACCGATTCTCATGGCTATAAAGGTGTTGAAAACTAAAGAGTCACAGAGCGATGACTTGCCTCCCCCAGAGTCAGACTTCATTATTAGCAGGTCTCTTCATTGCCGGTTACAGCTTCTCTCCGACATGACAAAATTATCTCTCTTGCATACTTTCGTATACCTCCGGAGAGAGATTTTTTTTTCCAAGTTCAAAATTTATAATAGGGAAATCATGTCAAAATGGGTCCAAGCCCAATCCTTTTCACATCGCCTATAGGCATGGTGGAGAGTCAGTGAATATCGGTTTCCATCAAATGCACACGGGGATTTTGAGAGTCAGGGTGTCTCTCGTCCCATCCTGCTTCTCGCATGTCCCTGAGCGCTGTCATCCTTCAGATCTGTACTGCTTGGGCATTCAAATGATGGTGAAACGTATATGGTTTCGTAGTGATGCCGTGACTTACCTACCTTGGGTTTAGTCAGGAGGAAAAGCACCATTTCAGATAATAATATTAGCATATGCATAGAACTTCTGATCTTCAATCCTCTTTAAATGCATTAGCAAATTAACTTTCCCAGAATTCTCAGGAAGCAGGTAATTATTTTTACAGCTGGAGAGAGCAGATCTGACTATGCAGTTGACCTACAAATGCCACCCAATGAAGCAACCCATGCTAGAGCAAGAGTCCTCTCCCAATCCTGCTTTCAGTTCGCTGGCACATTTATCACAGGACTCGCAAGTGTACCCAGGTGATTATGATGAGATTTCATCTCATCAGCACTTATGGGAAGTCTTTATTATAGAATCAGCACTCTTTAGAGTTCCAATTGAATTTAGTGGGGAGTCAGTAAAGAAGAACACCATTAGCCACCAAAACCAACCAGGGATATGTTGAGACATGACCAAGTCCAAGCTTGATAATGATATAGTTTGAGCCTGATTGTCTTACTGTGTTGGGAAGATACAGAACGTTCAGGGGCTGATGCAGACATGTCCAAAGGAAAAGGACCTGAGGTTTCCTTATTTCAGGATGACCTTAGACATTTCTATCAAGATACCTTCTGGGGGCACCTGGGTGGCTCAGATGGTTAAGCGACTATCTTCGGCTCAGGTCATGATCCTGGAGTCCTGGGATGGAGCCCCGTATGGGGCTGCCTGCTTGGCGGGAACCCTGCTTCTCCCTCTCTCACTTCCCCTGCTTGTGTTCCCTCTCTAGCTATGTTTCTCTCTGTCAAATAAATAAAATCTTAAAAAAAAAAAAGATACTTTATGGGTGTTTGACACAGATGCTATTAAATATATAGATCAATTTGGAGAGAATGGACATCTTAAAATACTGAGTCTCCCAGTCTATGAACACACACTTTCTCTTTATCCAGATCTTTCATTCCTTGAAGAAAAGTTTGGGGTTTCCCATGTACAAGTCTTGGACTTCTCTTGTTAAACCTATTACCTAAATGATAGTTTTGGTTTTATTGTAAATGGCTTTTTTTCTTCATTTAATTTTTGGATTCTGTATTGCTAACCTATAGAAACACATTTGATTTGTGTGTGTGTGTGTGTGTGTGTGTGTGTGTGTGTGTGTGTATTAATCTGGTATTCTGTAACAAGTTCATTTATACATTCCAATAGTTTTCCAGTAGATTCCTTAGAATGTTCTATTTATGGAATCATGTTGAATTTGAACAAAGACAATTTTCCTCCTTCCTTTATTAGCCAAATGCCTTTAATTTCTTTTTTTTTATTGTTTTATGGTGTTGAATGGAAGTGATGTGTGTGAACATCTTTCCCTTACTCCCGTAATTGAAGGCAAAGCATTTAAACTCGCACCATTAAGTATGGTATTAGTTATAAGTTTCTCAAGTGTCCTTCATTTGACTGAGAGGGTTCTCTTACATTCCTAGTTTGATGAGGGAGTTTATAATGAATGGGTGCAGTTTTTTTCAAATAATTTTCTACATCTCTTGAGATGATATGTATGTGATAGGGTTTTTTGTCCTTTATTCCATTATGAAGGTATATTATGTTAATAGATCTATGGTTGTAAAACCAACATTGCATTTTTAAGTTAAAACACACTAGGCTGGGACACCTGGGTGGCTCAGTTCGTTAAGCGACTGCCTTCGGCTCCGGTCATGATCCTGGAGTCCTGGGATCAAGCCCTGCATGGGGCTCCCTGCTCGGCAGGAAGCCTGCTTCTTCCTCTCTCACTCCCCCTGCTTGTGTTCTCTCTCTAGCTGTGTTTCTCTCTGTCAAATAAATAAATAAATAAAATCTTTAAAAAAAGACCACACTAGGCTATGGTTTATAAACATTTTTACATGTTTCTCAATTTGGTTTGCTACTATTTTGTTTACACTTTCTTTTCATCTATGTTTATAAGACATATTGAGCTGTAGTTTTTTGTTATATCCTTATTTGGCTTTGGTATCAGGATAATACTGGTATCATAATTTGGGAAGTACTCTTCCTTCTAATATCTAGTAAGTGTTTGTGAAATGTTGGCATTATTTCTTCTTTCGGTGTTTGATAGAATTCACCAATGGAACCGTGTGAACTTGGGCTTAAAAGCCTAAGCAGCACTTGATCTCAGGACCCTGACTGAGATCATGACCTGAGCCAGAATCAGGAGTCAGATATTTAATTAACTGAGCCATCTACACTCCCTGTGGGATGAATTTTAATTGCTAATTCAATTTCTTTACTTGTAGGGATCTATTTAGACTTTTAAAATTTACTCATGTCAATTTAATAAGTTGTATCTTTGTAGGAATTTGTTCATTTCATCTAAGGTTTCTAATTTTAATTTACAAATGTGTTCATAGTGTTCCCTTATTAGGGGTGCCCGTGGGGCTCAGTCAGTTAAGTGCCTTTCTGCTCAGGTCATGATCCTGGAGTCCCAAGATGGAGCCCGGAGTAAGACTCCCTGCTCAGCAGGGAGTCTGCTTCTCCCTCTCTCTCTCTGCCTCTCCCTCACTTGTGCTTTGTCTTTCAAAAACATAAATAAAATATTTTTTTAAAAAATTATTCTCTTATTATACTTCTAATTTTTGAAAGGCAGTGGCAATGTCTTAAAGTGAGAGAATTTCATTTATGATTTTGGCAATTTGTGTTTTCTCTTTTACTTTCTTGATCAGCCTAGCTAAAAGTTTGTCAATTTCATCAATTTAACTTTTGATTTTGTAGATTTTCTCTACTCTGTTTTCTATCTCACTGAGTTTTACTCCAGGCTTTACTAGTTCTTTTCTTCTATTTTTTTTTTTAAGATTTTATTTATTTATTTGACAGAGAGAAACAGAGCTAGAGAGGGAACACAAGCAGGGGTAGTGAGAGAGGGAGAAGCAGGCTTCCCGCCGAGCAGGAATCCCGATGTGGGACTCCATCCAGGGTCTCCAGGATCATGACCTGAGCTGAAAGCAGTCGCTTAACCAACTGAGCCACCCAGGCGCCCCTGTTTTTTTTTTCTTTTAACTAGTTCTTTTTCAGATTCTTAAGGCAAAAGCTTGGTTTATTGATTTGAAAACTATCTTTTTCTCAGACATAGATGCTTAAAGATTTCCCTCCAAGCACCTGAGTTCCATAAATTCTAATATGATGAGGTTTCAATTTAGTCCATTAAACATATTTTTAGGGGTTCCTGGGTGGCTCAGAGGGTTAAGCCTCTGCCTTCGGCTCAGGTCATGATCTCAGGGTCCTGGGATGGAGCCCGGCGGGATCTCTGCTCAGCAGGGAGCCTGCCTACCCCTCTTTCTCTGCCTGCCTCTTTGCCTATTTGTGATCTCTCTCTGTCAAATAAATAAATAAAATCTTTAAAACAACAACAACAGCAACAACATATTTTTACATTTCCTTTGTGATTTCTTCCTTGACCCATGTGTTATTTAGGTTTTTGTTTGTTTTGCAAATTTTGGGTGGTTTTCCAGATTTTGTTCTGTTATGGATCTTTAATTGTGGATCAGAGAAGATACTCTGTACATCAGATGTTTTAAATGTATTGAGAGTTATTTTGTGACATCTGCGCTAACCTGAAAAAACTATTCTGCATGCACTTAGGAACACTGTTTTGCAGTCATCTGATGGAGCTTTCTACATATGTAGTTAATGGAGTTCGTTGGTAATACAGAGTCTTCTAGCTAGCTGATTTTCTGTCCAACTCTTCTATCAACTACTGAGATTGGGATATATAACTGTCCAACTATTATTGCTAATTTGCCTAATCCCCCTTTCCACTTTTTCCCACATATTTTTCCCACATTTTTTCTGTGTTTAGGCTTCTATGCATTTATAATTTTTTTTTTTTTTTATCATTCCAACCTATGGGCCTTTTCTTATTTTAAAATACCCCTCTTTGGCGCTAATATTATTTCTTATTTTGAAGATTTTTTTAAAAAAAAAATCTGTTATTAATGCAACCACTGTAGTGTTTTTATGCCTACTGTTTGTATGGCTTACCTTTTTCCATGATTTTACTTCCCATCTATATATTTTAAATTTAAGATTTGTCTCTTTTTAAGTGCAGTGCTTATTACTTTTACATTTAATGGAATGGTTGGCCTGGCTGGATTCACATCTGTCATCTTACTGCTTATTTTCTGTTTGTCTCATATTTTTATTTTGTTCCTTAGTTCTTGTTTGTTGCATTTCTTTAGGTTAAATATTTTTAATGTATCCTTTTAATGTCTGTCTTGATTTCTTTCTACTATATTTTTTAATTTTTCTTAGTAGATATGCTAAGGATTACAGTATGCATCTTCTCACAATCTCCTTAAAAATAATAATAACTTATTTCTGATAAAATAAAATAATCTTACTCTCCTATATCTTCTGTTGTTCTACATTCCTTTGTGTTATTATTGTCATATGTATTATGTTTATGTATGTTAAAAATCAACAATATAGGGGCACCTGGGTGGCTCAGTTGGTTAAGTGAACTGCCTTCGGCTCAGGTCATGATCCCGGAGACCTGGGATTGAGCCCCACATCGGGCTCTCTGCTCGGCGGGAAGCCTGCTTCTCCCTCTCTCACTCCCCCTGCTTGTGTTCCCTCTCTGGCTGTGTTTCTCTCTGTCAAATAAATAAAATATTTTTTAAAAAATCAACAATATAGGGTTATATTTGTGTTTTATATAATTTTAAAGAATTAAGCTATGGAATAAGAAAAATTCATTTGTCAGGTCTTGTGTATTTGTATACATATTTATGCAATAAAGTGTAAAATATATATATCTTAAAAAACTCAAAAAAGAGCAATCCATTAAAAAATGGGCAAAGGTTCTGAATGAACATTTCTCCAAAGGCACATCCTAATGGTCAATAAGTACCTGAAAAGATGCTCAGCATCACTAATCATTAGGGAAATGCAAGTCAAAACCACAGTGAGATATCACATCACATCTGTTAGAATGGCTCTTATCAAAAAGACAAGAAATCACAAGCGTTGCACTGGATGTGAGGAAAGGGTACAATTGTGCACTGTTGGTGAGAATGTAAATTGGGGCAGCCACTCTGGAAAACAGTATGAAGTTTCCACAAAAAGTCAGAAATGGAAATGTCATATGATCCAATAATTTGACTTTTGGATATTTACGTGAACAAAATGAAAACACCAACTCAAAAAGGTATGTGTAGCCCCTTCTTGATTACTTACTATAGTCAAGATAACAAAACAACCTGAATATCCATCTATGAATGAATGGATAAATAAATTGTTATACCTGTATAATACTATATATAATATATGAAATATTTAATCTATCTATCCATAATGGCATGTTATTCAGCTATAGAAATAATGAAATCTTGCCATGCAACAACATGGATGGGACAGAGGGAATTATGCTAAGTGAAAGAAGTTAAACAGAGAAAAGCCAATACATTTCTCTCTTATATGTGAAATTGAAAGAACAGATTGGTGACTGCCAGAGGTGAGAAGTAAAGGGTGGAAGACATGAGTGAACAGGTTTTTTTTTTTTTTTTCAGTTCAGATAAATCAAATAATTTAAAAAAGAGGAAACAAATGCTACAAAATACTGCATGTGGGATAATCCCATTTATGTAAAATTATTTTTCTACATATCTATATCTCTACATAAGCATAAAGAATTCTGGAAGAATGTTCACAAATGACTTATGATCATTGTCTTTGGTTACTGATTTAAATAATTATAAGAACAAAAAAGAAATTATAGATGAGTGGTATTATTTTACCAAACTGTTGAAGATGTAGTTCTTTTGGAACTTCTGGGGAGGTTGGTATTCATGAGTACAATTGCAAGTTTAAGTCAAAGTACGGTAGATATGATACTCTTAGTTTTGAATTGTTTTGAAATGATATCTTCATAGAAAGTAGAAAGAGGTGGGTTTTATTTGTAATCTCATCATGATAATGCATTTCATTTGATTTATTTGTTTTGGTATTTTCAACATATGGATGCATTACCTACTCTGTAACAAGTAGTACTTATATCTTATTTGAGAATTCTGAGCTCTTCTGAACTTAAGGAATCCTTATATAAATATTATCATTTAGGGTTATTGTTATGATGACCTTATGAGCTTTAGGTAAGTGAAAAAAAATTTTTTTCCCAAAAATTTCTTGTAGCTTTACACTTAAGCCTAATGATGTCAGCTATGTAAATTGAGTTAAACACTGGAGATGGTCTGTACTCCACAGTGCTGTGAGCTCAAGCTGTGGGCTAGCGATTTTCCTCCAGGAAGAGTTGGATATGTATTATATATATCACTACAGAGTTACTGATGAAAGCAAGTAAGAGTTTTTAAGAGACTGCGAAGAGGGTGAATAGGAAGATAACTGATGAATGAGAATTGTTTTGAGTGAGTCATTAATAATAACATGAAAAAAGATAAAAGGAGAGTTTTAAAAGGCAGGAAGTATTCAGGAGAAGATGGACAGATGGACTTATCTAGTCAGAGACAGAAACAATAAAGACAGGTTGAGGGGCACCTGGGTGGCTCAGAGGGTTAAGCTTCTGCCTTCAGCTCAGGTCATGATCTCAGGGTCCTGGGATTGAGCCCCATATTAGGCTCTCTGCTCACTGGGGAGCCCACTTCCCCCTCTTCTTCTGTCTGCCTCTCTGCCTACTTGTGATCTCTGTCAAATAAATAAACAAAATCTTAAAAAAAAAAAAAAAGACAAGCTGAACTCAACCTGAAGCTTATAGGCCTAAATGCTGAACAGCCCACCCCCCACCCCTTACCAATGGTATTATACCCAAGAAGCAAGGTTTTACAGTTTAGGCTTTAGATGAGAAACTTTACTGCTTTCTCATGGATCAAGAGTATACAAGTGATTTATTTTGGCTTATTATTTTCCAAAACTGCATAAAGATTCTTCATACAGGTTTAGAGGGATGTACAATTTTTTTTAATTTTAAGAATTGAGCATGTATGTTTTCAGGATGATGAGGAGAAGTACACATCCAGAGTATAGACTGTATGTTGAAAATGGGCGGGAAACAAAATTCATGGAGCAGGGTGAAGGAATAATGAAGTCAAAGAATCCCATGGGTTTTTCAAACATGGGTGTTGAATCTGGAGGCCTGATGAAAAGGAAAAGTCAGCATGGAGAATCTGTTGCTTAAATTTATTCAGTGAAAGTAGTTTGTAGTAGTGAATAGCCAGCAGTAAGATAAAGACAGTGAGACTTAAGTATGGACAAGAAGACCAGGAAGTCCAGTGGTCGGAAATGGGACTCAGAAGTGAGGAGAAAGTCCTTCTCCCTTGCTTCATCTTATCCAAAAAGTAGTGATCCTGAGGTTCATGAAAAATCCAGGTTTCTGTTAAGAAATAGGGAGAAAAATACTTTTAGGCTAAAGGGATATTTGTACATAACTAAGAGGAATTTTAAAAATCACAATGGAAAGTTAATGGCTAAGTGTTTAATTTCTTGGCTATCACTAAAATTTGAATTTTTACAAATAAATTTAGTTCTTACCCTGACCCATATGAATATAATCAATTAACTCCATTTGCTGTATTACTTGTCACCTTCTTATTATGTCTTTTTCCTAAATGTGGGAACCTCACTCAATCATGGGCTCATATTACTGTTGTTGCTTTCATGAACATTTTCTTATGTCAAGTCAAAAAAACGTTCTCCAAGCCAAGCTAACAAAGACCACAAAAATCTTTTGTCTGCCAGAAGTTACTCTCTTTGAGTTCCCCACACATAGGTTTATGGATTGACTATAATGGAAAGCAGAAATCATCTTATATTAGATAACCATAATAATATTTTGAAAATACTCCCTTAAAAATTTGATTTGTTAATACTTTGTACATATTTATTTGGCATATGGTGTGTTTTATGTAAAGCTCCTAGAATATGCTTCCTACCCACAATAAGATAATAATACTTGCACAATAAAAATAATGGCTTGTCCATTAGAACTGATAACATACTCATTCCAACCATCTATAACTCATCTTCATCCATGTAATAGATACTATTCAGATACTGTTTGCCGACATAGATGAATAAATCACGGTGTCTCTGTTTGGGTACTTTGTGAAAGGTATGATTTCCAAAGCACAGATGACAGGAATGGTTATTACCAATAAGTATAATTTTATGCATATTTTTTCTTTCTGTTTGTGTCTATGGTCAATTCTTACTATTTGCAATAGAACTAAACATAATTAAGAGATGTGGTCATTACGGTTCCTGGTTAGTACATGGATGCAAGGTGTCCACCATTTGGAAGGTTCTATTTACATACTGCCCTAGGTTCCATTTCTGGTCCATTAGACATGGAAGAGACGTGCACAACACCAGAAGCCAACCACAGGCAAGAGTAGGTCTCACATTTCATATATCCCAGCCTTTCTGTCTGAAATGTAGCTCTTTCCTTCTTTATGCTCTAAATATATCACCTCTGGCTCTGTATTTTAGGATTAAATATTGACACCTTTTCTGGTCCATCTGTCAAATTGAGTCATTGACTCAAATTCCCCCTTTGAACTCACTGACTTTTTTTTCCTACTTGACTCTACTTTATAAGGACCCTTGAAGTGTTGTCCATGGTTTTTGGTGAGATGTAGCCCTAGCGTTGACTTTGCAGAGGGTATGACAAACTAGCCACCACCTTTCCTTAACTTTGCCAGTCAAGGCAAGGGGTTCAGAAAATGGAGACAATCATGATGATTCAAATATTGTAATTTGTCTGTAGGAGACATGTCTAGCTTGGATTTATTTTTTTTAAGATTTTATTTATTTATTTGACACACAGAGAGAGAGAGAGAGATCACAAGTAGGCAGAGAGGCAGGCAGACAGAGAGGAGGAAGCAGGCTCCCTGCTGAGCAGAGAGCCCGATACGGGCCTCGATCCCAGGACCCTGAGATCACGACCTGAGTCGAAGGCAGAGGCTTAACCCACTGAACCACCCAGGCACCCGTGTAGCATAGATGTTTTAAATATACCAGTGCATTTCTCTTGAGGTGATAGTTCTTTAAGATGATTTACATTCTAAATTCCTTTTCATCCATGGTTGATGAAAATATCACTTACAATTCAAACTAATAAGTTTCCATTGTAACTAGCCAGTTTCACTTAGACTTGTAAATTTAATAGAATCCATCTGTCATATCTAGTCAATCGTGCCATTTTTGCCTTCCAGTAGAAACAATAACCAATTTGTCTCCCTTTGCTTCACGAATTTAAAACCAATTGGTCACAGTATCCAAAAATTAGTAATATAAAGCCAGCTAAATTGCAAAGATTAAATAAAATTTACTGTTGCTCTTGAGGCACTCTAAAACTTCTCATGAAAACCATTTTACTTTTTGAAATTTGTATATATAAATAATATATATAATTCATATATTAAATATACATTTATATATATTTGTATGTAAATGTATATTTATATATATTTGTTGTGGTAACACTTAGGTTTGGTATTCACGGCATTGAAGAGATCTGGGAACAGAAACCTGTGCTACCCTGTAACTATGGAAAACATTTTTCTTTTGTATTTGTTTAAAAGAAACAGGGAATGCAAAACAAAACAAAACAAAACACCAAAAACCCAAAAATGAACTGATTGGCTAAGCATAAGGTAAAGTATGAAAAGAATAACATCTAGTTCTTAGGAAATATATTATAATCAGAAAACGTTTCAGATGCTTGTATATGTGCAGGAACTCAGCCATCATACAGCAACCTGTGATATAAATATAAATACCATCCCCATGTTCTAGCTCTGAAACGAATTCATGGAGATGTGAAAATAGTAACATTTACTGAGCACTTACTACATAGCAGGCACCATGATAATTGCTGTGTATGAATTACATCTAGTTCTTGGATAAACACTGTTATGGTATATGGTTTAGAGACGTAGTGATGGTAAGTAAATTGCCCAATGGTCAGAAAGGAGTAGAGACTGTGACCTCCTATAAGAGCATAGATGTCTTGCACTTAACCATTTTGATGTAATGCTGGAAGATAGGAGAATTGGACTTAACATTTAAAGATAATCCAAAGGTAGGTCAAATTTGTAAGTGAGAAAAATAAAATACACATAATGTATGACTTATGGAACAGGAAAAAATATTCTCTGGTTAAAACAAATGTATATTCATTTATATTTACTTACACTCTAGTATATAGTTTTTCTGTTTACCGACTTTTAGAAACTCAATTCGATAGAGTCTTATTTCCATCTTTTGTGAAGGATCAACTTATATTAAACCTTGAGTGGCAGACACTGATGAGGTGTACATCAACCAAGAATGAGACCCTGGGATCACAGGACTAGTGGCTCTGGGAAACAACATGCAAGGCCTGGAAAGCAAACACATAAAGAGAAGAGTGGATAACCCATGGCTCTTCAGTGTACCTGAGAAACCAAAGAGCTTCTAGAACAAAACCCAAGCCTCCTTTCCTATTGTTAGCCAGCTAGGTGATCAGTTCCCATCTAATTATTTAGCCTTTCTCCTGCTCTCCAGGCCATGTGGATTCAATTTTCCTCATACGAGTTTGCCAAGAACAAAAGCAGAAATCCCAAAGGACTCTTTCTTAAACAAAAGAAGATTTATTACTTTTAACTGAAAGCGTTTTGTTATGGTTGGAGTTGTATGTGTGTCGGCTAGAACACAGAAGGTGTTCTGGAAGGTTCTTGAGAAGCTCCAAGCCACTATTCCTCCTGTCACAGCATTTCAGTTGTCATAAGTCTAGCGTCTGACCTCCAGAAACCTGGCCAGAATAGAAAACCAGAGGTCAGAGCTCTATGGTAAGAGGGTATGTATACCTATAGGTCCTGAAGCCGGCAAGCCCAACCATTTTCCTCGTTGTTCTACAGTTCTGAAAGGCTCACTCTATTTCCACTGCTAAGTCCCAGCATGCAAATATTTGTTCCTTCAGTCCCTAGGCAAGGAGTAGAGAGTGGGGAAGTCAACTCTTGGCTGGATTTCAGGTAACAGGGCAGGTCTGGGACTGGATGCCCCTACTATGGACCAAAGTGTGTCCTCTTCAAATTCATATGTTGAAGCCCTAATTTCCAATGTGGCAATTGTGGAGATAGGGCTTTTACGAGGTAATTAAGGTTAAATGAGGTCATAAGGATGGGGTCCTAATCCAATAGGAATGGTGGCCTTCTAAGAAAAGGCAGGGAGAGAGAGAGTTCTCTCCGGAGGCACTCATCAAGAAAAGGCCATGTGAAGACACAGTGAGAAGGTGACCATCTGGAAGGGCTTTACCAGAAACTAAGCCATAGTGACACCTTGATTAAACCTGAAGTAAGGGAATGAACAAGTTCATTCAGGGGAGCAGACAGAGAGGCAGAATGAAAAGCAGTAGAAAAAAAATAAAGGAGCTAAAGGAGTAGACAAGGATGGATGTTGTCAAGTAGGCCATAGGCCAGGTAAGATAAGGACTGGTAATTAACCAAGCCATGTTGGTTAATGACCTTGACAAGAGAATCTTCTGTGGAGTTTTGGAGACAAAAACCTGAAAACAATGGATTCAAGAGATAATGGGATGAAGGAATTAGAAATGACAATAGATAAAATATAAGTATTTATAATAGTTATAGAGGGGACAGTGGAATGACACAGTCACAGAGGGGAGAAGTGAGGTCAAGAGGTTTCTGTTTCCTTTTTTTTGGAATAGAGAAGTAAAATGAAGTTTCTGTGCTAATGGTAGAGAGAAAAATTTGAGAGTAATGCCCTTATTTTTGTGATAATTTGGCTTTTGCTAGGAACACAGAAATTTTCATTCTTAGTAACAGAAAAGCTAGGTCTGAGGGCTTATGGCACAGATAGGCAGGGGTGTACAGAGGTTGTCCTCTGACTGTCTTTTTGCTCCAAAAATTAGGAGGCACATCATTATTTGAGAGTTAAGAATGAGCAGACCTGTTGGGGTTTGAGGAGAGAGAATCAGGTCTGATACATCTGGGGAAGGAGGCAGTGGGAGAGCAGATGAACAAGGGAGTGAATGAGTATCAGGCATCATTAATTGGCTTTCTTGAAGATGATGGTCAAGAATGTGTAATGTCACCAGTAAAGTGTTTTTTTAATAACATTGTATTTAGCCCCTGTCAACTGCAGGATGATGCCAGTGTAAAAGGGCTCAATAGTTAAATCAAGTTTTACAAATAATAATAACATGTGAGCACATGAGAATATAACGGCATTCTTGATAAGATTGTAAAACAGTTTTTGCCACTGAGGGGGTGTAGACTTGAGAAGCATTCAACTACCAAACCCAGATAAGCACATCATGAGTAAAAGAAACCTTAGGCCAATATTCCTGGTGAACGTAGTTGCAAAAATTCTCAACAGTGTTAGCAAAATAAATTGAACAGCACATTAAAAGGACCATACACCAGAAATGTTCAACGTCACTCATTATCAGGGAAATGCAAATTAAAACCACAGTGAGAAACCCACCACACAGTGGTCAAAATGACTGAAATTAACATCCCAGGAAATGACAGATGTTGGTGAGGATGCAGAGAAAGGGGAACTACACTGTTGGTGGGAATGGAAACTGGTGCAACCACTCTGGAAAACAGTTTGGAGTTTCTTCAAAAAGTTAAAAATAGGGCTATCCTACGATCCAGCAATCTCATTATTAGGTATTTAACCAAAGGATACAAAAAATAGTGCTTTGAAGGGACACAATGTTTGTAGCAGGAAAGTCCACAATAGTTAAAATATGGAGAGAGCCCAGATATCCACAGATGGATGAATGGATAAAGAAGAAGGGGTATACACACACACACACACACACACACACACACACACACACACACACACGATGGACTATTATTCAGCCATCAAAAAGAATGAAGTCTTGCCACTAGCAACAACATGGATGAAACTAGAATGTATTATGCTAAGCAAAATAAGTAAGTCAGAGAAAGACAAATACTATATGATTTCACTCATGTGGAATTTAAGAAACAAAACTGATGAACATAGGGGAAGGGAAGGAAAAATAAAATAAGATAAAAACAGAGAGGGGGACAAACCATAAAAGACTTTTTTAAAAAAGATTTTATTTATTTATTTGACAGACAGAAACACAGCTAGAGAGGGAGCACAAGCAGGGAGAGAGAGGGAGAAGTGGGCTTCCTGCCAAGCTGGAAGCCTGATGTGGGACTTGATCCCAGGACTCTGGGATTGTGACCTGAGCTGAAGGCAGATGCTTAACAACTGAGCCACCCAGGAACCCCCATAAAAGACTCTTAACTATACAGAACAAACTGAGGGTTGCTGGAGGGGAGGTGGGGGGATGGGGTAGTGATAGGCATTAATGAAGGAACTTGATGTAATGAGTACTAGGTATTATATGTCATTGGTGAATCATTAAATTATACCCTGAAGTTAATAATACACTATATGTTAACTAACTTGAATTTAAATAAAACCAAAACAATAAAAGTATCATATACCATGACCAAGTGGGATTTATCCCTGGGAAGCAAGGATAGTTCAACACATGTGAATCAATGTAATACACCACATTAATAGAATAAAGAATAAAAATCACATGACCATCTTGATAGATACAGAAAACACATTTGACAAAATTTAACGCTCTTTAATGTTAAAAATTCCCAGAAAATGAGGTATAGAGAGAACTTAACTCAGCATGATAAAGGCAATATGTGAAATACAGCTAATTTCATACTTGGTGGTGAAAAACTTTTTCCTCTAAGATCTGGAACAAGGCAAAGATGCCCACTCTTGCCACTTCTATTCAGAATTGCTCTGGAAGTCCTAGCCAGAGCACTTAGCAAGAGAAAGAAACAAAAAGCAGATGAATTGGAAAGGAAGAAGTGGAATTATCTCTGTTTGCAGATGACATGATTTTTTATCTAGGAAACTCTAAAGACTCCATACACAAAAAATCTATTAGAAGTAATAAGCAAATTCAGTAATGCTATAACATACAAATCATTATGTAAAAGTCAGGGACATTTCTATACACTAACAACAAACTATCCAAAAGGAAATCAAGAAAATAATCCCATTTATGTAAGCATAAAAAGAATAAATAGAACAAGACTAGAAAGCCCCCCCCAAAAAAAACCTATCTGATCTTCAACAACACAGAGAAAAGATAGTCTCTTCTGTAAGTTGTGTAAAAAACAGTGGAGAGCCACATGCAAAAGGATAAAAATTGGATCTTTATCTTACACCATATATAAAAGTTAACTTAAAAATGGATTAAAGGGTTACCTGGATAGCTCAGTTGGTTAAGCATCCAACTTTTGATCTCAGGGTCCTGAGATGGAATCTTGCCTTGGGCCCCATGCTGGGCATGGAATGGAGCCTGGTTAAAATTCTTTGTCTCAAGAGCCTGGGTGTCTCAGTGGGTTAAAGCCTTTGCCTTGGGCTCAAGTCATGATCCCAGGGTCCTGGGATGGAGGCCCCCATCCGGCTCTCTGCTCAGCAGGGAACCTGTTTCCTCATTCTCTCTGCCTGCCCTCCATATCTGCTTTCTTGTGATCTCTCTCTCTGTCAAATAAATAAATAAAATCTTAAAAAAAAAAACATTCTTTGTCTCTCTCTTCCTCTGCCCATCCCCCTCCAGCTTGCATGTTTTCTTTCAGCTCTTTCTTAAAAAAAAGGAGGGCTTAAAGATTTAAAGATAAGACCTTTAGCCATAAAGTCCCTAGGAAAAAAACATAGGGAAATATCTTCTTGACATTGGCCTTGGCAGTAATTTCTTGAATATGACACCAAAAGCACAGACAGTAAAAGCAAAAATAAACAAGTAGGATTACACCAAACTAAAAAGCTTTTGCACAGTAACAACCAACAAAACAAGAAGGCAACCTACAAAATTGGAGACAATGTTTACAAACCATAAATATGATAAGAGTTAACATCCAACATTTATAAGGAATTCCTACAACTCAACAGCAAAAACAAATAAAATAATAATCTGAATAAAATAGGGTAAGGGCTTTAATAGACATTTTTCCCAAAAAGCATAAAAAATGGTCAACAGACATATGAGAAAAAGCTCAACACCGCTAGTTATCAGGGAAATACAAATCAAAACCCGAGTGAGATATCAACTCAAACCTGTTAATGGCTATTATCTAAAATAATAATAAGAAGAAATATCAGGCGGGATGTGAAGGAAAAAGAACCCTTATACACTACTGGTGGGAATATAAGTTGGGGTAGACACTATGAAAAACAGTATGGAGTTTCTCAAACAAATTCAACATAGAACTCCCATGTGATCCATCAACCCACTTCTGAATGTATACCCAAATTTATTAAAAGTAGGATTTTAAAGAGATACTTGTATTCCCATTATTCCCATTATTAAAATGCTGCTTTATTCACATTAACCAAGACATGCGGGATGAATGGATAAACAAAATATGGTGTATACATATAATGGAATTTCATTCAGCCTTAGAAAAGAAAGTAAACCTGAAATTTGCAACAACATGGATGAAACTTGAGGGCATTATGCTATGTGGATTGTCAAACACTTAAGGAAAAATGCTACGTAATGTAAGGTTTTTTAGGTGGATGAAAGAGACCCCAAGGCGAAATGATCTTAGGATGAGCTTTATTGCCAGCACCCTCAGGCAAGTTTCCATGACTCAGGAGAAAAGAGTTGGGGAAGTCACGGCTGGTTTGGGGAGTGCAGGAGTTTTTAAGCCTTATTGGTTCTGGGTCTGGATTTGGGTGGGTTTTTTCCCCCATATTAGGCAAGAAAACATCATGTCCCTAGGTGATTGACTGGGAGTGGGGAAAGTCCAGACAAGGGTGGGTAGTCCCTGGCTGGAAAGTCACAGATGGAAAGTTTTGGTCATCCGTCTAGGTTTCAATGTACTGGAGATGACGTGGTGGTCACGGCTGCTTTGGAGGGAAGATCAGCCATCTTGACCCAGTCTGTGATGTCCGCCATTTTGGGTGCCCCTGTCTCTCAGCCAGCTCAACACATAATGCCATGTATATGAGGAATCTGAAATAGTCAAACTCATAAAAGCAGAGAGTAGAATGGTGGTTGCCAGTGTCTAGGGGGAAATAACAGGGAGGAGTAGCCAAAGGCAGAAAGTTTCAGTTATATAGAATGCAGAAGTCCTGGTGATCTACTGTAAGCCTTGTTGTCTATAATAATACTGTATTATAAACTTTAACATTTTCTAAAAGGCTATCTTATTTGAAAAGTTCTTACCACACACACATATAATAACAGTAAATAAAGAAGGTGGGAGAATATTTTTGGAAGGGATTTGATATGTTTATGGCATAGAGTGTGGTAATGGTCTCATGAGGGTATATTTATCTCTGACGTCAACAAGTTGTATATATTAAGTATGTCCCAAGAATACTAGATGCTTTCACTGGCCACTAGCAATTGGTTATTTTAAAGATTGTTTAACATACTGGATTATTGGAAGAAATACAAAATAAAAAGGAATAATGAAATATTGGACTCTAGTTACCAATAGAACATTTAGAATCCACCTGTTCTTTCTCTGTTCTAACAAAAAAAAAAGTGTAAGTAAAGAAATTATTTCTTTACTCACAATTTATTTTCTCTGAAGAGTGTTTTATTCCATTTCTTTGTTCCTTTTGCATATACAGTTATTATTTTTCCATTTACCAATATGTGATCATTTAAAATTTTCTATCTCCTTTAAGACTCAACAAATGAATTTAATTTTATGAAGGTCTATATTAGTGTGTTAGTTACTATCCTAGAGAATTAGTTCATCTATCAATTTGTTGGAAGAAAATGACATTTCTGGGAATATAGTGGGTTTTCCAGACAGGTTTTTGTGTTCCCATAATAAACCCTGTTTATTACTCTGATTGGTTGGAAAGACCATGAATGTCTCTTAATTTACAATGCTGGCTTTCCTTTTGTACTCCCTAGGGTCTCATTTCTCCCAAACAATTCCTTAGCTGCATATCACTGAGCAAAGAAATACTATGGACAATGGAAAGATCCACAGCAAGGCTAGCTGCTTGCCTCATTTGAGAAAATCATATTGGACAATCCAGTGCTGCTGAACCAGATGTCCTTGGATAATACATTTATAAAACTATGATCCAGTAAGATCCTATAAGAAAATAAGCTAGAGGCTGGACCAAAAGAAGAAACAAATACTTGACTTACAAAGTAGACCCTCTGTAGTTATATTTTAAAGACACATAAAACTAAAACATTTTTAAATTCATGATTTCCCCAAGACTTTATGTAATAATGTCTTCCTTTTCTCGATATCAGTCATCTTCATTATAAACCAAATGATCCAACTTGAGATTTTCCCCAAGGCTTCTATTCTCCATTCTTGGTAGAGGTGAAGAAATGGAAGTGGTAGTCTGTAATGTTTCTTTAGAGCTAAGAGCCTTATCTTAAGAAATGTTTTCTCTCCTTTTCTCCCTTTTCCCCAGTCAAATCCAGAAGAGTACATTAAAGGGTAATTTTTAAGAGAGGGTATAATCATGCCTCTTATGCAGATATAAAATGAAGTCATGTCAAAGACAAGTAAAATGTTAAAATTGGTCTAAAGGGGATTTCAAAGAGCAGAGGCATATATAGGGAATTAGGAGTTCTGAAATGAATGTACAAACTGATACGAAGCAAGTCTATCCACAGGGCAATTGTTGGTTGCATTCCATTTGACACAATTGATTTTCAAGAATTATTTGCAATATCATCAGCTTTCTATAGCTTACAGAGTTGTACAGTAGTTCAAAGCCAGTGAAAGACTGAGACAATTTCGATGGGTGAACTAGATACTCGAGTTTTTGTTTTAGCTCATGCAAAGTCTCACATATTTTCCTTTACTAAACTACTCATCCTTAATATCCCACACAAACAAAAAGTAGATATGTGAGATTCCTATGGGAATTCCTCCTGAAAGACTTTCTATAGCTAACTTCGCTACTCTTTCCCCTGAAGCAATAGATATCATGGCTCTCTCTTAGTTATGGAGCAATGAGATTTCTCTGGGGAGTATATATATCTATCTTAATTCCTATGCCAAAAGATAAGAAGTGCCTAAATAATTCGAGGTCTTCTGTTTAAAAAAGGACATTTGTCATCATCTCACTTCTGAAAAAGTAATATTTTAAATTTTACTTCTTTGATAGAAGTAAAAGCAGATCTAAGGCCCTCTGAACCCAGTCACTTGGAAAATGATGGGATTAAGAGACAAGATACAAAAGTAAATTAGTATTTACTGAGCATGAGGCTTCAGCTTAGTGTTTCGCATATCACATAAATTTAAATCTCAAAAAAACTCTATAGGGAAAACATTTTCCTTGTTTCCTAGGCTAAGACACATAAAGTGACTTAACCAAAGTAAGACTGGGATTCAAACCCAGATAGGTCCCATTCCCAAAACCCATTTTCAGTCTACTCAGAGAGGAGTGAAGAAGTGGTAGATCAGGGTCAAATAAAAGCTTCTCACAGGTTCTGGTGAGATAATTAATTCATAAAATATTAGAGAAAAATATTTTTTTAATGAATTTCTTCCTGAGAAGCATATTAGATGAACACAATAAAGGCAGAGGAGCTCTGGGGAGATGGGGATGGAAGGGAACACCCCTCTTTCCCTCTCAGCTATTTCCTTGGGGTTTCTAAGGATCCTCAGAAAGCAGTTTGGAACCTTTAGCTCATGCAACTTCACCAGAGAAACATCTCTGCACTGGAACCATATTTTCTGATTCCAAATCTAGTGTTCTTCCAAAGAACCCACATTGCCTGAACTGGACATAAGAGTTGCTCTTGAAACGCTATTTGAATATCAAGTCCAGTGCTAAAACCAGACAGCCATCAGATCTGCGCTTTTTCTGGTGACTCTTGGGACTCATCCATCTAGAGTTAAGAGAGCATCTCCCAGATGTTTTTTGTTTGTTTTGTTTTTATTTTTTGTGGAGACTCTCCATGTAGAAGAGAGAGCTCTATGGGTTACACAGTGGGAACAAAGCCAACCTGAAGCCACAGTCCAGTTTGACTAGGGACAGAGAGGCAGGAGACAAGATGAGTGAAGAGGGAGCATAAATCAGGAATAAAGATGTGCTTGACCGGCTAGAATATTTCCCTTTGCTGGACATGGAATCTGTGACTGAGCCTGTAGCATTCGCAGCTAGTTCAACAGTGTGCTTCAGAAACCCAAACACCTCCAGACGTATGGGCAGTTGCTGGAGCATCAGGCAAGGTGGGCTCAGTTATGCTGTAGGAACGTTAACAATCTCCAAAACCCATTCGATTCAACAAAATTGAATTCTGAATTATGCTAGAGATCTAATGCAGATTATCAGAGAGACTCTGCTCACCGGGGTCCATCAGGAACCCAAGTTGATGTGTACTCCATAGAGATAAGTATACCTACATCCACAAAGGTAGAAGGGGAATATGGCTCATAAAGTTGTGTTCAAGTGTATTCACATCACTGAATATTTTCATTAGCTAAGGCAAATCACATGGCTACACTAGCTTCAAGCACAGAGGAGTACTATCCTATCACCTACCCAGAAGGAGAGCCCGAATATCCCAATGACTACACACATAGTAGTGTGTATTGAATTTGCAAGGTATACAAAGTGCATACTTTTCTTAGTGTATTTTTCCTTGTGCTTTATAATTCTGGATACTACATACATTATCTTTTATCCCAAAGTTTCCTGTCATTCTCAATATTTCTCATTGTACTATAGACATCTTCCCCTGTGGCTCCAGGCTCAGTTTCCCAGTTAGTCCTGAAGAAGACTGGCCACCTCTCACTGTTATTACAGTGCAGACACAGCATGGCTGAAGGACCATTGCCCGGGCTGGAAGTTTCTTACTGCTCTGCTCCACCCACAGATTTGGACCCATTTGACTATTGGCACACATAGTATATCCAGCCTGACTTTGCACAATCCTTGGTACACTGACATTTGGATCAGTCCTTCCATCCAAAAGGGATGTAACTTTAGATCCCCAAATGTCCTAACTTCCTTCATTTTACCACTGGCCTAGTGTTTAGAACTCCTAAGGGCCCATGGCGGATATTTAGTTATGAGGCCACACAGCTTCTGACTCTCACGTCTGATAAACTGTGACATAACATTTTGCATAAATAGCAAATACAACTTGCTTCCCTGTTGGGTTGATGCTGAACTGTAAGTATGGGGTGAGTGTCTACCTAAGTGATATCTTCAGCATGTCACCTCTTTCTTCCTTCCATCCACTGCTTCATCCTGCTCTCCTCTGCCACACAGGAGTCCCAATGGCATTATTCACTGGATGAATGGGGAACCATGGAGAGAGGACAGGTGTGTACATCTTTGGCCCAACACTGCTCCATTTACATCTTCACCTCTGGGGCACCTGGGTGGCTCAGTTGGTTAAGCATCCAGCCCTTGATTTTGGCTCAGGTCATGATCTCAGGATTGTGATATTGAACCTTGCGTTTGGTTCTGTGCCCTGTGCTGGGGTAGAGCCTGCTTTTCTCTCTCTTTCCCTCATGCACATGTGCATGCACTCTCTCTCTCTTAAAACAAACAAACAAACAAGTCTTCATCTTTGAAAGAATCTTGAAATAGTGTGAGTTTATTTGGCTTGGAGACCCACCAAATCTTACCCCTGCTGCCATTCACCATTTGCTTCTACCTCTACAGAGGCAATTTCTCCCCGCTGGGATTTCCTGCATGGAGGGGCACAGCATATGGGACACACTCTGGAATCTAGGACTTGTTTGATTGTTTACATTTTATGCAAAAATTGGGCAATTACTGAAACTCCCTGAACCCTCAGTTTACACATCTGAAATAGGCATAATATCCCCTGCCTTGTTCATGCTAGCAATGAGTTTACTTTTCTAACACTTCGGATAATAATAGCCAACACTTGGTGGCATGCTGCTAAGGTTAGGTTTCACTGAATCTTCACAATACCTTGAGGTTATGATGATGACGGTTTGTCTTTTTAAGAGGAGGAATCTGAGATTCTGCAAGATTAAGTGATTTGTACAACTGTGGAGCTCCTAAGTGTCTGAGTGATAAGAGCCATCCATTACATTCAATCTGAGTCTAAATCCCAGACTCTTAACCATTAGGGATTTCTACTCAAATAAACCAACCAATGATTTCCAAATCAGAAGATAGTTTCCATAAGTGTGAGAGATGACTTCTCTTCTCTGTGTAGTGAACCCTCCATGTCAGAAGAAGGGACCTTGGCCACCAGGTCCAGGGATTGGACAAGGTTGGGAAGATACCCAACCTAGCCCAAGCTGAGAAAATTAAAATCTCTGCTGGCTGGTTCTAACTGCAAAGCTGTGATTCTTGTCATTTTGGATGTGTTTGAACTGAGAAGGGGGAAACCACAGATGTTGGGCAGCCATGTGAGGGGAAGCTGGTCTGAAAAGGAAGTGGGAAGAGAGTGGATAAACAGAGAAAGGCAGAGATGAGACCAGGTGATAAAGAAAAGAAAGGGTGAAGAAAGATGCTGATGGTTTTCTATACCAAGGTACAACTTCTTCCTCTTCTTCTTCTTCTTTTTTTTTTTTTTTTTACAATTTATTTATTTATTTTAGAGAGTGAGAGTGCATGCAAGCAGGGGTGGGGCAGAGGAACAGGGAGAGAGAGAATCCTTAAGCAGACTCCCTGCTGAGCACAGAGCCCAATGCAGGGCTTGATCTCAGGATCCCAAGGTCATGACCTGATCCAAAATCAAGAGTGGGGCACTCAACCGACTAAGCCACCCTGGGGCCCCTAGGTGCAACTTCTTTTGAAGGTTGTAGTCACTTTGTGCCTTTCAGTACCATATACTAGTCCAAATTTCTCCCCATTTCATGCTTCACTATTTGGAGTAATTTTGAGTTACTTTATCCAAAATTTAACCTCATCTTCTCAAAACATTCCTATTTCCATCCCCAAACTCATGTTCCTCTCCCCTGTTATACAGTTGTTCTCTGTGGTCATTTTGGTCAGGCCTTGACTAATACATAACATGTAATAAATAAAGGAAAGATAGTAATTTTATTACAGGTGTTAAGATTACGAGCTTGGAATTCAGACAGACCTGAGTATAAATAACCCTTGTCTCTATTTCTGACTAACTGTGTACTGTTTATGATCATACCATGCTGAATACACCCTACCTCCTCTGATTAGCTATGTAACCTTGAACGAATTGTCTGTTTCCAGTGTTCTGAGCCCAAATTTCCTAATACATTCAAAGGAATAATAATGGAAACTCCTTTCTAGTGCTGTCAGGAAGAATAAAAGGGAAAATGCCTAACATGGGTGGCACAGCATAAGATATCTCCCATGGCCCCTAGCCACTAATGTGCAGGCTCAATTTTTAGTTTGAAGTGACCTTTCTGGATTTTGGTTCTGTGAGAGTCATGCCCTGTACCGGTTTGCAAGCACCAGGTAGATGGAGACCAGTGAAATGGTATTTCTTGGCCAAATTTCCTGTATTCAAAAACTCTCATCAGAATTCAGTCATTCTAGGATAAAAAGCCCTGATTGTCCTTTGTCCTTGAAAGCACTATCGCCCTTGTTGGCTTAGGGCCAACCTGATTTCTGCATGGGAAGGGCAGCCTTTTGCTTGTAAAAGAAACTGGCTGCTGGGAACTCCTTCCATGCTGTCTTCAGGGCAGATAGCAATAAACATCTGCGGGGAGTGTGTTAATTGCTCTTGAACCTTGTCTTTCTCTGCCTCATTACTGAGCCAATGCCAGGTAATGTCAGCAAACAGACAGCAGTGATGTCCTGATACAGGATAATAAAGAGCTTTGGCCTTGGCCGAAGCTTGGCAGCTGCATCCCTACTCAATGTCATTGACAGATTAAAGATCCCCACACACATTTCAACCACTATGTTAATATACATATGAGCAGTACTTCACCGACTTTGCCTTTCACCCATCTGCTTAGGAGATAGAAGATGATTTACTGCTTTGAAGAGGTTTATTTAAAAACCATTTCCTAGAGCCAGAGAAAACTCCTCTAGGGTACAATGCCCAGGACAGATCTCTTAACTCCTGGCCAGTGTGGCTGCCCCCCCCCAGCACCTCCCCCACTAGTTTACAGGCCTCTCTCCCTCCTAGGCTGGTGCAAATTCTGTGAATATGAATGCATGCATGGGCAGACTACCAATCACTGAAGTTATCATTAAGTGCCGCGGTAACTTGGGACAATTTACCTAACCTTCCTGAGCTCAGTGCCTCATCCCTAAAATACGGGGATGGATGATGGTATCTGCTCTCATGAGGACTTTGTGACAATTACGGATGAGGCATAGCTTCAGATAGTTACTAGGCCGTGGTAAGTGCTGATAAAGCCTGGTTGTCACCATGATCACAAGATGGCCACCATACTGAAAATATCGTGGGGCTTGGAAAGACATTTAGAGGGCATCTGATCCTTTCAGTCCACAGGGAGGAATGACTATCTTCTTCATGTTTTGGCTTTTTCTACCTTCTTGCTTTCTGCTGCCTCATAATCTGTATCTTCGTTGACTCCTGTATGAGGCACCCTCCCAACTGCAACTGCATCATGACTTACATTGTTTGAATCTGACGCTTGAATCAAAGGCTTATTCTGTTCTGAATTTTCAAACATAGTCAGTCCAGTCAAAAGACCTAAAACACCGTGAGGCACCTGGGTGACTCAGTCCTTAGGCATCTGCCTATGTCTCAGGTCATGATCCCAGAATCCAAGGATGGAGCCCCGCATCGGGCTCCCTGCTCGGCGGGCAGCCACCTTCTCCCTCTCTCACTCCCCCTGCTTGTGTTCCCTCTCTAGCTGTGTTTCTCTCTGTCAAATAAATAAATAAAATCTCTAAATAAAAAAAATAAAAAATAAAATAAAGACCTAAAACACCCTACATAAGCCGTGTTTCTCCAGACTCACTCGTATGGGCCTCTGCCCGAGCCGGGGAGGGAAAAGCTGTCTCAGAAAAGTTCATAGTCAGTCCCTGGCACCCTGTACAGGACACCCTGTTTTCTCAGCCCTGTAGTTAGCGCAGAGAGGCACTTTGATCATGTTCTTCCTGTTCGAGAAAGCTAACTCTGATTGCATCTGTCTCACCTGTGTGTGTGAGTGCTCCTCAGAGGAGAATGCCCGCTGAAATGCTGTCACTGCCCTTTCTGGAAGTCTTTGAATTATGTCTGTAAGGTAATAAGCTTTGTGTTTTAAATTTTCCAATCTCGTTCTCTAACTTTATTACTTTTAATCATTTTGGGAATCCAGCCAAAACAATAGTCACTAAATCATTTTCAGAAAGCCAACAAGGAAGTGAACTACAGCAGCCATGCCTGTAATTTCTATTTTTCTGAGTAGAAAACTGATCTCCCTATTCAATTTCAGATGATTATGAATAATTTTGTATATCTAGCAACATATTGCCAACGTTGGCCTTTCTTTCTTAAACTCATTATTTGCTAATGATTTTCTTGGCCACAAAACTCATAAAATTCCCTTGAGTTACTTTTTTTTTTTTTAACTCTCAGGACATTTGTTCCATTTGTTCAGCATCTGCTGGACAACATCTGGAGCTTGAGGAAATTCCACTGCTCGGGGTATGACGCGTAAATGAAATTACTTTTTCATGCACTTCAGAAGAGATTCGAGAGCATCTTTCGGACCAAACAAGCCCTTTTGTTCTCTTCCAGCAAATGTTTCTCATTAAAAATGTCATCTCCCTAATAAATTGCCTTATGGCCCCTGCAGCTGGGCCCATTGTTTTCATGGTTTTGTGCACACTCTGATTCTCACAGGGAACAGAAAGCAAGAGAAAAATGGGACTTTTCCCCCATTCTGTCTCCATGAAATGCCTTTCTTCTGTCCTTTGTATTCGAGGGAGAACTTGCCTTTTATGGGAGCCCTTTATGCTGCTTTCAGTATTCGCTGCTTTGGCAAATTGTCCTCAAACCCATCTTGTCAGATTTACTTTTCCTAATTAGATAATGAATAATGGCAGCTTGCTTCTAGTTATTCCACCTCAGGCTGAAAGGTGGCATTTTTGGGGTTATATCCTGGTGATAGAGTTTTTGCAAGAAAATGCCTCACATGGCCCGTCTTTAGTGTCTGCTATAAGAACATATACACCAACTTTAGGGAAGGCAAGAATCAAAGAAATTGAAAACGAGGATAGAAGATGGGAAGTGTGTGTGTGTGTATGTGTGTGTGTGTGTGTGTGTGTGTGTGTGTGTGTGTGTGTATAATCATAAGTTCCTTTAGAAGCCACAGAAAAGCAACTTAGAACAATCTTAGAAACAATAACCTAAGCCATGTGCTAAGAGTTGAGGTGTGAGGGGTGCCTGGGTGGCTCAGTTGGTTAAGCAACTGCCTTCGGCTCAGGTCATGATCCTGGAGTCCCGGGTTCGAGCCCCACATCAGGCTCCCTGCTCGGCGGGAAGCCTGCTTCTCCCTCTCTCACTCCCCCTGCTTGTGTTCCCTCTCTAGCTATGTTTTTCTGTCAAATAAATAAAATCTTAAAAAAAAAAAAGAGTTGAGGTGTGAGTAAATATCTGGTTTTTCTATCTCTGTTTGGACCCAACCATGAATGTGAGGGGTTCAGTTTTTATCCATTTATTTTCCTGACATCCCTAGCCCCCCTCTTCTTTATTCAACTTCTCAACTATCATTTATCCCACAGCTTACCTGGGGCTTTATTTATCCAAACTCATTTTCCCTTTTTATTCCATCCACTTTTTATGTCTGACATAAAAAGAAAAATAAGAAGAACAGTCTCATTCAAAGAGAGAAAAGACATTTCTGGCACACAAATTGCTCTGTACTGGGAATTCTTTTGGAATCTCCAGGTTTCCTCTGACTTTTTCAAAACCTAGAAGAGATGGAGTCAGGAGCCCAGTGGACAGAATTGGCAGGCTTTCATGAGCTAGATGCCCAGGCTGATTTTACACATAATTTCTCAGAATTTTATTTATCAACAAAAACATGATGTACCACTAACACCTGCTCTGTGCGATCCTTTTGGAACAGAGCAGCCTATTGCTGAGGCCAAGGTCTATGAGTGATATGGATCTCAGATTCTGCCTTGTGTATGGGGTCTCTGAGTTTCTGATTGAGGCATGCCCCTTCCCCCACAATATCGGTCATCAATGCAGCACTCTGAGGACCTCCGGGGGCACCCAATTCAATCCTCCTCTATGGAGGGTCTTACAAATGCTTATGCAAACCTGTGCCTGCCCCATCAAAGTACTGTCTCTGTCCTAGGGGTCTTAGAATCTATGCATGGGACAACTTTCTAAATAATTGCACATGTTGTGATCATTGTACGCCCAAGTCAAAAAGACAGCAAAGGCAAAAAGCTTTGCCTTAACTTGAAAATCAAGGGAAACTTTACAGTGGAGTTAGTGATTGAGATAGATTTTGATGTATGAATCAGAATTCTCATGGATGACAAGGTAGGGAGAGACTCATATCAGAGAGGCTGGACTATGAAAGCAGAGGTATGAGAAGTCCCGTACCTATTTGTTGCTTCATACAGTCCTTGCTGTTTTCTTCTACAAATACTTAATTAACAGTTACCCTGAGGTAGGCACCATTCTTGATGCTAGCAATACAGTGATGAGCATGACGAAGGGTCTGCCTGATGTTCTTTCTAGGAGGAGATACAGATTAATAATACATATGCAAATAAATGTGTAATGTACAAGTGTTACAGGAAACAGTGAAAGTAAGGGAAGTGAGACTAATGGTTAGGAAAAGGAGAGTACAGGATGGTGGTCTAGAACAATCTCTCTAAGAAAGAGACATTTATAATGTCACTTAAGTTTGGATAGACGCAACGGGATGTCTTCCAGAGACTATAAGTAATTGATCTGTGTTGGAGAATAAAGTGATGGGAGTATAAAAGGCATGAAGCTCCTGGAGATACATAGGGCTATATACTGAGAGGTATGTGTGGGGTGCCCTTAGTAACACTCTTACAAGTGGTATTGGAAGACCAGCAGGGAGTTTGTATGCTGATGGTAAAGGGAAGGTGGAGAGGAGGCAAGTCTAGGCACGAAGCCCAGGTATCAATGTGACACAGTTGTTGGATGATGAGATGGTGCGGTTATCATCAGCAGCAGCAGCAACAGTATTCAATGAACTCCTCCTATGGAATAAGGGACTGCTTGAAGCATGTTACTACAATTAACTCTTCTAATTCCTCAATAGCCTCTGAACCAGAATGTGTATGTACCTTGCCCAGGCCATTCTACCTAGTTCCTGGCAGAGAGAGAATGGTGTTCTAGGCCGTCTGGGGGTCCAAAGCTAGGGCTCAAACAACTATGCAGGACTGCCTGACACAGTGAGAGACAATGAGGTCTGGGAAGGAAGGAAGGGCTGTAGTGGTGCTATAAGGTGCATTAATTGGCAGGGCTTACTCAATTGATTGAGGGTGTGGTGGTGATGGAGAGGAATGAGTAGAAAATGCTAGATTCATAGGATCTAGCTTGGAGAGCCTTATGGACCAGGATACCACCAAAAGAGACATGTACTTGTTAGCCAAGTTCCAGTTGGATAGCCCTCTAGACTACACAGTAAATGCTGGAAATTTCTCACAGATGATTTATTTGATAGTTATCCAAAAAGGACCAATTTTTGCTTAATTAGGGAGAAGATTCCTACAGTATATGGCAGAATAAACCATGTCTCTGTACTGCTCAAAATATTCTGATAAATCCTCAGTGATTCTTTTCCTGGGATTAAAATAAATAAATAAATGAAAGAAAGAAAGAAAGAAAGAATGAATTTCATTCCATTTCCCTCTGTTTTCCTACTAAAAGCTCAATGTCCAATAAACTGGACCCAGCAAATGGCTGGGCCCCTGACAGATACCCAGGCACTTAGACCCTGAATGGTCTATTAGGAATGGCATGGACTCCAATGTTGGAGAAACCAGGGCTATGGTACCTAGTGAACTTTGTTGAGTCATTTGATTTCCCAGTCAGTGCTGGGATGACCTCTGACACGTCATCTTGGGTAGAGGACCAAATAACAATCATCATAATAACATTTGTTGTGCTATTTCCAGTGTCTCAAATTATTCTGTCTCTGAATGTGGTTTCTTTTTTTTCTTTTAGATTTTACTTATTTATTTTTATTTATTTATTTATTTACTTACTTAGAGAGTATGTGTGCAAGTAGGGGGGTGGGTGGGCAGAGGGAAAGGGATAGAGAAAATATCCCCCATACTCTGCACCGTGCATGGAGCCTGATGCAGGACTCCATCTCTGGACCCTGAGATCATGACCTGAGCCAAATCAAGAGTCAGTCGCTTAACCAACGGAGACACTCAGGCACCCCTTTGAATCATCCAAAAACCCTTCACACAAGGTACAGATGGAGAAAACTGAGGCACAGAATAGTTAAATAACTTGCCCAATTTCACATTTGCCAAACTAGTACTGAGCCTGGATTACACCCAGGGCAGCCTGACTCCATCCTCTTAATCACAACCTCTAGGTGACAAAGTTCGAATGCATATCATATGTAAAGCATCTGGCACATAAGAGACCCTCGGCTAGTGCCCTTCCCCTCTGCTCTTTTCTGCTGCTTAACACAAAACATACTAAAAATGGTCAGCTGGCTGTTTATAGTGTTGATAACTCCTATTGGTAAATAATGCAAATCAGGTGTTTTCCATTTAAACTTGGTCAACTGGAATCGCCTTCCAAACCAAGCAAGTAAATAGTATTAAATGAATGTTCTTTTACATGAATGTAGATCAGCATTAGAGGTATATATATTCAACCAGCTCCAACCTGAAAGCATGGCCTATGGAGGACTCCCTCCTCTTCCTCTGATTTTTCACTGAGTTGTTTCCTAGGAGGTATGCTGGAAAGATATGCTGGCTTTGAGATATGTCAACCTGATCAGGTTTCTCTTTCCAAGAACTCTTTTTCTGTAAATTTCTCAAAAGAAATTACTGTACAAGATTTGGAAGGGAGGAGTGGAGCAGAGGCCATTTTCTTAGTTTATACATGGTCAGTAACGATTTGTCTCAGTGGTGTGTGACAGTGGCTAGGGCTGTTACTGATCATCTTCCACTGAAACCTCCTCCAGCATCCCAGACTGCTGGGTCAGGTGTGCATGCTCAGTTCCATGATTAAGGACCCAGCTTCTTCAGGACACCCACACCAGGGTCAGAGGCAACAGGAACTGACACGGACTTTGGCCCATCCTCAGGAGCTTATGCCTGTTGGCTCCAATTTGCCCTTGCTCTCCCCAGCTTCCCATCTATCTTCCCTTCCTAAGTTCCTGTCCTATGAATTTGAAGTCCTGGCCTCAGACACAAAGACAACAGTCTTACAAAAAACTCTTATGCCATAGAATAAAATATACTTGCTTAGTTTGAAAGGCTTTTCCCATTACCCAAGTTTAAATCAATCAAATGGGAAACCTTTGTACAATAGTCTTGCAAAGATCAATTTATCTATCTAATATCTATCTCTCTGTCTATCATCTATCACCTATTATCTATCTATCTATCTATCTATCTATCTATCTATCTATCTATCTATCTATCATCTACCTATTATCTATCTATCATCTGTCTTTCTAACTATCATAGTTATTTTCCCCCAATTGAACCCTGACTCTACTGAAGAATAATATTTGAGACATCTGCTTAGTCTTCAGAGACTGGTTCTCCCAAAGCAAATAATAAACAAAAAAGAAATTCTTGGGGCGGCTGGGTAGCTCAGTCAATGGAGCATCTGACTCTTGCTTTTGGCTCATGTCATGATCTCAGGGTTGTGAAATTGAGCGCCATGTTGGGCTCCATGCTCAACACAGAGCCTGCTTGAGATTCTCTCTCTCCCTCTGCCTGCTCTGCTGCACACACACTCTCTCCCTAAAATAAATAAATAAATAAATAAATAAATATAAAAATTTTAAAAGAAAAAGAAATTCTGCCTTGTGGTGTTTGTCAGTTTTCATGATGGGAATGACCCCATCATGGCCAATTTCAAGCTACCAATGTGATATCACTGGATGCAGACGTGGGAAGTTCTGTGCAGTAACACACCATTCTACAGTGTTTCCAACCTACAGATCAAATACACATAAATAGCCTCAAGAGCTTATTCAGGCATTGGTCAGGGCCAAATTGTAAATACCTTTGGGCTTGCAGGTCATATGATCTATGCTGTAACTATTCAACTCTGTCATTTTAGTTAGAAAGCAGCCATAAATAAAACAAATGGGTATGGTTGGGTTTCAATAAGATTTTATTTATAAAAATAGGTGATGTAACAGACTTAGTCAGCAGGCTATTTTTTGCTGACTCCTGGCATAGATGATAGCAAAATGTAGAAAAATAATTAGGGTGTTCCTGGGTGGCTCAGTCAGTTAAGCGTCTGCCTTCAGCTCAGGTCGTGATCTCAGGGTCCTGGAATCAAGTACTTCATTGGACTCCCTGCTCAGTAGGGTGTCTCCTTCTCCCTCTCTCTCTTCCTGCTGCTCCCCTTGCTTGTGTTTTCTCTCTGTGTGTCAAATAAATAAATATAGTCTTTTTAAAAAAGAAAGAAAAGAAAAAGAATTAGTTTTGAGTTTCTGGTATTTCTGTCTTTGTTCTTAATATGGTTTATTTAATTCTAAGCTTATTATAATGTCACTTTATAGTGGCTCTGTTCAACAACCATTAACTCTTGGAATTTCTCTCAGTTCTGAGGTCCCTGCAAACTCACGTCCTGGGTTCTGCTTTAGGTCAGCCCATCCAGCTGTGTGGCTGGGGGCAAATGATCTCTGTCCTCTCACCAGGGAAACAGGGGCGAAACCTCTCCAGCTGTGCTTGAAAAGGATGAGACACTATCTATAGAACAGACAAGCAGCAGGGGTTAAGTAAGTGATGAAGGAGGAACTACATTAATAATTCACATCTCTCTTCAGTTATGGCTTCCGGGACAGTCCGTAAGGGACAGAAGCTGGAAGGAAGGGAGGAGAAAGCACAGGGGATACAACTCGCTTCTACGCCAAACACTACAAAGTGCTTCAATTTTTCATTCACTTCATCTTCACACCAAAACTTGGAGAAGATTGTCACCTCTATTCTACAGATGTGAAGCCGTTAGATGCAGAGAGGTGGAGCGGTCATTTGATGATCAGAGCCAGAACCGAGTCTCCTCCAGATCTGCCCAATTAAAAAATCCTCTCCCCATTGTGTTAGTGAGTCCGTACTGGGAAACCAGTGCTCAGAGTTGAGTTGGTAATAACAGCTCAGGGGTAATCAGCATTTTATTCCAGTGATAAGTTGGATTGGACATCAAATTTGGAGACTTGTCCTGAATAGCTACATTGGCTGGTGCTGCTCATACAATGATCAGTGCAGGTGGACCTAAATCAGTGGACATATGTTAAACATTCAAGGCACTAAACTAGGTAATAGGAGTGCTCAGATAAATGAGATAGCCTTCTCTTTCAAGGGGCTCCTGGCGCAGCCAGGGAGACAGACTGATCAAATACTGAGTCCAGTGCAGCCCTTGATGGCATGACCAGGCCTGTGGGTGGTTGAAGCATAGTTACTTCCAGCTATATACTCCCATCTCATTCTATCTCCCTCTCCCTCCCCCGATCCAGCCATTAAAGGTGATCTCATGATCTGGCCACATGATAAATATATTGTGATTCAAAGTCAAACACTTTAAATTTACCCCCATCTATTTAAAGATGTAGATTCTATTTGCTCTCTGTGACTCTTGGCTTCTGTTCCAAGTTCCTGATTAGTTATTCATACCAACTGGTTTGGGTTCTTCTATGTAGGATGATTGTCATGAGATCTATTCTCACCCTTTGCATGATAGACTATGTTTCTCTGATGAATCACCAGGCAGCATACCCTCAACTTTGAGATGACTGTTAACATGTCAGTAGTCTTTATCACAACAAAATAAACTCTAGGGTAAATGACTTTATTTTATTTATTTCTGATTTCTCACAATAGCCCTCAGAGAGTAGAAGGTTTAGTAACAATTTGCAAGTGAGTCAGTAATTTGTTTTTTTTCTAAAGACTTCATTTCTTTATTTGACAGAGAGAGACACAGCAAAAGAGGGAACACAAGCAGGGGGAGTGGGAAAGGGAGAAGCAGGCTTCCTGCCAAACAGGATCCTCCATCCCAGGACCCTAGGATCACGACCCAAGGTGAAGGCAGATGCCTAATGACTGAGCCACCCAGGTGCCCATGAGTCAGGAATTTAAAGAGAACACAGCAGGGTTGACCTGATTCCATTCGCCAGTGTCTGGGGCCTTAGCTAGAAGATGTGAGAATAGCTGGGGTTATGCAAAGGGGTAATGGCTAGAATCACTTGGACACTTCCCTGCTTACAGGTTGAGAACCTGGGCTGGGATGACTGGAAGACTACATTCAGAAAATTTCAGCAGGAGCACCATCACATGGCCTCTCTATGTGCTTTGGGCTTCTTGATGGGAAGGTTCTGAGAGAATCCATGAGATATTCATGGAAATATTCAGAAGCTGACCCAGCCTTGGAGGCCTTGATGCCATATTCTGTTATTACAAAGACGTTAGCTGTTAGTCAAGGGGAAGGGAGTTAGACTTAGCTTCCAGAGGTCAAGGTTAGTAGGGTAGGTGGGAGTGAGGTCAAATTGCAGAAGACCTAGTGGGATAGAAGATACTGTTCTGGTCATCTTTGAAACGTGTTCTACACATGCTCCAATGGCATTCTTTCAGCCTCTCTCTGCCTCTATCTACACATTCTGGAGTAGTTCGCCCTGGCATCTTTCTTCGCGTATTAGTTCCTTTTCCTCTTTCTCCCTTCTGGACTATAGAACTAGCCTCCTAGATGGGGATGTTCCAGTCTCAACCCCCTTTCAGGTTGTTCTGCCCTGAAGCCAGAGATATTTTCCTAAAATTCAGGCCTTACCCTTGGCCCGTGGGGGTCTTCTTCCACTAGCCTGACACTTGATGTTCCATCTCTTTACGCAGCCATCCAAGATGTTTCTTGATCTAGCCTTGTCTATGTCTACCTCTTTTCTCTCACTGTTCCGTGAATTCAAAGTAATCCTCTCAACATGAAGAGTTGGATCACCTTGCCATGCCCCAGTACCTGGAAGAGAACAAATGTTTGACAAATTGCCACTTTTATCCAGTTATCCATATTACTGAATGTGGTCTCCCCATGAGAGAGTAATAGAAGCACTCCAAGACACTGTGTTTTGTTTCAGAGTTTAAAGAACGTAGGGGTGCCTAGGTAACTTAGTTGCTTGAACATCTGACTCTTAATTTCAGCTCAGGTAATGACCTCAGGGTTCTGAAATTGAGTCCCAGGTGGGGCTCGATGCTCAACAGGGAGACTGCTTAAGATTCTCTCGGTCTGCCCCTGCCCCTACTCTCTCTCTCATTCTCTAAAAATAAATAAATCTTTTAAAAAATTTGTAGAAGGGACTAAAATAAGGTTGCAATTTGGTTATTTGGGTTAAAGGAGTATTTGAAATGCAATATTGCAGATGGAATTAGATTTTTATTTGTACTCTGTACTGGGTGCAAAAATCATAGAAAATAAATTCAGTTTTGTCTTTATTTTCACTGGAAATGTGGGCTTCATGCACAAAAAGCTGAACCACCGTATCCGTAGACAACTAGCGGTAGAAAAGAGGACTTTGTATCTGCATCACCATTTCTGGTGTGAGCAGTATCAAATGCGGGAGGAGCTTTGAACCGGTGAATAGAGATACCTACCACGCACACACTCGCATTATAATTGTCCGCTTACTTGACAACTTAATTAACAAATATTTACCGAGCACCTGCAGTTGGACGGGGTCAATTTTGGATGGTGGGACTAGGGAAAGGAATCAAAACATCCATGCCCTTGTCCACCTTGTGTGTGAGCAAAAATTCAAGGTAGGTCTACCTTTTCATGAGATGGTTATGCAGTTTCCTCCACAAAGAGCCAGTTTGCTATATAGTCTCAAATACATCATCAGTATTTCATGAAGAAAAGACATCTTGTAAGTTTTCAGTATGTCAGATTTTATTTTTTCCACTTACTCCAGTAGTGTACAGCTTGAGGGCCCTTAGACTTATCCTTCAGAGGATATTCAGACATGTTGTAGGCAGGAGCATAGGGAAGTGTTGATTTCTGCTTATTTTTGACCTACAAAAGCAATTCCATGTGATGCAATTTATGTGTTGTCCTGAATTCTCTGAGCAAAATTTGTAATAGTAATAAAGAGAGTATTATTCCCAGTTTTAGTAACCATTCCTAGAATTCAGCATCAGACCTGATGGTAAGACTTGGTTTTAGGTAAAGATGATGTATTGAATTAAGGGAAAGTCTCATTGTCTTGTTGAGCCACAGAGACCATAGAGGCTGGGGCTGGCTCCACTTCCTATCCTACCTAGTCACACTCCTGTGATCCTGAGATCTCTGAGCATTCCTGTTTCCCTCTTACAGTTTATTTTACACTATCAAGAGAAAAGACACATGAAGAAATAATGCGATTATTTAAAGGAATAGCAAAGTTAAATTAGTGACATAGGTCTCCTTTGTTTACAGAGCATTCCATATGAATTATCATTTTATTTAATTGTTACAAACATCCCATTAAGTGGGCTTTATTATTCTCATCAAATCGAGAAACCGGGGCTCAGAGAGGTGACATATTGTCCAACATTGCCT
Source organism: Spilogale gracilis (assembly GCA_004023965.1). Classification (NCBI taxonomy): domain Eukaryota; kingdom Metazoa; phylum Chordata; class Mammalia; order Carnivora; family Mephitidae; genus Spilogale; species Spilogale gracilis. The sequence goes on from PITA01000521.1 coordinate 118,796, forward strand.
ACCCAGAAAAAGGCAGTGGTGGGATTTGAAGTCTGTTTATTAGAGCTTACAATAAAACATATTCTATGTTCAGGTGCCCCAGGTACGCTGACCTTTTCCATGAATGGAGTTCATCTCCTATTTGACCATGAGCACTCACATGAGTTGGTTCATCCATGGCAGTAGAATAGAATAGAACAAAAGAAAGATCAAGACTGTTCTATTAAATGAACTGAGTGTTGCTGGAGGGAAGGTGGGTGGGCAGACGTAATTGGGTGATGAGCATTAAGGAGGGCACTTGACATGTAATGAGGTGTTATATGCAACTGATGAATCACTAAACTCTACCTCTGAAACTAATAATACACTGTATATTAACTAAATTGAATTTAAATTTAAAAAGTTAAAAGAATAAATAATTTTAAAGTCCAGCTATGGGGAAAAAAAACACAGTGTTCTGTTAATCTTTGGAACAGCATTTCTTAAGAAATATTGGGTAGAACACTGATTTATTTTTTTAAGATTTAGTTTATCTATTTGAGAGAAAAAGAGAGAGAGAAAGACAGAGTCAAAGCATGAACACAGAGGAGGAGGCAGAGCTAGAGGGACAAGCAGACATTCTCTAGAGCCCAGAAACCTGAGATCATAACCTGAGCCAAAGGCAGACTCTCTACTCCCTGAGCCACCCAGGCGCCCCTCGAACACTGACTTCATTAGAAACTTACTCTTTGATCAAAAGAAAATTTTGAAGCTCAGTTAGATGGAATTGAACAGTTTCGTTTCTTTTAGCATAGGCATTGCCATAGATCTACGAGAGTAATATACATTTGAATCTCCAAGAAGACACCTTGAGATATAAATTTCACGCATCTATTTATCAACAACCAACAGATAACTTTTTGAATAAGTAAATCCTAAGACTCGTGTTCTATAGAGTACATTTTGGAAACACTGGATTAGAAGAGTCACCTCTGATTCCTGATAAATAAGTTATGTCTTTTCTTCATGGCGCAGCTTGCTGTGCTGGGAGGAAAGGAACATGTGTTTCAGCCAAATCTGGGGTGAAACCTCAGCTCCATCATTGACCAGTCGTGCTCACTTGGGCATAGTATTTAATCGCATGAGGGCTTTGCTACTCCATGTACAAAAAAGAGATAACAATTTCAAAAGTTTCAAACTGCTGTTGAGAATTGAACAGAGCACTATTGAGCATAGCCTGGCAGATACTTGGCCCTCAGTCAAGCATAATTATTTTTCTCTCTCCTACAACTCAATTTGAGTCTTTGCTTCCCATTCCCAGACTACTGAAGGCAATTTCTATAGACAACACTTGTCAATGGCCCTCATCCAAGGGAATGTCTCACAAACACGATCTGCAGAGCATAGGATGCAACAATTCTTGTATAATGTGGAATGTTAAGGTTCATTATATCCCTCTTCCATTCCGCCATGGCATCGTTTTTATTTCCATGTGCCTATATGGGAAGTTTCTCACCCTGCAACATCTGACATCTCCTTGATGCTTCCTTCACTCTTTCAACTGCTTTTCCAGCCCATGTGGCCATGTATTATAATCCTTCACTGCAAGCCTTGAAATCTAATGAAGCAAGAGTGAGAAGTAAGCCTTCTTTCATCACTCTGCATTTTGCAAGTCACTGGTTTCAACAGGGTATGGTTATGGGACTGTAACAATGCTTTTCCTGTGGGAATTAACTAATGGGTTTTCTGTGGAGCAGCTTTCCCTCTCTCGATCTCTACCTGAGTGTTGAGATTCATAGGATGTTCAGTACCTTCTTTTAGGCATTAGCCATGGCAGACCACTTGAAGACTTCCGCTTCATTAGCAAGGTCGCCGTAAGAGAGAACTATTTTCTCAAAATATTTTTTTTTCTCTCTCCAGTTAAATCATGTAGTGCTTTTGCTAAAATGTGAAACACAGTTGACACTTTTTACACTCAAATTCTTACTGTTTTCTTTGTAGGAGAAGGGGGAGAGGTAGGAAAGGAAGGGAGGAAGGAAGGCATGGGCACACGAAAGTACTTTCTGGACCAGGGAGAGAGGAAAGCAGGAGCCATCACTGGACTGAGATCCTCATTCTTCTTCAGCAAAAAAGAGAACCAAGCGTCTTCACAGGGCATGTCAAGATCAATGGCTTTGACTCTCATCGGGCTCAGGGCCACATTGTAGGTGAACAAGCCATTATTTCCGGTCTGTTTCTCTTACTTCATTCAAGGTGATGAAGGTCTGCCATGATGTGAAATAACATGTCTCTGTGCAGATATGTTAAGCAGGTAACAGGCTGGGGTTCTTCCCAAAGTAAGTGGAAAGAAACCAACCAAGGAAACAAACATGTATTGAGAGTATTGACTGTAGCCATGAAGAGAGCAGGTCTGGGCACTCTCCATGTCTTTTCAGAGAAGGTCTGATTCAGTCATCCTTGCTGCAGCTCTGTGAGATAAATATGAATCTACCCATGAGGAAAATGGGGTTCAGAAAGCCCAGGTAATTTTCTTAGGGTCACCCAGCTACGACGGACAGAGAGAGACGGGTTGCCACTCTAGTTCTGTCTGCTCAGGCTACAGGGTGCTGACACGAACAGCTGCTTCCCTCCCACTGTGGATCTTTTGGGGGTCACATGTCATTATCCCTCTGGACCCATCTCCTTTTAAACCTATCAAGTTCCACTTCTGTTTTTTTTTAATGAGAAATCATTTACTTTTTAAAAAATATTTTATTTATTTGATATAGAGAGACACAGTGAGAGAGGGAACAGAAGCAGAGGGAGTGGGAAAGGGAGAAGCAGGCTTCCCTGCTGTGCAGGGAGCCCAAGGCAGGGTTCAAATCCAGGACCCTGGGATCATGTCCTGAGCCAAAGGAAGACACTTAATGACTGAGCCACCCAGGCGCCCCTCATTTACTTTTTTGACTGCATTTCCAAGCACTTTGACAATTCCTAAAGGTAGTGTTTATAAGGCTATAGAAAAGTTGAAAGGGGGTTAATAGTGTGTGTGTGTGTGCATGTGTGTGTGTGCACATGAGAGAAACAGAGACAGAGAGAGAGTAGGCTCTGAAAGTCAGCGGCGCCATGTTAACATTCACAGCAGGTCTTGCATCTGCACACACACACACACACACATGCACACGCATACACACATGCTCTGAATATCATAGCTCATAAGGCTTGTTTACACTACAGTTCAGTGAAAATCTTTTCTATTATTTACTTTGTTTTGAAAAAGTGAAAGGGAGAGACAGATAGGCCAGAGAGACAGAGACCAAGAGACAGAAAGGAAGAGAAAGAGAGAGAGATTCCCTGCCATTAATTAGCAGGACTATAAATGCATGTGAAATAGAAGGGGTGGCCTGGCCTACAATTCAACTTAAATCATAATTCCTGAGATAGAGCTCTCCTCTCAATGCTAATGGGAACCAGATGCCTCTTGTTAATAATAATGTATGCTCATGGGAGAAAAAAAAGAGACAGAGACACTTCAAGTTTTGTTTTATCCAAAATTATTGGTGTTCTCTAGCTAAGAACAATGTACAATTCCATAATATATTAATATTGAAAACCTACTGTTATTCGTAGAAGGTCACCTGCATCATTTACCTCCCTACAAGAACATAACGTAGAATGTGAAAGGTACTTTTATTTTTATTTTATTTTATTTTTTTAAAGATTTTATTTATTTGACAGAGAGAAACACAGCCAGAGAGGGAACACAAGCAGAGGGAGTGAGAGAGGGAGAAGCAGGCTTCCCGCCGAGCAGGGAGCCCGATGTGGGACTCGATCCCGGGACTCCGGGATCATGACCTGGGCCGAAGGCAGTCGCTTAACCAACTGAGCCACCCACGCACCCAAGGTACTTTTATTTTTTTATTTCTGTATTTTATTCATTCTGTATTGGTATGAGTCCTTCCATTCAGGATATAAGATCAATACTCATACTGACACTATTTTCTCTTTTTCTACTTTAAATGATGCTGTTTCAAACTTAATTCAAGTTGTGATACTAAAAAATAAGAAAGTACAAATTTATTAATATACAAATTATTTAATTACAAATGAAAATCATACATTTCAGTCTTATTATTTTGGCATTAAAACATTATCCATTATAATCAAGTTCATCTAATGAATCAATCATTAATTGAAAACTTGAACAATTAAAATGGGGAGACTGTTTTTAAGGGGTGATAATTCATTTTTTTTAAGATTTTATTTATTTATTTGATAGAGAGAGATCACAAGTAGGCAGAGATGCAGGCAGAGAGAGAGGAGGAAACAGGCTTCCTGCCGAGCAGACAGCCTGAGGTGGGCCTAGATCCCAGGCCCCTGAGATCATGACCTGAGCCACCAAAGGCAGAAGCTTTAAACCCACTGAGCCACCCAGTTGCCCAAGGGTCACGTGATAATTCATTTTTATTTATTTTTTTTTTTAAGATTTTATTTATTTGACAAAGAGAAACAGCCAGAGAGGGAACACAAGCAAGGGGAGTGAGAGAGAGGGAGAAGCAGGCTTCCCGCCGAGCAGGGAGCCTGATGTGGGACTCGATCCCAGATCTCCGGGATCATGACCTGAGCCGAAGGTGGTCGCTTAACCAACTGAGCCACCCAGGCGCCCCGATAATTCATTTTTAAACTAAACTTATTTATATGCGAAGCAATGCTAAAGAAGGCTTTTTCTAAAATAGTTAACTTTTTGGAAATTTGACAACACATTTGCCATTTAAATGATACTTTCCTCTGCCTTTTTCTCTTGCTATGTGAAGTTGTTCGATTTTTTTCAGTGTAAGCGAAGTACTACCTGCCAAGCACATGCATTTATCAGATGAATATATTCTTGATTAAAACATGCAACAGAATTTAGTAATAAAGCACATGACCCAATTATACAGGTGTGTCCCAATGTATGTAGTCACATCTTCCAAATCACCTAGGCTAAAATGGGGGTACAATGGCCAAGACATGGAAATAATCTAAATGTCTACTGATGGATGAATAGATAAAGAAAATGTGCTATATGCAATCGCATATTATTTGGCCATAAAAAATGAGGAAATCCTGCCTTTTGCAAAAACAAGGGTAGACCTTGAGGGCATTATGCTAAGTGAAATAAGTCAGATGGAGAAAGACAGATACCATATAGGCTCACTTATATGTGGATTCTGGAAAAAAAACAACTTTTAGAAATAGAAAGTAGATTGATGGTTACTTGGGATAGCGGAAATGAGCAAAGGTGGTCAACGCGTATAAAATTCCAGATATAAAGGGGATAAGCTTTGGGGATGAAGTGTACAGCATGATAATTACAATTAACGATATAAGTTGGTTGTATATTTGAAGCTTGCTAAGGGAGTAGGTCTTAAAATTTCTCAACACCCACAGACACATAAGTTGTAACTATGTGAGGTGATGAGCATATTAACTGTGATAAACTTTTCTGTGATAAACTTTTCACAATACACGCCTGTATCAGATTATCGCCTCGCACACCTGAAACTTACACAATGTTTTTTGGGAGGGTTCTTTGTTGTTGTTGTTGTTTAGATTTTATTTACTTATTGAGAGAGAGAGAGAGAGGGAGAGAGAGAGTGCGCAAGTGGAAGGAGCGGCAGAGGGAGAGAGAGAACCCCAAGCGGACTCCACATAAGCATGGAGCCCATCTCTGGGCTCAGTCTCATGACTCTGAGACCATGACATGAGCCAAAATCAAGAGCGGGACTCTTAACAGACTGAGCCACAGAGATGCTCCTGAAATACACATTGTTATATGCCAATTTTATCGCAGTAAAATTAGAAAAAATAAAACAAAAGCAGGAAAAGTCTTACTGTGTGACGTTAGGCATGCTACTTGACATCACTGGGCCTTAGTATCCTCATCTGTAAAATGAGGAACAATAACAACTATCTCACACGATTTTTGTGCAAGTTCGATGAGATAATTTGTATAACATCTTTAACAGCTCTTGGAATACGATAAGAGATGAGTATACTTAGGCTATAATAATTATGATGTTTCTTTCTTGCTGGTAGCTGAATTTGTTCTCTGAAACCCATCTGATAGCTGTAAAATTACAGCACGTGGGCAGAAAGGACAATGGGCGGCCACCAGTTATATTTTGGCCCACTAGAGGGAGCCAGAGGCAACCGAGCAACCATCTTTCCCAAACCTAACTCTATTATGCATTATCTATAGATGCCAGATACTGATAACATGTCTATGGTAAATACACTGTTATGCAAAATTGTTAGTTGGCTCCAAAGATGTGTAAAATATAATTTTATATCTCAAGAAACTTAGAGACAATTGAAGAAATGAATAACATGCATTGAAAACCCCATTTAATGGTTAAGTATGGCAGTAATAGATCTCAGAACAATAGTAAATTGAATTCTTCATGGATGACTTAGACACTGTGTTAAAGAATGTCTGGAAGTTTGAATCATTACATTGTACACCTGAAACTAACAACACTCCATAATAATTATACTTCAATAAGGATATAAAAAGAACGAATTATGTAAGTATTTTAAAAAAAATCTCTGAAAAGGGAATAATGTGTCCCTTTGAATAGACATAACCTGGAAATATTTCATGCACTTAAAAAGGACCCTGAAAGATGAGTAGGATTTACAGTTCTGGAATCAGCATTCCAGAAAATGAAAAAAAGTGATCCAAGGAGGGAAGATATTAATATGCCAGTCTCCTTCTAAAGGAGGGCTCCTGTTTACTTCTTCATGCCTAATTAATCTTCCTAAGTCCTGACTCCACTCCTCCCCGTATCAAATGTTGTAAATTATTCCCCCTGCTTACTGAATTGAACCAAATGTCTTAGCCTAGCATCGCATGCCTGGTTTTTTAATTCAGAAATAAGGATGGAATTATATGCTGTGGTTGGCCAATAAAAGTAAGTGACAGGTCAGGCATGGGCTGTATCTTAGATGCAGTGGGAACAAGTGAAGGATCTTGAGCAGCTGAGTGGTGTCCTTTAGAATCAATATTAAAATTATATCACACACGCAAAATCAAGTAATGCAAGACAAAGGATTCTTATTCAATTTACTATCTTAAAAATGCAGCAATCCAACTTTACTAATTGGTAGAGATTGAAATCACCAGCAAAATACTCATTTTTAAGTTGTTTTTTTTTTTAAGTAGAGTAAAAATAAGGAAACCAAAAAATAAAAATAAAAGTCATAGTTGTTTCAGCTATCTTGTGTCTCTTTTTCTCTTGTGGGTTGGGGACCTGGGGAGAAGCTTGATCAGTAGTGGAAGTTGCTTTCCCTTCTAGGCTTATCCAGTTTGAGGCATGCCGGTTATAAAAGGCAAGATATTGCAGGTTTACAAGACATAAGACTTGGGGAAAAAAATAATAATAATTAAATTAAAAAGAAAATGTTCTCTCTGGGGCACCTGAGTGACTCAGTTGTTAGGTGTCTGCCTTTGGCTCAGGTCATGATCCCAGAGTCCAGATCAAGCCCTGCATTAGGCTCACTGCTCAGCGGGAAGCCTGCTTCTCCCCCTCTCACTCCCTGTGCTTGTGTTCCCTCTCTAGCTGTGTTTCTCTCTGTCAAATAAATAAATAATCTTAAAAAAAAAAAAGAAAGTATTCTCTCTTTCCCTCTTTCTGTCTCTCAGAAAAATTAAAACTCAACTACAGTGAGTCACGCTAGCTACTTGGGGAGGAGGGCAATTTTTGAACAGCTTTGTCAATCACTCTAGAGGATAACTGAGTAAAGCCGTATTATGACACTGGCCTTTGAAAAAACAGTCACTTATAATAAAAAGTTTCCAGCACAGAGTTAACATAGCTTGGGGGAAATCTGTCCTCCCTGTCCAGATTGTGAGATTTCCTATGTGCATAATGCATCACATAACTTGAAATATCTAATGTGACTTTAGTTTCATAAGTTGTGAAGAAACATCATTTTTTAAAATCTTTATATAATAAATAAAACATGTCTTAATGTGTACTAACCCATTGAACTCTCCACCCAGCTTTGCCCATCTCTTCACGGTGCCCAACAGCTGCTTTAGAGCAAATACTCTACTTAAGGTATTAGGTAACTGCAGGAGATTGAAGAAGAACCAGTCATAGTCCCTGCTCACAAACAACGGACCAGCCACAGGGATAAGATAAGAGACCAGATATTAATGCCCAGAAGACTGAACAAACATGTAGTGGAAATTCACCAGCCAAAGGCTCTTGTCTCCTTTGAACCGAAACGTTATAGAAATATGAAAGTTAGGGGAGATACTGAGCAGATGCAGTATTCAAGACAAGAAATAATATGAACAAATCTTTAGAATAGAAGAAATGTAGACCACATTTAGAGCACAATAATACTCTGATTTAACTGGCCTGAGGAATGTCTTCAAAGAAGGGGTAGAGAACGGGTGCCTGGGTGGTACAGTCGGCTAAGTGTCCAACGCTTGGTTTGGGCTCAGGTTGTTATCTCAAGACCATGAGATTGATCCCTGTGTTGCCCTCTATGCTCAGCAAGGAGCCTTGCCTAGGACTCTCTCTCCTCTCCTTCTGTCCCTCCTCCCCTCTTTTTCTCTAAAATAAAAATGAATAAATCTTTAAAAGAAGGGGGGGGGGACAACAACAATGTCACCAGACAGCTGAACTTGATAAAACTATACTGGCATGCAAGGCCAGTTTACCGTATTGGCGTTCAATCCAGTAAGCAGTCAGGGGTCATTTATAACATTTGATATGGGGAGAGGCTAAGTCAGTCACAACTTTAAAATACGCAATGGTTGTAAAATAACAAATGAGTGACAAGTGGGAAAACCATGGGTAGCAAGGAGACCAGCAACAGTCCCGTGTTCAGAGGAGCATGGGAAGCCCAGATTTCATTTGGTGGAAATAGAAAAGCTTCCTTACTGAGAGAATTGATGATGATTTGGATGCATTAAGCAGAGTTTAGATTGGTTGATCTCAGAAAACAGGAGATTTGGTGGTGCTCATACAGAATTTCATACAGAAATAGCAGAGCTGAGAAGAATTAGAAATTGGAGTTTGGAGGTCCTAGATTATGTAACTATGCAGATCAAAATAGATATATCCCGCATTAGGAGAGGAACATAGGCTTAGAACTAAAGAGGAAATTTAAGGCAAGGTTTATGTGTTTGGAACTTATCTGAATGCATTGGATATAATCACTTTATCTTTGATATAAAAATTATAGGAAGTAAATATTATTTCCAATTTTTACTAAAGTGGTTTTTACTCTTTAAATATATTATGAATCCTCTATCTAATTTCTTCTAAGTCCACAGTCATTTGGTACTGATATATGTCATTTCATTCTTTTATGTTATTTCATTAAGAATTTCCAGTGCTTGATAATGCCAACCATTCTATTTTCTGTCAAAACCAGTGATCCTGACCACTATCAATCAGTTTGAATAGTAATTGACAGGTAACAGAACGATAAGCGATCTTCATGATGGGTCCAAACACTTCTGGTGACAACTCTTAACTTTAGTCAAAGTTTTAGCAGACATAGCTACTAATGGCCGGAAGCAGACATTTGTACATTTTTTGAATGAAATATGGGTATGTATCAGAAGGCTTAAAAAGAAGCCATACATTTTTACATTGAAAATATACTTCTAAGAATGTATCCCAGGCAGTGAAGCACTAACATATTCACCTTAGCAGTGTTTATAATAAGAAAGAGCTAGAAGTCATGTAAAAAGTCCGTTCATTGCAGGTAAGCAAATCATGATATATTAATATAGGTGACTACTCTACAATCATGAACAATGAAGAAGTGCACACATATTTACTAAAAAGAAAATCCAATGCATTTGTAGCAAATGAAATAGTTTATAAAACCATATGCATAGGGGCACCTGAGTGGCTCAGTCGGTTGACCATCTTACTCTTGGTTTTGGCTCAGGTCATGATCACAGGGTTGTGAGATCAAGCTCCAAGTTGGGCCCCAAGCTCAGTGGGGAGTCTGCTTGAAGATTCTCTCCCTCTGCCCTCTTCCCACTCACACACTCTCTCTCTCTCCACCTGTCAAAGAAATAAGTAAATCTTTAAAAGCCTTAAAAACTATACTCATAGTATAATCACATATATTATGTTAGAATATATATCCATAGATAGTATTTTTGAACATGCTTACCCATATATTTACTTTTGAACAAACCTCTATTATATTTATCATATATATCATATGTGATATATATGTATATATATGAGGATTATTTGCAAAGAAATATGGAAATGCATACATGATACAGTATTGGTAATTAGTTTTGGAATAATTTGGGGTATTTTTTTCCCTCTTTGACATTCTGTGTATTGACCATGTATTAGGTACATTAAAAGAATCCACAATTTATAAATAGTTAAGTGAATCTGATTTATTCTTTTATTATAAAAGTTTGGCTTGTGATAGATATAATGAGACGTTGAGGTCAGAATGTAAACTCAAGGGTAGTTTCTTTTTCTTTTTCTTTTTTTAAAGATCATTTGTTTATTTATTTGACAGAGTGAGAGAAAGTGAGAGAACACAAGCATGGGGAGTGACAGGCGGAGAGGGAGAAGCAGAATCCCGGTTGAGCAGGGGGTCTAATATGAAGCTCCATCCCAGGACCCTGAGCCAAAGGCACACACTTAACCGACTATACCAATCAGGCACCCCTCAAGGGTAGTTTGGCCCCCAATACTGGAAGATTAGGTGAAAGAATAAACTGAGTCACAGACTCCCAGGCTGAGAGAGTCATCCAGAACCCAAGTAATAGGTTATCGTGTGGGGCTGGAAATGTGCCCACTGGTAGAGAGACATAGTAGAAGGCTAGGAAAAACGGTGTCAAAGATCACCACTTCTAATACAACGTCAAGAACAAAGCTCTTCTGGCAGCCCTCAGCCTCAACTTCCTCAGTGAGGAAGCCATCTGTCTCAACATGGCCGCATTTTCAAGCTGTCTGGCAACTGACAAAATGCTTCATCTGTGAAAAGAAGAAGAAAATATAGCAGCGAATACCGAAACAATTTAATAAAGTATAGCAAATAGAGAGAACAAAATTTCCCAAATAAAAGCAAAAACATTTCTTCACTATTGTGGTTGTAATTCCAAGTAAAGCCTTAGGAAGTGTTTCTAAGTGAGTAATTCTGTGTTCACTAGAGGAAATATCCTCGGAAAAGAAGTGCTCAGAACAGCAGAATTTTGATGATGGGGACTGACCCAGGGTCACCCCAAGAATGTACTCTCTGGCTTTAGGGGGAAAAATCCTTGTCAGTATTAGCATTTTTCTGTTCCCTATCAACTTTGGGGGGGCTTTCATACCATCATCATTATTATTAAAAACACATGTCAGAAAAATAAAACTAATATATACATCATCAGCCAGTGTCTTTAACAGGAAAAGGCTGGATTTGAACGGCTCAGCTGTTTCTGTAAATTGTCAAAAAATACATCTGACTAATCCTCCTTACATACAGCCTCCTATTTTTTCCCCCTTCCTACGCCAAAGGGGAATTGAGTGGTTATTTAGACAATATGCATAGGGACTGTGCAGTGTTGGGGCAAGAAGTAACAACAGGAGAGGAATGTTGGAGAGAACATTACTCATGTCTTACTCTTGCAAAGTGATTGAGAGGCAGACAAAAGCAGGCTGGGTGCTGGGAGGAGGAAAAAGCACAGAGGATAAGGCCAGGCAAATGTTTACTCTTCCTTACAGTGTTGAGGTACTGATGTGCTTCCCAACCCTCGGTGTCCCATTTTGCTGAGTGGCAGTTAAAATGGTTCATGTTGTAAGAGAAAAAAACAATGTTTAAACTAGCTCAAGTATTATGGGGAATTTATGGGCTTATGCATCTGACAAGTCTGGAGATTGGATAAGCATTTTTATCAAGGTTCTAGCTCTCCTTCTCCTTGTGCGTCTCAACACCTCCTGCCTGTAAATTTCAGCTTTATCCATGTATCACATTGACCGACTCGGAGAGACTACAGGTGTCCCACAATGCCCAGCTCTACTCCTGAGCATTTCATGACTGGACCACCTTGTAACTAGGCAAAGACTGCCCTAGGCTTTGTTTTCTGAGCCAATCACTTTGTCCAGGCATCACCTTGATTGGCTTAGACAATTCATGAAGTTCAGCCCATTCAGATCACCTGCCTGCTACACAATAGGACAAAGAAGGAACACATGTTGGGGAATCAAGCAGTGTCCACTTCTGTGAACTGATGGACTCTTTTTTTTTTCCCCTTGTCAGGTGACATATCTCAGTCGCTTAAAACTATAACACTAGGCTGAGGAATTTCTTAAGATTCTTTTCCCTAAGTTCACACCCATTCCTCAGAAAATGCAGTGGGCCAAATTCTCAGTATATTTACAGTCTTATAGATAGGCTAGCTGAGTGCAAGGAAACCAATGTCAAGACAAAATGGATCAGAGGTGATTTAGCCTTTTCGGTGTGGGGGAGTTCCCAAGTTTCAAGTTACATACCCCAAGGTGTATTTTTGCAATAGCCACGGTAAAGGGGAAATACAGGATACAAAATAAAGTCAAACCTGGGGACTTAGACAAAGATCTTATTCAGGTGGTCCAGTATATGTCCTGTCCATTGATTTGTCCATTCCAGTCCTCTATTTCCCTAGGAGTGAGGAGGGAGAGGAAACAGAGAAATCCAGAATCCTCCATGATAAGACCAGAGAGATATAGGCCACTACAAGAAAAAATACATATTTTGGGGCACCTGGGTGGCCCAGTCAGTTGAGTGTTTAACTCTTGATTTCAGCTCAGGTCATGAGCTCAGGGTCCTGAGTTCAAGCCTCATGTCAGGCATCACAATGAGCTTGGAGGAGCCTGCTTAAGGTTCTCTTTCTCCCTCTGCTCCTCCTCTTTCTTCTCCCTTGCTCTATTAAAAAAAATATATGCATATATATGTATTATATAGTAATAAAAAAATTAAATATCCATAATTAGATTATAAGACCAAAAATGAGAGGAGGCTCAAATTAGAGTGGAGATCCTACCCTTCCTAACTCTACTATAATTCCTTCCTCTCCACTCCTATCTTCCTCCTCAAGACATATATCTTATGTCAGGTTACTGGAGGGTAAGCATCTCAAAAGTAGTCCTTTCATACCTCCAAAGTGCCTAGAAGGCTGCCCAGCCTATTGTATATACTCAGTAAGTATTTGTTGATGAACGGTGGGCGCCTGTCTGAGGCACTGCGTAGTCAGACAAAAGAAACCATGAAAATGTAAATATAAGGTCCTCTTCATTCTTCCTGTGCTACCTTCTACTCTCCACTTTGCTCCACCTGTAGCTCCAGCTGTCCACACACAACCTTCTTGTGGGAAGCTTTAATTCCTAGGCAAAGCAGCTTATGCAAAGACATGCCTGAGTGACCCCCTAGTATATATGATTTAATCTCTTGAGTGCTAGGGACAAAACCATGCAGAGGTAGATAAATTAGTAGGAGGGTAGGTAAGTGGGTAGGTGGGTAGGTAGATAAAGATTTTTATTCAAAAGTCTTCCCCAAATAGCCTTTTGGCTGCCTTTGTAAGCTTCCCTGGATCCCCTCATACATTTTTGTAGATACTCATCAAGAACAAGGGTCCAGAACGGACATAGGAGGTGCACAGTTGCCATCACAGACCAAGAACCCAATAAGGCTCATTCCTCTCTGGACATGTTGTATATACCTGTACCATGAGTCATGGTACCAGATCTGGATCCCCCACCTAAAGTTGGTTTAACCAAGGAATTCTTACTCCTCTGTTTCTATAGACCAGTGCATGTCAGACAGACTAACTGTGGAAGCCATTTGATCCAGATCCTTGATTGAATCAGAGCCTGCAAGGAAGGTAAATTTCCCCCTCTTGAACTCTTCCCAAATTTCTTTCTTTTTTTTTCCACTATGAAACCTGGGTTACTGAGAATGAATGTCAACTGGGCTGCCGTTCCTCCCTGCTCCTCCTTGGATCCCAATGAGCCAGAGCTGGGAAGGAGGGTAGGGCTAGAGCTTTGGTGAGTGAGCATGGGGAGGAAAGGATATGTGTGTTCTAGAGCTTTGGGAATCTGTCATATGGGGTCACGTCAGAGAGGCTCACGGGAGCTCCACAGCTTACATGAGACTTACTAGGATCCAGCCTGGGGCATCATTCCTTCATCTTCAGAGCCTGGACTCCAATCTTGAAGAGTCCATGTTGGTCAAGACTTCAGATACTCCTTATGGTGTCCACATGGAAACAACAGTGTTTGTGTCTTTTGTTCACTCCCAAAGGTAAGTGTGAGTGAGCACATGTGACAGAGAGAGTGAGTGCCATCTTTCTTGTTAGCTCTATCACATATCACGTTCACAAGCTTATAAGCCATAAGTACAGCTTACATATATATTTTTTAGCCTATCAGTGAAGTCACAATCCAGTCTTATTGTATACAAACCGAAGGAGAAAAAAATCTCTTCTCACTTCTCATTGGCTGTGGCATCCAACAGCTTTTATTACACCATTGCCCTCAACACACAATGGGTCCTGCTTTGGGCTGCCCAGCCTGGAGGCAAAGTCAGTATGGTTTTAGGTTTTATTCTTATGCTCTCACCACTAAGTTTCCCACCTGCACTCTATCAGTTTTCCATTGTTAATATATTGTGTGGATTCTATCCAATAGCATGAGGGTAAATGTTTAAGAACCAACTCTCTGGAGGAAAAATGTAGATATATATGTAATATGTAAGTTAATTATAATTATTTATCATATACAATGTTTTGTTGATTTGGTTCTGACCTCCTATATCCATAGCCAACCTGTAATTGCTCTGGATGGGTGAATGCAATTTCCACATGGAGGTTGATTGAGAATTCCTTTTACTTTACTGAGAATGGTGAAAGCAAAATAACCAAGATGTATGTCAAAATTCTATTTATTCATTCTTTTGTGTAATCATAATATTTTTCCAATGCTGAAAAAAATAAATCCTTCATAATTTGTGCAATATACCATGTAATGTATGAAGTCTTGACATATTTTAAGTTGTATTGTTAATATTTTCTCCATTACTTTCTTAAGTTTTTTAAAATATTTTATTTATTTATTTATTTGAGAGAGTGAGCGAGTGAGGGAGAACAGAAACAGGGAGGGGCAGAGGAAGAGGGAGTGGGAGAAGCACACTCCCTTGCTGAGCAGGGAGCCTGATGCAGGTCCTCGGTCCCAGGACCATGGGATCATGACCTGAGCTGAAGGCAGATGCTTAACACACTGAGTCACCAGGCACCCCCACTTTCTTATGTTAAGACAAAATAAGAAACCAAACTCCTGCAAAGACTTGTATACCTGACCCTCAGTCCATATAATTTGAGGTACTTTATGTATTTTTGGCTTTTGCTGATTTCCATGGTGTAACTATCCCCACCGTGGCTGATTTTAAATGATCAATTTGCTGTTATTGAAAGTGAAATCTGAAAGAGAAGAAGAGTAGTTCACCAAGATACAGTATTTTCATCCCACACATAAGACAGTCACACAAAACCTCAATAGCACAGATAAGAGTGAAATGTAGCAAAATAATTGGAAGATGATGAGTTTGGGATATTTATTGCTTTTTAAAAGATTATTTATTTGTAGGTTCATATATTTTCTTGTTTGATAATGTCTGTATTTAACAACCAGCTCAGAAAATATGTAAAAATTTGACCACTGGCCCTCATGGTTCCAGCACACCCCTGAAGTATACCTTTCTGTCTCTATTTTACTTTATTTTTGAGAGAGAAAGCGTGTGCATGAGCTATGGGGCTGAGAGGGAAGTGGGAGAGGGAGAGAGAGAATCTTAAGCTGATGTCCTGCTGACCATGGATCCAAATATGGGGCTTGAACTGACAACCCTGAGATCAGGGCCTTCTCCCACTGTCCTCCAGGTTACCCCTCATGCACCGCAAGTAAGTGAAACCATGTGATACTTGACTTTCTCTTCTTGGCTTATTTCACTCAGCATAATCTCTTCCAGTCCAGTCCATGTTGCTACAAAAGTTGGATATTCATCCTTTCTGATGGAGGCATAGTATTCCATTGTATATATGGACCACATCTTCTTTTTCCATTCATCTGTTGAGGGCCTGCACCAAAATCAAGAGTCCAGCGCTTAACCTCCTGAGCCACCCAGGAAGCCCACCATGTCTACCCTCTAAAGTATGAGCATTGATGACTTTTTATTAAAGTTCCTCTGTCTCTTCTTTCTTCATCAAGGGTCATTTCGATCTAGTCTTTTTATTGTTATTGTCATTCTGGGCATATTTCTCAATTTTTTCATTTTTTTAATTGAAATAGTTCACATTGTACCCATCTTCTCTGACTGTCTCTCTCTCTCTCTCTCTCTCTCTCTCTCTCTCTCTCATGTTAAGAATTTCCTTCACTTCCTCTAATGATTATTAAATATGATAAGAGTCTGAGGTCTACAAATTATTACTGGATATGTTATGTTCAAAAAATAAGTCTATAAAGCTCATAATATTGGTGAGGAAATAAAATATCAGAAGGATCAGAGGAGCAGAGGGTTCCCAGGTGATGTGTGTGGCCCTTGACTTCCCCTCATTTCACCCATCAGTTAGAGTCCAGCTTTCGGAAAGGATAACCTAAGCCCCTATCCACCTCTGTCCTCCCTCGCGTTACCTGGCGCGGTGCGAGAGCCATCTTGAGCATTTCATGTGTGCTGTCGGTTAACTTTTGTGCCAGGACAGTTTTCAGCTTTTCCTATCTAAGCCCCAGGCTGATTTTGACTGGCTCTGCCAAATCCTTCCTCCCTTCCACAGATGTGTTTGGGGACCTACAGGAGTTGCTTGTAAGAGGCTCCCTGCCAGATTTCACTTGCCTAAGCCTGAAGGGACTGTTCCAGGCCTCCTGTTTATGATTCCCAACTCTGCTGACTTTGGCTTCCGAGGATGGAATCCGCTGCAAAGTCGATTGGATGGAGCTCGCCTCTCCAGTCCTGTCAACTCTGACCTCGAAGAGCGTGTCCTGGCACCACGACTTAAGTTCCATTTTAAAATTTGAATTCAAGACACCCTGCAGTTTCTGCTGGAGAATTTAGGGAGTTTATATGCTAAGATCAGGTATTCTGGTACTGTACCTTGCAAATCCAAGAAATACAAGGAAGCAGAAGTCCAGCATTTGAACTACAATGAGAGCTGGCACAATTTCTAGGATCTTCAGAGGTACCATTGAAATGTCCCTGACAGGCTTTATAAGGGCCTCCACTGATGGCACCAGGACATACTTCCCAGACATGAAGAGGATTAGTGTTGCTGTTTAAATGTCACTGTTTAAATAGGCTACCTTAAGATGTACTCAAACTACAATACTATAGAATAATGTTATAGACCATGGGTTCTCAGTCCTGGGACTAGTCTTTTGGAAGACAGCAAGTGAGATGAGAAAAGAGTAACGGTGACTCGGGTCATATGGCGGGTGTGTCCTTTAAAAAGTGTCTAGTCTATTCATCATGTTGGATATCCGAGTTTAAGTTCTGCTTGAGGGAAAAAAATATATATAATTATACATATATATTATTATCTACTATTATATATAAATTATGTATTATTATTATAAATTATATAATTACATACAATATAATAAATATGTAATACATACACATACGGATATAGAGCACATACACACACATCACATACATAAATGCACTCATATATAAATTGAATGCACAGATCAAACTGTTTAGTATTTTCACCTAAATAATAGAACCTAACGCAGATTGAAATTTACAGACCACCCATCCAGTGGAAAAGTTTATTTTGCTAGCAATCACTACAATTATTACTTTGTAAATATTAAAATACAAATGGTACTAGTGTAAGGAATAAGCATTTCAACTACGCTATGCACATTATCTTGTATGGACATTACTGTTGTGAGGGAGCCATCTGTACAACACTATGGAATTCAGTATCAAAGCATCATGGAAAAACATAAATCTTTTAAGACCGGGACAACTATAACTAATTCATAAAAATTTGTAGCTTTCCTTTTTTTTTTTTTTTTTTTTTGTAGAGGGGGATTATCCAATGAAGAAAGACATAAATTAAGTAATAAAACACCATCTCTGTGCCTCTGAAATTTCAGAGTAACAATTTTCTGGATTTTGCCAATTCCATGGGGCAACTTACCACCAAGTATTGAGCAGCAGAGTTTTGGGGATCTCTCCGGGCCTAGCCACAAGCGTTGTACCATGGACAACAGAGTTTCCCCTCCTTTGCTGCCTTGGGGATATGGAGGCTCAGGTGCTCCATAGAGAATGAGAACTGGTACAGATAACCAAAGGGTCAACAGCTTTCTAAGCCATGAGACTTGGCAATGTTCTAGGCTTTTATTTGTTGGAGACAAATACTTCCTGTTCTCTATAAGCAAAGAGAGAGATCTTTGTGCTTCACCATAGATGTCTGTCTTCCTGGGCAGGGGGTATGGGTGCTCAGCCTCACTGGCAACTCTACTAATAAACCTAATGAATAAAGTGAGGCATTCTGATATAGTCCCTAAAATTCAGAAATACTTCAAGAGTTTGATGTTTCTTTTGTAACTTTTAAATCAGATGGGGTTTTGTTTTTGTTTTTGTTCTTGGGGTTTTTTTTTTTGCTTATTTATTTTGTTTAGTCTTAGAAACCACTGAAAACATTCTAGGCAGAGTGTTATATGCGCTATGAACACATTAAGAGTTACTCAGATTAGGACTGCTATAAAGAGAATTATACAAATACAAGTGTAGAAATAAGCCAGAGAAGAGAACCTAATCTGCAGTTTATTCAGATGAGACTTCCTCTAGAAAAATAGATTTGAAAATGAGGTATGTGGGAATAAGGAGGGAAGTATGGTACAAAAGAATATGTCAATGATGTAACAGATTCATCTCTTCTGTATTGTGATTACTATAAGAGTCAAGATTGGGCTCATTAGAGAAATTGAAACTGTTTTCCCAAGAAAATTTCTGCATCTCAGCTCTTTTTTTCCTGATTAATGTGGTCAATTGCTCCAAATTGTGAGACTAAATTGCTTTTTATTTCAGGAAGGAGACATTCCTACCACCAACATCATTGTTTGATTCTCTCCAAAGCTTTAACATTCTTGTAAGCGATAGCGACACATTTGTCTTTGACACTGGATTCAACTAATGTCTATTTTTAAGAAATATATCACAACCAACCAGAAATCAACAGCAGTCAGCAAAATATTGAATTATGGAAGGAAGGTCAGAGGATTATGTCATGAGTGATGCAAGCTGTGTTTTTGAGATAACAAATAAGATCTTATAAACTAATTAATAGAACATTTAAAAAAAATCATGATTGAAGCATCATTATAAACTGATTTATCCCCAAATGTTCATCTAGGTTGGTGAAAATGTGTGTTTTCTGTTTTGATCATTGTTTTTGGAAAAGTAACACAATTAATATAGGCTTTATAATTTGCATAACTGACTTCACATTCCTTCATTAGTTCTATAAGATCTTCTAAGATCACCTTGTTTTCTGTCATGAAAATTAAGTGGGCGTGGGCTTATCTTTATCTGGGTTCTTAATGTCTATGGCTAATGACAAACCTGTGTCATAAATACAACTTATTCAAGTATGCATGAAACAATTCCCAGAATAGATCATATATTAGGCCAAAAAACAAATCTCAGAAAATTCAGAAAGACTGAAGTCTTACCTTGCATCTTTTTTGTCCACAATACTATGAAACTAGAAATCATCCATAAGAAAAAATATGGAAAGAAGACAAATACATGGAGTTAAATAACATGCTACCAAAGATGAATGGGTCAACCATGAAATCAAGGAAGAAATAAAAAATACATGGAGACAAATAAAAATGAAAACACAGCAGTCCATAATCTTTGGGATGTAGCAAAAGAGAGAAGTTTCTACTTCCAAGAGTGAGAAAAGCCTCAAATAATCAAACTTATACCTAAATAAGCTAGAAAAAGAACAAACCAAACTCAAAACCAGTAGAAGGAAAGAAATGATACAGATTAGAAAAGAAATAAATGAAATAGAAACTAAGAGGGGAAGAAAATCCCACAATAGAACAGATCAATGAAACCAGGAACTGGTTCTTTGAAAAGAACAACAAAATTGATAAATCTTTAGCTAAATTCATCAAAAAGAAAATCAAAAAAGATAAAGGACTCGGGCACCTGGGTGGCTCAGTGGGTTAAAGCCTCTGCCTTCCGCTCAGGTCATGATCTCAGGGTCCTGGGATCGAGGCCCACATCAGGCTCTCTGCTCATTGGGGAACATGCTTCCTCCTCTCTCTCTGCCTTTCTCTCTGCCTACTTGTGATCTCTCTCTCTGTCAAATAAATAAATAAAATCTTAAAAAAAAAAAAGATAAAGGACTCACACAAAATCAGAAATGAAGGAGGAAAAATAACACTTCACATCTTGTGAAAAATTATATGCCAACAAGTTGGACAACCTAGAAGTAATGGATAAATTCCTAGAAACATATAACCTCTCAAAAATAAATCAAGAAGATGTAGAAAATTTGAACTGACCAATTACTAGCAAAGGAATTGAATAAGTAATAAAAAAAACTCCCAAAAAACAAAAGTCAAAGACCAGATGACTTCATAGGTGTATTCTACCTAATATTTAAAGAATTCTTCTCAAAGTAATCCAAAAAACTAGAAGAAGGAGGAAGACTTCCAAACTCATTCTATGAGGTCAGCATTACCCTGATAGCAATACCAGATAAGGACACTACAAAAAGGAGAGAGAGAGAGAGAGAAAGAGAGAGAGAGAGAGAACTATAAAGCAATATCTCTGATGAACATAGATACAGAAATCCTCAACAAAATATTAGCAAACCAGATCCAACAATATATTAGGGGAAAAATAATCAAGTAGGATTTATCCTGGGATGCAGGGTGTCTCAATACTCACAAATCAATCAATGTGATACAGTATACACATGATATGTGATACATATCAGCAAGAGACAATTAAAAAAACATATGGTCACTTCAGTAGATAGACAAAAAAGCACTTCACAAATCACAACATCCATTCATGATAAAAATTCTCAACACAGTAGGTTTATAGTGAAAATACCTCAGCATAATACAGGCCAACTGTGAAAAACCCACAAATAACATCACACTCAGAGATGAAAAACTAAAAGCTTTTCCCCTAATATCAGGAGCAAGACAAGGAGGTCCTCTCTCATCACTTTTATTCAACACAGTACTGGAAGTCCTAGTAACAGAAAGAAGACAAGAAAAAGAAATAAAATGTTGGGACCTCCTGGTGCCCGTTAGTTTGCGGCCATTAGTGGAAGTCGGCTGGGGTGGCCTCTTGGGCTTCTCTGGAATACTTCTGTGTAGGTGACCTAGCTGAATCTTCCCGCCTTGGCTCTTAGCCCCGGGGCAGACTGGCGAACTTAGTCCCACCCAGCAGTCCGGCCTGAAATCTGCCTAAGGCCTTAGTGATAGACACTAATGAGCTCCTATTGGCCCCTGCTACTTCTTTTACTCCCTCCTTTCCTCTCTATATAACTGTGTCTCTGATACAATAAAGCTGAAATTGCTGTGCCTTCACGGCTGACTCAACTCCGACTTGGTGTGGTTTCTTTCCCGGTTTCAGGGGGGTGGCCGGGCGAAGGACACTTACCATCTCGCTCAGCCCCCGGAGGATAAAAGGCTGGTCCAGTTATCCCTCCCCTGCACCAGTGTTGCTAAGAGGGCAACAATAAAAGGCATCCAAGTCAGAAGAAGTAAAACATTCATTATTTGCAGATTACATGATACTATTTATAGGAAATCCTAAAGATAACACCAAAAACAAACAAACAAACAAACAAAAACATCCTACCAGAACTGATAGATGAATTGTAGTTGTAGAGTACAAAATACGCAGTTGTAGAGTACAAAATACACAGAAATCTGTTACATTCCTATGCATTAATAATAAAGCAGCAGAAAGGGAATCTAAAAAAAAAATTGGATTTATAATTGGAAATACAATTGCACTGAAAATAATCAAGTACAGGAATAAATGTAACCAAGGAGGTAAGAGACCTGTACTCTGAAAACTATAAAATACTGAAGAAAGAAATTGAAAACAATGCAAACAAATAGAAAGATATTCCATGCTCATGGATTGGAAGAACAAATACTGTTAAAGTATCCATACTACCCAAAGCAATCTACAGATTTTATAATTCCTATCACAGTACCAACATTTTTCACAGAACCAGCACAAATAATATTAAAATCTATACAGAACCACAAAACACCCTGACTATCCAAAGCAATCTTGGAGAAAAAAAAGAGAGAGAGAGAGAAAGAGAGAGGGAGAGAGAGAACAAAACAAGAAGTATCACAATCCCAGATCTCAAGATACACTACAAAACTAGTAATCCAAACAATTTTGTACTTGCACAAAAGCAAACACATAGATCAAAAGAACAGAATAGAGAGCTCAGAAATAAATCCATGATTATATGGATTATATATATATATATATATATATATATATATATATATATATATTCATCTATGACAAAAGAGGCTAGAATATACAATGAGAGAAAGACAGCCTCTTCAAACAATGGTGTTGAGAAGACTGGACATTTATGTGCAAAAGAATGAAACTGTACCACTTTCTTACATCATACACAAAAATAAACTCAAAATGGATTAGGAACCTGAATGTGAGACATGAAACCATAAAAATCCCAGCAGAGAGCACAGACAATAATTTTTTTGACATTGTCTGGGGCAACATTTTTCTAGATATGCCTCCTGAGACAAGGGAAAGAGAAGCAAAAATAAATTTTGGGGACCACATCAAAACAAAAAGCTTCTGCATAGCAATGGAAACAGTCAACAAAACTAAAAGACTATCTACCAAATGGGAGAAGATATTTTCAAATGATATATATGATGAGTGGCTAGTATCCAAAATATATTTTAAAAAATGTATACACCTCTATACCAGAAAACCCAAATAATCCAATTAAAAATAGGAAAAAGACATGAACAGACATTTTTCCAAAGAAGACACATAGATGGCCAACAGACACATAAAAAGATGCTCGACACCGTTCATCATTAGGGAATGGCAAATCAAAACCACAATATCACCTCACACCTATCAGAATGGCTAAAATCAAAACACAAGAAACAACAAATGTTGACAAGAATGTGAAGAAAAATAGGTTCTTGTGCACTCTTAGTGGGAATGCAAACTGATGCAGCCACTGTGAAAAACAGCATGGAGATTCCTCATAAAATTAACAATAAGATTACCATATGATCCAGTAATTACACTAGATTTTTACCCAAAGAATACAAAAACACTACTATGAAAAAAATATACACACCCTGTTTATTGCAGCACTTTTTACAATAGCTAAAATATGGATGCAACCGGATGTCCATAGATATATAAGTGGATAAAAAATATGTGGTATATATATGCAATAGAATATCACTGACCCACAGAAAAGAATGAGAGCTTGACATTTGCAACAACATGGATGGATCTAGAGGGTATAATGTTAAGTCAAATAAGTCAGTCAGAGAAAGACAAATACCATATGATTTCACTCATATATGGAGTTTAAAAAACAAATGATCAAATTAAAAAAAGAGACAAAAAAAACCAGACTCTTAAATATAGAGAACAAATGGATGGTTCCCAGAGGGGAGATGGGTGGGAGGATGGGTGAAATAGGTGAAGAGAATTAAGAGGACATTTATCATGATGAGCACTGAGTGATGCTTAGAATTGTTGAAACACTATAATATACACCTGAAACTAATATAACACTGTAAATCAATTATACTGGAATTAAACAAAACAAAGAAAGTCAAAATGAAAAAGTAAACAAAATACATTTCAATGTAGACTCCTCAAGTCCTCTCCAGAATAGAATGAAACTACAAGTTGGAATGCAGTCACTCATTCAACTATTTCCAGTGTCTACTATGGACTATGCTGTGCTTACCCAATAATACATAAAAGTTAGTTTTAGGGAATTTTTTTAAGTGTTGAGAATTATTTTGAGTATTTAAAAATTATTCACAATCACACTTTGGTAATCATATCAACATTGTATATTTTCTATCCAGTCTTCTTTGAAGACAATGTAGGATCATCAAATACATAAACTTCTGTGTCCTGTCTCTTTTATAATAATTTACCACAACTGTTTCCAATATTATAAAATGACATTCTTTTAAAATATGAATTTTATTGTCAATATTACAGTTCATTTTTGAACCCATTACAATATTTGGGATCATTCTTCATTTTTGGAGCAGTTACTGTCTCCCCATTTTTACTAATCAATAAAAATTGTAATGAATATTTTTGAGCACAATTCTATGGGTTTTTACTTATTCCAATGGATACATTACTGAAAGGAGAAAATAATGGGTCAAAAATTGCAAACTTTTGGGGCACCTGGGTGGCTTAATTGGTTAAGCATCTGACTCTTGGTTTTCACTCAGGTCATGATCTCAGTGTAGTGAGATTGAGCCCCGTGTCAGGCTCTGCCCCCAACTTAAGATTCTCTCTCTCCTTCTTTCTCTACCCCTCCATGCTCACACTCTATCTCTAAAAAAGGGGGGGGGCACCTGGGTGGCTCAGTTGGTTAAGTGGCTGCCTTTGGTTCAAGTCATGATCCTGGAATCCTGGGATCGAGCCCCACATTGGGCTCCTTGCTCTGCAGGAAGCCTGATTCTCCCTCTCTCACTCCGCCTGCTTGTGTTCCCTCTCTAGTTGTGTTTCTCTCTGTCAAATAAATAAATAAAATCTTTTTTAAAAATGAATAAATAAATAAATACAAACCTTTTGGGTGCCTGGGTGGCTCAATCGGTTGAGCATCTGATTTTGGATTTCAGCTCAGGTCATGATCTCAGGGTCTTGGTGGGCCTGAGCCTGGTGTCTGTCTCCATGCTCAGCACAGAATCCACTGAAGATTCTCTCTCTCCTTCTTCCTTAGACTTCTGCTTCTACCCTGTGCTCTTATTCTAGAAAGAAAGAAAGAAAGAAAGAAAGAAAGAAAGAAAGAAAGAAAGAAAGAAAGAAAGAAAATAAATAAATAAAATCCTTTAAAAATTACAAACTTTTTTAAAAAATATTTTTATTTATTTATTTGACACAGAGAGAGATCACAACTAGGCAGAGAGGCAGGCAGAGAGAGAGGAGGAAGCAGGCTCCCCACTGAGCAGAGAGCCAGATGTGGGCCTCAATCCCAGGACCCTGAGATCATGACCTGAGCTGAAGGCAGAGGCTTTAACCCACTGAGCCATCCAGGTGCCCTACAAACTTTTTAAGACTCTTCATATATATTTCTAAATAAACTTCTAGAAAACCTATACCAATGTACACTATCACTGACAGTATTTCGTACATATTTGTCATTATACCATTACAAAAGTTAAGCATTTCTTAATTTCTACTGATTTAATATGAACATGACATAAGACCATTACTTTTTTTTTTTAAGATTTTATTTATTTGACAGAGAGAAACACAGCCAGAGAGGGAACAGAAGCAGGGGGAGTGAGATAGGGAGAAGCAGGCTTCCTGCTGAGCAGGGAGCCCGATGTGGGACTCGATCCCAGGTCTCCGGGATCATGACCTGAGCTGAAGGCAGTCGCTTAACCAACTGAGCTACCCAGGTGCCCCAAGACCATTACTTTTTTCTATTATTTCATACTTGACTTTATTTATTTTTTAATTATTTTTTATTATGTCATGTTAGTCACCATACAGTACATAATTAGTTTTGTTGTTTCTTTTTTAAGGTTTTATTTATTTATTTGACAGAGAGAAACACAGCTAGAGAGGGAACACAAGCAAGGGGAATGAGAGAGGGAGAAGCAGATTTCCTGCTGAGCAGGGAGTGGGATGTGGGGCTTGATCCCGGGACTCCTGGGCCATGACCTGAGCCAAAGGCAGATGCTTAATGACTGAGCCACTCAGGTGCCCCACATCATCAGTTTTTGATATAGTCTTCCATGACTCACTGTTTGCATATAACACCCAGTGCTCCATGTATTACATGCCTTCCTTAGTATCCATCACCAGGTCAACCCCTCTTCCTATCCACCCCCCCCCCCAGAAATGCTCACTGCGTTTCCTGGAGTCCATTGTCTCTCATGGCTCATCTTCCTCTTTGATCCCCACCCCCCATTCATTTTTCCTTCCTTCTCCTTCATGCTATTCTTTATGTTCTACATTTAAGTGAAACCATATAATAATTGTATTTCTCTCCTTGACTTATTTCACTTAGCATAATCCCTTCCAGTTCCCATCTATGTTGATGTAAAAGTTGGGTATTCATTCTTTCTGACTGCTGAATAATATTCCATTGTATATATGGACCACATCTTTATCCATTCTTCTGTTGAAGGGCATCTTGGCTCCTTCTATAGTTTGGCTATTGTAGACATTGCTGCTATGAAAATTGGGGGGCATGTAGACTTTCTTTTCACTACATCTGTATCTTTGGGGTAAATACCAGGCAGTGTAATTCATAGGTAGCTCTATTTTTAACTTTTTGAGGAACCCCCACACTGGTTTCCAAAGTGGCTACATCAACCTGCATTCCTACAAACACTGTAAGAGGGTTCCCCTTTCTCCACATCCTCTTCATTTGTTATTTCTTGCCTTGTCGATTTTTGCCATTCTAACTGGTATAATAAGGTGGCATCTCAGTGTGGTTTTGATTTGAATTTGCCTGATGGCTAATGATGTTGAACATCTTTTCATGTGTCTGTTAGCCATTTGTATGTCTTCTTTGGAGAGGTGTGTGTTCATGTCATTTGCCCATTTTTTGACTTGATTATTTGTCTTTTGGGTGTTGAGTTTGAGAAGTTCTTTATAGATCTTGGATACCAGCCCTTTATCTGTAGTGTCATTTGCATATATCTTCTCCCATTCTGTGGGTTGCCTCTTTGTTCTGTTGACTGTTTCCTTTGCTGTGCAGAAGCTTTTAATCTTAATGAAGTCCTAAAATTTCATTTTCACTTTTGTTTCCCTTGTTTTTAGAGACGTTTCTTGAAAGAAGTTGCTATGGCTGGTGTCTAAGTGGTTATTGCCTATGTTCTCCACAAGATTTTGATGGATTCTTGTCTCACATTGAAGTCTTTAATCCATTCACAGTTGAGAGCCTTCCCCTTTTGATGAGGAACACAGCATGGATACCCACTTTTGCCACTATTGTTCAACATAGTTCTAAAAGTCCTAGCAACAGGAATCAGACAACAAAAGGAAATAAAATGTATTCAAATTGGTAAAGACATTATACTCTCTCTCTTTGCAGATGACATGATACTTTATGTGGAAAACCCAGAAGACTCTATTCCCAAATTACTAGAACTAATACATCAATTCAGTAATGTGTCAGGACACAAAATCAATGCACAGAAATCATTTACTTTCCGATACACTAACAATGTAACTATAAAAAGAGAAATTTGAGAATTGATTCCACTTACAATAGTACCAAAAATCTCAAGATAATTTGGAGTTAACCTAACCAAAGAGGTAAAGGATCTATACTCTAGAAATGACAGAACACTTATGAAAGAAATTGAATAAGACAAAAAAAATAGAAAAACATTCCATGATCATGGATTAGAAGAATAAATATTCTTAAAATGTCTATGCTGCCCAGAGGAATCTATGCTTTCAATGCCATTCTGATGGCATTTTTCATACCAATGGCATTTTTCAAAGTGCTGAAACAAACAATCCTAAAATTTATATGGAATGAGAAGCCCCTGAATCACCAAGGAAATTTTGAAAAAGAGAAACAAAGATGGGGGCATCACATTGCCAGATTTCAAGCTATATTATAAAGCAGTGATCACCAAGACAGCATGGTACTGGCACAAAAACAGACATATAGATCAATGGAACAGAATAGAGACCCCAGATATGAATCCTCAACTCTATGGCCAACTAATCTTCGACAAAGGAGGAAAAAATATCCAATGAAAGAAAGACAGTCTCTTCAATAAATGGTGCAGGGAAAATTGAATACAGAAGGATGAAGCTCAACCATTCTCTTACACCATTCACCATTATTTTTAATTTACATTTCTTTGATAATCACTGAGTTGAGCTTTTGGGTTCTATTTATTATTTGTATTTCCACGTTTGTGAATTAGTCATGAGTTCACTTATATTAATTTTTGCATCATTAATTTTCCTAAGTTATTTTCATATTTTTCATATATTCTCCAAGGTGTATTTGTCTTCTCATCTGAAGAAGTTAATCAATGTGTGAAGCTTTCCTTCATAGCTTCATTTGTCCCTTTCTTTGGAGTTATGATTAGAAAGACTGATCTCAGAAATCAGATCCTTATTCTCTTCTATTTTCTTCTACTACTGATATGGTTTTGCTGTTTTACATTTTGCTCTTCAGTCTATCAGATGCACATTTTAGTTTGGGCTGTGAAAAAGGACAGTACCTTGATTTGTTTCCAAGAGTACAACAGTTGCTCCCAAAAGACTCTATGAAATAATCTTCCCTCTTTTCTCAGTTACTTGTGGTAGCCTGTTCACTCTGTGTTCTAGTAACATTCACAAGTCTATGCATTGAAAGATCTCTTCATATATTCTGAATTCAATGTCATTTTCATTTTATGCTTGTATGTTCCTCTATTAGTTATTTTACTAGTGTATCTTTGCAAGATATTTTTTATATCTTATATAAAGGCAAATCTATTTTCCTTTTCTGGATTTTCTTAGTAACAATTCTCCAGTTACTTACTCTTTCAGATGTGTTTTAAAGATATATTATTGAACTTTTTTCCTCTCACCCTACCCTTACACAAATAACACCATGACCTTTATGATATTGAATTTAAAATTAATTTTGGAAAACAAACATCTGTGTACCAGTCTTTTCCAATAATACAGTGTATTATTTCTTCAGATCTCCTCTGTATCTTGGTAATGTTCTATTGTGTCTTTATTGTTGCACTGTCCATGCTGAAGTTTTACCTACGTATCATTTTGTTTCCTTTGCTAATAGGAGAGAAATTGTTTTTCCAGTATACATAATTTTTAGTTGGTTCTCTTAGAGGTTCACTAAGAGGGCAAGCAAGTAATTTGTAACAACTGATAAATTATCATCATTCTTTACCATGCTTGTAACTTCTCTGTTCATGGTATATTGTCTTGGCTGGATCTTCCAGAATCAAGTTAATTCATAGTTTAGCACTGAGACTAGACCTCCTTGTCAAGAAAGAAATGAGTCCCAGAGCATGTTAATGGATAAGAGAAGAAGATTAATGGTTAGATAAACTCTGTATTAAGTAGCTTCCTGTAAATATACACACATATTAGCATATAAAATCTTCTGAGAAACTTTGCAAATAATGCTGGTGATGATGGTGAGTTTTGACTATTATGTGTTAAATAGTATTCCCAAATCCAATTTTCCATAAAGACTTTCCTTTATTTTTTAGTGATATTAGCATCCCAAATATTTTGTTCTTTACTGTTTTAAAGTATTTAACCACTTCTATTTTCAAATATGTTTAAAAAACAAGAATGGATAGAATTTTGTTCAAATGTTTATTATCATTTCACATATTAATTTGTTAATGATAAGTACCTTAAAATATTTAAATTCATGGAATAAATTATCTTATCCATAAGTTACTTTTTAATATTATGTTGAACTTGATATACTAGTATTTTATTTAATATGTTTGCATTTATATCCATGAGTAAAATTAGTCTTCATATTTTATTAATGGGGCTTTGTTAAGTTTTTGGTAATTTAACAGAATTTTGCAACTATTTTAAATGAACCAGGAAATTCTCTCTTTCTCTCTCTGTTTTTGTTTTTAAATTAGAGATGGGGGGAGGGAGAGGCAGAGGGAGAGGGAGAATCTTAAACAGGCTCCACGTCCAGCTCAGAACCCAATGCGGGGCTCCATCCCACAAGTAAGATCATGATCTGAGCTGAAATGAAGACTCCCATGCTTAACTGATGGAGCCACCCAGGCCCCCCTCTATCTCTTTCACACAGTGAAATAGTTTATGAGTCAAAATTAGCAGTATGTATATAAGTAACATGCAAGAGCTCACACAGGAAAGACTCTTCTCAGCAGGGATCCTCATGTGTTCCACCATGAAATGGGTCTCTAATGTTTTCCCTTCTCTAGTTCAGTGCTCTCCCTGCTTAATCTGGAAGGCATTTTGAGACACATTCTCTTTTAAATTTTAACTGACTAGAAAATATTTATCTGGTATTTTTCTGCTGCTCACAGGATAAAACTCACCAAATACAACTCCCTAGCCCTCAGACTGGAACAAGAACATTTATTCCTGAGTATCTTTTGAATACAACCAGCTGTTATCTTTCTGCAAAAGATATGTATAAAATATATGGCAACACCTGAAAGGGACTGTGCAAGACCTGTTCTTCCAGCCTCACCACTCTTACCTTACTTACATCCAAAGATGTCATTCCTACCTTTTCCTGCTCTAGCTGTTCACACATCTGGGAACTTGGGTTTCCAAATGCATGTCAAAACAGAAATACAAAGAAGGGTAGAGAAGGAAAGAAAGCTTGGATTGGCTGCTTCAGAGAACAGCTTCTCACTTGGGGTTTATTTTTAGTCCTTTCTGAAAACCCAGCAGATGCCAACAAGGTAGGCCCTAGACAACTAGAAACTAACTGAGCAGGGCAGAGAAAATATATCTCGGTGCACACAGGAGGAATGCCAAAGCATAACGAGCCAGCTTATGTGATAGAAGCTTGGAGAAGTCCCGGATTTAATGTACTGGGCGCCTCTGAAGGAAGGTATGGCATTGGTCCAACACAAGAGAACTGAGGGAAGCATGTATAATGAGTGGCAACCTTCCCGTTGCAGACCCTGGAGTCAGATGGACACTCCTCTTCTGACCTGCATAAGACGCGATGTTAAATCTCCAAGAGGTGTGATCACTGAGACTCCAGACCCAGGAGCATTAGGCTTCTGTCATGGGAGTGGGGTGTAGAGCTGAGAAGGGAGTTGTGAAGGGCTCCAGAATAGAAAAGGGGGACTAATAATAAAGCTTGGCTGCTAAATCCAGCTTCCTCCCCTCTGCTCTGCTCCCAAGATCCCAGTGGACCAGCATATATGTCAATCAAGATGATCTATGCATTATCCTTTCTGGAGAAACTTAATGGGTAAAGAAAAAGACTCACATGTAGGATCTCCTAATAAAATAGTGAAAAGGAAATATACAGTGAAATCATATAGAACATATTTTAGAAATGAAGCACATGACCATCCAGATGGAAAGGGCCTGCTGAGCAATTAGTCCATTTGGTCAAGGCCTTCGAAGTAGGTCTTCATAAAATTCCAAAGCAGTGACGATCTGCCCTTAATCTTGAATGTGAAGAGGGTGTGGATGAGAGTCAGAATTTTTACCAACTTCTCAAAAACAACAATGTAAGCTTGCGTACAATAGAGTAATTCCTTCAAAACCATGGGAGAAGTGTCCCTTCCCCCCAAGTTTTATCTTGCAAAATATTAATGAATATAAGGATAGAAAAGGGCATATTTGGACATGTAAGATCTAAAAAACTTACCATTGATGTGCCACTTCTTAGAAACATGGTGATGGACATATTCCATGGAAGAAAAGGAGTACATCAAGAAAGAGTAAGAGAAAGATGTGGGACAGAGGAAATAGTGGCCCTGTCACAGAAAGAAATTTTCTTGAGACACCTGGGTGACTCAGTTGGTTAAGTTTCTGCCTTCTGCTCTGGTCATAATCCAGGGTCCTGGGATCCAGCCTTGAGTTAGGCTCTCTGCTCAGCTTCTCCCTCTGCTCCTCCCCCTTCTCATGCTTGCTCTCTCTCTAACAGATAAGTAATATCTTTAGAAGAAAGGAAGGAAGGAAGGAAGGAAGGAAGGAAGGAAGGAAGGAAGGAAGGAAGGAAGGAAGGAAGGAAGGAAAGAAAGAAAGAAAGAAAGAAAGAAAGAAAGAAAGAAAGAAAGGAGAAAAACTTTCTAGATCAGTCCTACTGTAGAACTTCCTAAGATATTGGAAATGCTCTGTATCTATACAATTCAGTAACCTCTGACCATAAGTGAGAACTTGAAATGTGGCTAGTGTCACTGAGCTTTTAATTCCATTATAAGCAATTTAAATTTAAATAGCCACATGTGGCTAATGGTTATAATTTGGGACAGAATGATCTATATGATGGTGAAAAAAACTATCAAGTTGGTGAAGGGGAGAAGTTTCAAGAATGAGAGATTATCATGTTTTCAAAGATGGCCACAAAAAATCTCCCATCCCACTTGCTTATTTTCAATATGGCTTTGCTATGACTCTGTCAAGAGGTGGAATCTCTTTGTATTGCTCTTGGATCTTGGTGGGCCTTATGACTTCTTTGACCAGTGACCTAGGACTTCTAGGTCCAGACATTATATGTTCTATTAGCAAGTTCCAGCTAACCACATGGAGATCCTTGAGAAAGTCCTGATTGTATCCATGTCTTATTCAGACTTCTTTAGCTGAGCAACCCATAGAACCATGGGAGATGACAAAATAGTCGTTGTAAGCTCTTAGGTTTAGTATTATTTTTTACACAGTGATAGACAACCAAACAGCAGCAAGCCTAGGCACCCACACTGGAGCACAAGAGAGAGTTCTGGGAGTAGCATAGACATGATGGACTCAGAGGTTACCTAGTGTCTGACTTCCTGGGAGTCTGTTGAAGTATCTGTTAGAAGAATTACTAAATAAACATAGACCAAATTAAGCAAATCATTTTTTTTAATTCCAGGAAAGCCAAATTTTGTACAGGAAAGGAAAACATACTCATAATGTTATTACAGGATTTTGTTTGTGGGCATTAGTTGGTATATATAATCATAGTATGACCCATACGGAATTCATATTTTGGGATAATGGAAATGATGGAGGAAGGTAAGGAACTGTATTTATGGAGAGAGGGGATATAAGAATATTTAAATACTCATCTTCTTTAGTGGAAGACAATAAATGATCTCTGAAAATAGAAACATCAAATGTGTTGACTATGCACCAGTAGAAAAGTCTACAATTATATGAAGTTGCTCCTGGGGAGCATAAATTTGGGGTCTATTTAGATGAAATGAACACTACATTTTTTTTCATCTAGAATTATTTGGTATTGGGGCTCCTGTGTGGCTTGGTCGTTGTGTGTCTTCCTTCAACTCAGGTCATGATCCTGGAGTCCTGGATAGAGACTCCTATTGGGCTCCCTGCTTGGCTGGAAGCCTGCTTCTCCCTCTCTCATTCCCCCTACTTGTGTTCCCTCTCTAGCTGTATTTCTTTCTGTAAAATAAATAAATAAAATCTTTAAAAAATCATTCGATATTTTGAAAGCTGAATGTGTATTCTTAAATAAGGAGTCACATGTCAGTATCTAGTACTGGGTGTTATATGCGACTAATGAATTGTTGAACTCTACAACAAAAACTTATGATGTACTATAGGCTGGCTAAATGAACATGATAAAAAAAAAAGAATATCAAATGAATCAAGGCAATTTCCAGTTGTTGGAAAATAGCTAATGGCCATCCTGGTTAGACAACCTTGTCACATCAACTTGGCAGATTTTAGAGAGAATCTTCCCATCGTGTGAGAACTCAGTATTCTCAAGTTCAGTTCTGCACCTCACTTATGCACTTGTGCCAATTTACATAGGGAAGGAAGAGGGCAAGAGCTTTTCCTTCCATACAGTCCTCTCTGGTCCAGATCCCCTTCAAATGCAATTTGTTGAATTAAGCTACGCTAATTTATAGCATTTCTACCATGAATGCTAGGACCTCAATGTCGTGACCCTCTTGGAAAGAGGCTGAAACAGAGAATGGGTGGAGTGAGATATGAGGTCTCAGGGATTGCCTGGCTGAAGTAAATTAAAATTTCCAGAGATAGAATCACTTCGATGTATACCAAGGAACCCCAATCCTGGGGATCCAGAAGGATCTTTGAGGGGGCTGAAGAGGTAGAACAGACTCTACCAGACCATGTGGGCTAAACAGCAGTCGATGCCATGGTAGCTGAAGAATTTCTTCTTCAGAGCAAAAGAATAGAGAGAAGGAAGCCAGTGTCTTTGTACCAGAGAAATGATGAAGCTAGGGTGCCTGGTAACACCTCATCAAGAAAACCTCGGTTCAGGGCTGTTCATCAGTATGAGCAAGAAAACTAAAATTCTGATCTGGGATTGAAGAGTAATCCAACTTTGTGCACTGTGGAGGGGATGGAGTGGAAAGATCCACTTGCTCAAAGAACAAATGGAAGAAAACATGGCCGGTGGGAACCGGGAATCAGGATAGACTGCGAACAAAGGCAGACATATGTGCCATGACCACATCGCCTTTCTCATTGTTCCTGGAACACAAGTGCAGCCATTCCCAGGGTTTTCTCCTGAAATCCATGGGCTGGGGGACTCCCCAACTGCCCCCTCCTCCAGGTCCCTGCTCAAATGTCTTCTTCTCCAATAGGCCTTCTATGATATCGCTTTGTAGGTGCCACTTCTTGTACTTAGAAGACTTTCCTTTCACTGACTTGACTCCCACAGTCCTCCAGATCCTTCCAGAAATTCCTCTGATTTCTTTGACACCCCTCTAAAACTGAGTAAGATGCCCCTCTGGTATGCCTTAATTATGCTCTGTGCTTGTGCCTGTGATAGCATTATCCTATCCCTCCTAGCTGCCTGCTTGCATGTCTGACTCTCCCAAGGAATGTTAGGTGCTTGGAGAGAAAGTACATTGTTTTATTCTCAGCACCCAGCACATAGAAATCTCTCAGAAATATTTGTCAAACAAAATCAGTGAACTATGTACACATATTTATTCTTGGACAATGTATGCCCTTTTATTTATGGATTCCTACATTCCCAAGTCATTGGGTATATATCCATGTGGTTCCCAAATGCCACCGCACTATTCCTATCCTGGGAAGCTGAACCCACAAATCTGACGCCATATGAGAGATTCTTAGATCTCCCATAATTTTAAAATAGACAATAAAACAAAGCAACATCCCTCATTTCCTCAAACTCAACCTTCTTACAAGCCTCTACTCTGCCCTTACTTGTAACCTCAAATACCTTAAAAGAGTGACCCACAGAGACTCCCTACATCTCCTCACACTTCTTGCCAGCTTGGTTCTCCCTGTGGGGTCGGGGGGTCCTCTGGAAACTTCCTTTCTTGAAGCTCGTCAGGGAGAATAATATTCTTCAAATTACATGGCCCTTTTTCTTAGTCATTTCCCCACACTAATCTTGATTATTTCATAGGAGGTGAAGAAAAATCCTGAGACCCTTCCCCAAATCCAGAGAGCTGGAGGCTTGGAGAAGTCACCCCCTTACTGCACGGTGCCCCCTCAGCGCTCTGCAAAATCACACGCACCGTGTGCTGTGGATCGTGAAGCTGGCATAGATGCTTTGAGACTAGGCAGACCTTCTGCAGTGTTTAGTTTTTGGCAGAATTTATGTTTTTGGCTGGCCGCCATGGTGGAATGTGTTTAGTTCTAACTGACAGGCCTGTTCAACACCATAGGTCATAGGTAAGCCTGCCTAATCCTGACTGGGTGAGGCCAAATCAAAAGGTGGGC
This sequence comes from Spilogale gracilis, assembly GCA_004023965.1. NCBI lineage: Eukaryota > Metazoa > Chordata > Mammalia > Carnivora > Mephitidae > Spilogale > Spilogale gracilis. The sequence goes on from PITA01000521.1 coordinate 154,391, forward strand.
TCCCATCCCTGGTTTCCTTTGGCCTTTTGACTGACTTACTACAGGTTAATCCCAGCAAAACATTTCAGTCCTTCTACCTGACTCCCTTGGATAAGCACTCCCTGCTTTGTGATGACACTGTTCCGAAATCCAGGGGTTGGGAGAAGCTGTGCAGGGAGTAGAAGAAGGGATTCATCGGCACTCTGGGAAATGAGTCTGGAAGACACCGTGGGGAGAAGAGGAGCTGACAGAAGAGATCCTGAGACACATCATATGGCACCCCACGCCCACCCCAGACCTGGGCGGCATTTGGGAAAAAAAAAAGTATGTTTTCGACAAGCTGACAGGAGAATGACCGAAGAGACGTGATGTTCTGATGTTTGCATACCAGGGTCACTGGGACACAAGGAGTTTTTGTTGTATTTTTCCCCTGAGAGGGATGTGCAGGGAGCCATTTGGAGACTGCTTGCTTTCTTGTTTTATCCAGTTCCATGACTAAGACTAGGCTTTTCCCTCCTATCTCAGTCAGAATCTATATATCTGCCAGGCTTGGGAAAGCATATACTTCGAACACTGGAAGTGTGATCCAACCATTATGAACCTCAAAAAGTCCTTGTGGGATGAGTCAGTGAGTTATAGGATGGTATAGGGATGGAGGTCAATGCCGTTTCACCTGTGATGGGAGAACGACCTTGAAGAAACTGTCAAAGTCAAAGGTAACCCACAGAGTTTATGAATAGGATCTCACAGTTCAGAGAAGTTTTGGCAATATTATGATGAGCTAGCAATGAGCATCAGACGATATTATGTGGGGTGCCTTCATTTTCATTTTTTGAAAGAAAATAAGTAGAAGGCAAATAATATCATGAAAACATAAGTTCCACAAAGTAGGGGTTTGGTCTATGTATTTTATATTGCTCGCTGCTAAATAGTCGATTTCACTTGACACACGGTAGGCATTTAATAAATACATATCAAGTGAATGAATAAGTAAATTAATTAAAAGTATGTTTTCAGGGGCGCCTGGGTGGCTCAGTTGGTTAAGCGACTGCCTTTGGCTCAGGTCATGATCCCGGAGACCGGGGATCGAGCCCCACATCGGGCTCCCTGCTCCGCGGGAAGCCTGCTTCTCCCTCTCTCGCTCCCCCTGCTTGTGTTCCCTCTCTAGCTGTGTTTCTCTCTGTCAAGTAAATAAAATCTTTAAAAAAAAAAAGTATGTTTTCAGAAGGCACTTAAAATGGGACAACTTAGTGTCCATGACATGTCTAAAAAACCTGAATTGAACTCTATCAACTGATATGAGACAATTTCCCAGATGAATGACATAATTTTATCTCTGGGATGATGACTTAAACACGTGTATTATGCTGAAGTGCAATATGAAGGAACACACTGGACTTAAATGCATTAATTCAAAGTCAAATTTTATACGTAAATATAGATGTATACATACACATGTACGCATATATCATACATGTATGTTTATATATATGTATTTTTCCTCTTTCTCTCCTCATAAGCAGAAAAGAATACTACTAAGGGACAAGATTGGACACAAAAGTCCTTGACACTATCAACCACAGAAGAGGAAGGGGACACTGAGCTATAGACACATAGGATTTGGCTCTGGATTTCAGGGGCAAATGAGGCTGCATATTAGAAACAAAACAGAATGTTTTAATTTTATTTTTCCTCCATTCTTCTGGTCCTTGCAGGATTTGAGCCCTGACCCCTTGCTCTCATGCACATCATTGAGGAAGTTCAAGATTGTGGATCCATCTTCCAGATAATGGGGAGTGTACAACCCACATCCTTTGGTTCCAGAGAGGCAGGGACAGAATATAGAATCCATGAGCCCTTTCATAACAGGCCCTTAGTTCAGGCATGGCTTGGAAAGGACCCGGACATTGGCAGGCTCTCCAGGCGAATTTTCCAGCACCAGTGTGTCTCCATTTGCCTCCTTCAACAGGTCTTCAGTGGGCTCTATTAGTTCATCAGCTTCAGACTTTGAATTGGCACAAATGTATAGTGCAGATGGGGCAGTCACATCGATGGGCCTGGAACTAATTAAAAACTGGAATATTTTCGATCAGGAGGAGGAAGTGTGGCCAGATTTGCAGGGATAGTGCAAGTAAGCTGAAAGAGAAAATTGACCCAGCCCTATGAGAAAAGTCGCTGCTGCCTGACCTTAGGTAGCCTCAGCTGGGCTTGGCCTGTCTCCGTGTGAGAGAAACACTGCTTGCCTGGCAGGTACTGAGCCATCCCAGTGGCTTAAGAAATATTATTATTTAAAAAAGGTCCTCCTAGTGGCACAATGTTTTCTTAGGAAGAGCAGGTTTGCCAAGCGTGTTAGCTTTGGGGAAAAGACACGTCCAAGTGAGTGAAGGCCTGTGAAAAGCATTTGTAATGAGGGAAAATTAATGTCTGGTTGAGTGTCAGGGGCTATATTCAGAGGACTGGACTTTAGGCCGGCTGAAGGCACACCCAGAGACCTCCCGCCACAGTGGGACACCATCCACGTAACTCCCCTCTGGTCTTCTTTCCTTGGCCTGCACTAAATTTGCCATTTCCCTCCTCCTTGTCGCCCCCTGCTGACAATACTTGGGATTCTCTTAGATTAAGCCATCAGCATTCCTGGGCTTCGACAAAGACTCATCTTGCTAAGGACCTCACCTTGGTCTGCCTCTAACTGGTTCTAGGTTCTAGAGAACTACTTAGGCGTGTTTTCAGCCTTATGGATCAGCTCAGAGCTAACAGTTGTGAATTCAAAGAAATTTCATAACTGGTTGGTGTCCGTGTTTTGTTTTTGTAACTTTTTTTTTTTAAACACTTAGAATTTATTTGATTTGTATGTAAGTGCCCAGCAGGGGGCTGCATCACGAAAGATATTATTCCATGTAGTCCATTCAACAAAAATGTGAAGAAATTGATATTGTTATTCTGGTTCTTTAAATTTTTTAACTGTGGTAAAATACACATAACGTAATTTACCGTCACAGCCATTTTTAAGTGTAAATTTCACTAGCTATAAATGCATTCACATTATTATCTAACTATCAATAGCATCTACCTCCAAAACTCTTTTCATCTTGCAAAACTGAAGCTCTGTCCCCATTAAACAACTCCCATTCTTCCCTCTCCCCAGGACCCACCAACTTCTGTTCTAGTTTCTATCTTCATCAATTTAAACACTCCAGGTGCCTTCTATAAGTAGAATCACACAATATTTGTCTCTTCGTGACTGGCTTATTTCACCAAGCATAATGACTTCAAGGTTTATTCATGCCGCAACCTGTGCCAGAATTTTCTTCTTTTATGGCTCCATAATACCCCATTGTGTACATAAACCACATTTTTATTTATGCATTCATCTGTTGATGGACACTCCAGTTGCTTCTACCCTTTAGCTACAGTGAATAATGCTGCTATGAATGTAAATGTTCAGATATCTTCTTGAGACTGGTTTAATAGGTGAGGGATCCATGCCTCAGCATGGAGAGGTGCGTAACTTGCCCCAAGTCACGTGACAGTTAGGTGATGGAACCAGGATTCACTTGCACGGCCTCTCCCTGCCAAACATGTCTTTTTCATCTCTGTCCCCCCTAGCCTGTCTGAAGGGCAGATATCTATCCCCCAGCAATGGGGCTGAGGCATGATCTGAAACAGCACCAGAGAGTTCTGCATTAATTACATCTTCATTGTTCTACTAATAAATTTTCTGGATGAATCTTTGATGTGAAATGACACTACCACATTCCAAAAATGTCAGGGTTAGGTAAAAGCAACAATAATGGTAATGATTTAAAAAAAACCCAGTTATTTGGTGCTTTATATATATCAATTATTATACTGGTACATAAATATATTGATTCTGATCCCAAGTAATAAAAAGCTTTAGCCATTTTATTCCACTCCGTGTTAACCTCAATCACTATGATAACATCCATAAGTCTCTAGCATTGTTAATAAATCCTTTATATATTTTAACCTTACAAATGACTTACCAGTGCCCCCATTTTATAGATGAGGAATCCAAAACACAAAATATTAGAATTTAATCTGCCATGTGTTATACCCCAACACCAACAAACTTCAGTGAATCAGATGCAAACAAAAATATTTTTGCTTATAAGCTGCTGTGAATTTTAGATACATAGCTTTAGCGGAGAAATCTGGAAAGGTCCCTAAACATGAACAATTTGTGAAGGTCTTTAAGGACAGAGGCTTGTATCAATGAATTAATGAATGACCTATTGATAAGGACAATGCATATTTAATATCTAATAAAATCCCATAAATGCTGCCATATCCTGCGAATCACCGCCGCTGCCCCTGACAAATCAGCTTTTATGTGAAGGGTCTTCTCTGGGACGCTTGTTCAGCAATCCCCTGCTCAGGCCGCCTGGCTCCTTTTCAAAATGTTTCCAATGTTGCAGCCTCCAACTCAACTCTTCATCCGGGAAAAGTCTGTGTCTCATTCCAGCTTGGTGCTGTGATTTATTTTTGGCGGGTAAGGGGAAGAATTAGTCATACCTACTCTTCTATTTGAGTTTAATGGGAGCATTGTGACTGGTGGTAAAGATGGTAGTTTATCAGGCCAGTGACTCGCACAGTTTATGGCATTGGGCCTCCTTCCTCCTCCATTCCTTTCCCCTGTGAGTCACTTTACAATAATAATGAAGAGGTGAGGTCCAATGTCTGACAGTGGATCTTCTTGTACTGGGCTTTCAGCATGGCAATAATGTCCATATTGTGAAAAGAAAAATGATGTCACCTCGTTGGCAGTTGAAAACAAAGGGAGGGCAAGTAAAAATGACCAGGGCCACCCAAAGAACTGCCAATCAATACTATTGACAATGAAGAGGAAAGCATTCTTTCTCTCGATCATAAAGTATGACTGACCTAAGCAGTATTGACCTTAGGGTAAGGCATTTCCTAGCATTTAATGAATGGCTGGAAAGCTGATGGACTTTTAGTCAAACTGGTTATTAACTGCCTGAAAGTGCCTGACCTTGGAAGTCATAATTAGGGCTACAAATTCAGAACACAGAAGAAAGCCCAAGTCTGGTTCAGACAATGAGCTGTTGTGAGCAAGTCCTAACTCTGGACCATCAGATTGACCTTACAGAGCAGCTGGGCTTGCCCCCCACCACAGAACCATTCCTAATGGACATTATCCCATAAAAACAATACTAGGTATGTGTTCCCAAAATAAAAATGGATGACAGTTGGCAGTTTATGGAATATGATACACTGTAAATAGAACAGGATACCTTAAAGGTAATGGGTTGAACTGATATTGCTAAAACTACAGACACTGGGGCTGTTCATCAGAAACATAATGTGGGCCATGTATGTAATTTATAAATATCTACTAACCCTGAAAAAAAGTAAGTGAAAGGAATTTTAATGATATGTTTTCTCTTAATCTAATAAATCCAAAATATTAACACTTATACATGTATTCAAAAAATTCTTGAGATATTTTACGTTCATTTCATATACAAAGACTTCATGATTCAATGATAAACTTAAAGTACATCTTGATTCAGACTAGCCACATTCCAAGTCCTCAAGAGCGCCATATGGTTAGTGTATGCCATTTTGAACAGTGCAGACTAACGAAATTGGTTTGGTTTAAGTAATGCATTCAAACATAGAATGGGTAAAATAGTCAAAGGGGTGCATTTTTCTATAATGAACAGTAAAGAGCTAACTTAGGAAGAGAATGCTAATAGTTTTTGTGGGTTTTTTTTAAGATTTTATTGATTTATTTGAGAGAGAGAATGAGAGAGCACAAGAGCAGAGGGAGGGAGAAGGAGAGGGAGAAGTAGACACCTCTCTGAGTAAGGACCCCAACGTGGGGCTCAATTCAGGAATCTGGAATCATGACCTGAGCAGAAGGCAGACGCTTAAGTGACTGAGCCACCCAGGCTCCCCGAGAATGCTAATAGTTTTAATTATATATTTAAGAAAATTTATAAAAGAATTGTATATTTAAGACAAACTTAATGGCATTTAAGTTTGGAAAAAGTTTTCATGGTGACTAACTTTTGCCATGTTCTCTGGTGCTTTGTTGATTTAGCTTTACTCCCAGAAAGGTGTTGAGGTTGTCGAGGCCAGAAGACTGTGGAATTAAGTTGCAATGGAGGCAGTACAGTATTGTGCAGATGTTGTTTGGAAACAGTCTGGGCAGTACCCCCGACACTCTCCCACTCTGTGACCTAGGGAAAAACTGTTGTACTTTTGAGGAATTGAGTCTTCCCACCTCTGATGTGTGGATGGCAAGGCTCATCTCCTTTTGGCTGTGTGGATTGGATGAGATGATGCATGACAAGTCATCATCACCATCTGCATCAACGTTAGAAAGTACTAGAAAAGACTTCCACTGATGTGGTTCCCCAGTGAGGTTCAGGGAACACTGTGCTTGCTCAAGTACCACTCAGGGAGAAGGTGGGAAGATTATTTTAAGTGCTATGATGGTTGAGTTAAATACAAAAGATGATGGTTTGATAAAATTAACTTGCTAGTATTGACAGCAGAGAAAAATGTAACCACAAATCTAGTACAATATTTTATTTGTTCATTTTCTAATTCATTCATTCAATGAGTATTTATGATTAGTCACTATGCACCAGTCACTCTTGATTACCAAGGACAGAGCTTTAAATAAGATAGGCAGGGACTTTTCTTTCACAGAATTTACATTTTTGCACAAAGAGGCATGCAGTACACAAGCAAAAATAAAGGCCCAATAATGTTATGTCAGATAGTGAAATTGCTACCATGAAATTCACACCAAGCAATGAAAGTGATCAGGTCACGGGGTTGAGTGTGACTGCCCATAGCACAGAGGTGACATGACTTTAGAGCCTGGCAGGAAATGCTTCTTAGGTTGATGGAAAGGATAAAGTTGGATCATCCAGGAACAACTGTGAGATGTGCATTCCAAGCAGGCAAAACAACACCTACCCCTATATTTTGACTTTAATAATGCAGAATGTCCGTGTTCAGATAAGATTGCTATACAAAATGTGAATAACTTCAAGACTTCCTTTCCTACCTGCAGATGACAAGACCTCAAAATTAGGCATAACTGCTTGGGAGCAATTTTTTTTTTAAGATATTATTTATTTGACAGAGAGAAACACAGCCAGAGAGGGAACACAAGCAGGGGGAGTGAGGGAGGGAGAAGTAGGCTTCTTGCCAAGCAGGAAGCCAGATGTGGGGCTCGAACCTGGAATTCCGAGATCATGACCTGAGCCGAAGGTAGCCACTTAACGACTGAGCCACCCAGGTATGCCTAAGGAGCAATTCTTAACTTCAAAAAGCTGTCTGCAGAGATTTCTGTAATGTTATTGTTTTTACCCATGAAGATCAGGTTAATATTACTCCTTAGAAGAAAACATCTTTATGATGGCAGGACTCTTGTTTATCACATCCAGTGCCTTTCTCTCTTGGGGAGTCTTTAGATAAACCTTGCAAAATTTCGGTTTTCTGAATCCCTTTCCTACACGTCAAAATGACCACCCTTCCTTATTTCACAGTGCCTTTCCAAATAGAGTCAAAAACCATTGATTAGCTTTCTGCTCACCCTACTGTAATCATAGCTCCCCTCTGCCTTCCTGATATCACATCCAAGTTATGTTAGTAAGTGTTTGAGAATGTTGAAACCTAGAGGCACCTGGGTGTCTCAGTCCTTTATGTGTCCAACTCTTGATTTCCACTCAGGTCACAATCTCGGGGTTGGGAGATGGAGCCCCTGGTTGGGCTCTGCTCTCTCTCACTGCAGCCAGCTTAAGATTCTCTCCCTCTCCCTCTGTCCCTTTCCCTGCTCTCTCTATCAAATAAATAAATAAAATCTAAAAAATAAAAATAAAAAAATAAATTTCAAAGCTCTTTGTCTCCTCTTTGGTATAAAACTCTTTGTTTAGTCACATATGTGGCTCACACATACACTCCCGCGTCTTGGGAGGATTGCAGAGCACAACTTGGCATTCCATCGGCGTTCATGTTGTCCGTCTGAGCCACCGACTTCAGTAAAAGGTTATTGTTGCACAATGTGGTATTGACTGCACTTTGGGTGGGATTACAGAGCACAAAATAAAGCCAATAACCATTTCCTCATTGTGCACATAGGAAGCTTGCGTTCTTCTTACATTTCTGCAGATACAGCAACAAGACTTATTGCTATTTCTGACTTTGAGAAATTCAATAAAGAAGTGTCCACAGTTGAAGTTTTCATCTAAGTCAGGTCAGCTCTCCATCCCGTTTTCCTAACTAAGTAGAAGTCTGGATGTTTTGCTTCGAGGCTTCTTCTAAGAACCCCTTCTGCTACCGACATCTGTTGGTAACAACACTTACTCAGTTTTGTTTCTGTCTGCATTTCCCCATGTGTGTAGTTCATTAACACTACGGGTCAAAGAGCCTTAGCGTAAAGCCAGTCCGCAAGATTGATTTCAAGTCCCTGTTAGCAGGATCCTGACTATACATTTATTGTTAAACCCACAGATAACATCTAAAGATAGAGATGAAAAAGAACACTAAATAATAGTGATGAAGACCATTTATGAAATATTTATTAAGTGTCAGATGCTGTGATAAACTCTTTTCCATCTATTTCTTCATTTAGGTTTCATTATACGCCTATAAGAGAGATACAGTTAGCCTTGTTTCACAGAAGGTAGCATTCACACAGCTTATAGGTGTAGGAACAGGATTCAAACCCAGGACTGAGTAAGTCCAGGGTCTATATTCTTACCAATATACAAGAGCCAGATCATAAACCAGCATCAGAGCCTAAATAGTTTCTGGAAGAATATAGGGTTAAATAGTTACATAAATATGTAGCTACACTAGCAGAAATAAGAGAAAACATAGAGAATGTTCTTCCCTTCATTTCCTGTTTAAACAAGACAAAACAAACAAAAATAGTGCAGATGAAGGGCAGGTATGGTGAGGAACAGTGAGAAACATGGAGGGGAGCTGGGGTAGAAACTAATAAGGAGAACGTTGAAACCATCAAGGAAAGTAAGAGGATGACTCATTGTGCTTATTCTAAGAAAGTGTGAGGGGACACGTCTTGCACTTTTTCAAATGGTTCCACTATGCCATAGCTTATGTTGCCATGAGGATGATTTAAAAGCACCCTATCCCTAGAAATCCTTTCAGTGGCAACTTTATAATCTGCTCAGTGTCCAACAAGACTCTCTCCAGTTAGCAAATAAACAATTTCAAGGCATAGTTTCTAGGGAATTTATTTTAACCTGCTTTTATTTCATGGGTTCTTTCCAAGTTTTGCATGTTAACTACCAAGGGATAAATGTTTCCCATCAAGCTAGGAGGAGAAAAGATGAGGCATAAACATAATCCAGACTAAAAATACAAAAGCCACCTCTGGAGATAAAATATTTGTAATTCGTGTATTTGGAAAAAACCCACACTCCTTTGTCTGGGGTGTGGGGAATCATTTCTGATGATTATTAAAGACCTAAAAAGGGAGGTATCATCCTTCTCTCTCATATTTTGCCCCCTTTTAAGGAAGCCATTATTATTTTTATTTTTTTAATATTTTATTTATTTATTTGGCAGAGAGAAACACAGCTAGAGAGGGAACACAAGCAGGGGGAGTGAGAGAGGGAGAAGCAGGCTTCCTGCTGAGCAGGGAGCCCCATGTGGGGTTCCATCCCTGGACTCCGGGATCATGACCTGAGCCGAAGGCAGATGGTTAACGACTGAGCCACCCAGGTGCACCAGGGACCCATTATTAAGCAACAACTGTGTGTAGGTATAAACTCTCAGCAGCTTGCCCCCAGGTAAATTGGCCACCACTGCCAGGAGTGGGTACAGAGACCAAGTCAGCTCTTCTGACCAATACACACTCCTGGAAGCATGAGGATTCAATGATACCATTAGACAATCTTTGACCAGTGAAGGGATACGACTAGTGGATAAATGTTCCCTTTTTCTATCCAACTAGATTTATTAATGCCTTTATTCTGTGTGTCTCATCAAAATTTTCCTGCTAGAATCTGGCCCCTGCTCTTATTAGTCATAGTCAACTCAATAGCACACTCCTGGGTTGGCTTTTCCTGTTCCTCCTCCTTGAATTCACTTCTCAAAACAAATTACCTGCACCAAAGTGCTTGCTTCAAAATCCAAGCTAAGAAAAAGTTATTACCCTATTTTATAACCTAAGCAAACTATCTGTTCAGTCTCTTGGAAGTGTTAGACAAGGTATATTTCAAGAGAGGTCTAAAAACTTATTTATATTGAAAATATATTCAACATACTTGATACCCTTACATAAGTTAACTTTCCTTAGGGTATCATAAAATCAAATTTGGCAATTACTAGTCTAGCAAGAGAGGCATGGAATTTCAGTCTGTACATAGTTTTATATTTCATATATCCACTATTTTGTGGATTGTAAAGTGTGTGAAACATATTCACCCCTGCTTAAGATTACATCTGGAAAATCCAAAACATGTGACTTTTTAAAAGTTAACCAAAAATATTAACCAAATTCATGTTAATTTCTTGATTTGACAGGTGGCATTTCCTGAAATAGAGCAAAGGAAAACTTTTCAGAATATCTTAAGTAACACATCATGTCACTTCTCTGCAAAATGTGCTCAAGAAGATCAAAGATGGTAGACCACCGATCTCAAACTTTATTTTTTTATGAGATTCTCATGGAGAGTTGGCTGCAATTTCAAATTCTCTAAATACATATCCTAGAGTTAGCAGGCCAAAGATGAATCCAGGAATACACATTTTTATTCAACTTATCAGAAATGTCTGAAGCAGATGATCCTTGGACCATACTTTAGGAAATATGATTTACAAAACCTTCACATTTTAAAAATGGAAGGTCATCTTGTAGCAAAACCACACATTTTGAAGTTTAAAAAGATGATCCTAGTAACACTCTTTCCTTTCTTTGTTGTTGTTGACTGGATCTTGAAAACATGACTAAGAAAACAAAAACAACTCTAAGTACCGAAAGCTGAGGGAATTTATTTATTTTTTAAAGATTATTTTATCTTTAAAGATAGAGAGAGGGGCGCCTGGGTGGTTCAATTTGTTAAGTAACTGCCTTCAGCTCAGGTCATGATCTTGGAGACCCAGGCTCCCTGCTCAGCGGGAAGCCTGCTTCTCCCTCTCTCACTCCCCCTGCTTGTGTTCCCTCTCTGACTGTGTTTCTCTCTGTCAAATAAATAAATAAATAAAATCTTAAAAAAAGAGAGAGAGAGAGAGAATGTGGGTGGGGGCAATGGGAGAGAAAGAAAGAGAATCTCAAGCAGACTCCCCACTGATTGCGGAACATGGAGCCTGATGTGGGGCTTGATCTCACAACCCTGAGACCTTGACCTAAGCTGAAATCAAGAGTTGGATGACTGAGGTTCCCAGGCATCCCAAGCTGAAGGTATTTAATGCAGGACATTGGTTTCAGAGGCAAGGACAAAGCTCAGAAACCAAATAGGGAGTAATGAGACACTCTGGGAATTAGCATCAGGAGGCCACTACCTCCCTGAGGCAGGATTGGCGAAGGAGGATGTGATGTTCTGATATCCCCGGAGACCCATGTTGTCCCAAACAAACTGGTACCACAGTGGTCTTCTAAAGGAGGAAATGGGGCAATGTTCTGGAGATACCAAGGGAGAAAAATGTCCTGGTGTTTCTCACCCTCTTCTTGCCAGTGCCTCCCACTGGCTGAAACCAACTAGAAGCCAGATGATAGGAGGTTCTGGGAGACACTGCCACCTGATTTACCTTCCTCGAAAGATAAATGGTTTGAGGTAGAAGCAGGGAAAAAGCAAGGGATTGTGAAACAAGGAGGCCTAGGATCATCACAGGTATCTATACATTAATCCATATCATCATGCAGACTTATGCTAGAATTGTGGCTATTTATCTCTTTTTTTTTCACATCAGTGCCCTTGGAAACTGAATCTCTACAGACTCTACACAGCCCTACTGGCCAGGGTCGCTCACTTGACTTAACCCACCTGGTAACACTTTCCCTCCTGCTGGGGTTGTTATGTCATTATCTAAGATCATTTCTTTACCTTATTAACAGTTGTTACCATAAAGATATTTTGCAAGATATAAAGCAACTTGACACTATAACAATAGATTGAGTAGGAACATTCTGAAGGTTTTCTAATTCCAGTGTAGCAATTTTAAGGAAAACACTGATTCTAAGAAAAAAAAGGGTGTGAAGGTAAGTGAAATTGGAGAAAATGAGGTTAAAAAAAATGAATAGGTTTCTTTATTACCATTAATATGTTAATGTGGGTCATGAATCACCAAAACGAGATCTGGTATGCAGTATTTGCAAACTTATGTAACCATTTGCTTATTCATTTATTCAACAAATATTTACTGATTAACTATCTATACCTGAAACTCTGTGAGGTGCTAAGGATGCAACACTAAACAAATAGACAAACTCTTCAACCTCATAGAGAATAGATTCTAGTGGAAGAAGAGAGTAAAAATCAAAACCAACAACAAATAAGTAAACATATAGTATTTTTACAGTATTTTTCCTTAAATTGCCATTCAATGATTACACTTTCAATAACACCATAATGCTGTCAATCCTGTTGTTATTTTCTCCCAGATCTGTCAGATTCTAGACTCTTCTCTTTCTACCCCAAATTATCAATTTTTTTTTTCTTTTTTAATCTAGACACAATGATAGTGGTTAAATGTGATAGCTCTGGGATCAGGTTGTTGGGCTGGCTGAGAGACAGGGGCACCCAAAATGGCGGACATCACAGACTGGGTCAAGATGGCTGATCTTCCCGCCAAAGCAGCCATGGTCACCACGTCATCTCCAGTAAATCAAAACTTAGCCGGGGCACCGAAATTTCCCATATGAGAGTTTCCAGCTAGGGACCACCCACCATTGTTTGGACTTTCCCCACCCCTAGCCAATCACCTGGGGACACGATGGTCCCTTGCTTAATATGGGAAAAAACCCACCCGAATCCAGACCTGGAACCAATAAGGCTTAAAAACCTTACACTCCCCAACCCCGGGCGTGACTTACCCGACTCCTCTCCGGAGTCGCGGAACCTGGCCATAGGGGGCTTGCAATAAAGCTCACTCTTTGGACCCTGTTTGCCTTTGTGGTCTCCCTTCTATTCACGATGAAAAACCTTACAAGGTCACCCCTTTTCAAATCCTGGTTCTGCCTTTCGCTGGAAGTATAATCTCTGTGTTTCATTCATTCATTCATTCATTCATTCATTCATCCATTCAAGTCACGTTCATTATGCCAGACCCAGTGCTAGAATTTCAAGATCCATCAGTACACACATGAAGAATTTATGTTTGACAGTCAATTTCTTCACCGAGAAATGAGGATATCAATAACATCTGGCTCATCAGATTGTCATGACAATTAAATAGCTTAATCCATGTGAAACACTTAGAACATGGCCTGGCACATCCTTCCTAAATGTTAGTCCTTATTAATCATGTCATCCGTATATTTAAAATCCTTGACTGAGTCACTGCTGCCTTTAGGGTAAATTCCAAACTATTTAGCATAATAGACAAAGCCTCTCAGGATCTGGCTTCTGATTTTGCATCTTGCTTCATTCCCTACACACTCCTTCCCCTCCAGTCATATGGAATTATTCATGGATTCCATTGTGTGTAGTACTTTCTCACTTTATGCCTTCATTCATTCTGTCCTCTCTGTCCTGAGTCTTTTTGAGTCAGTGCCTTTTTTTTTTCTTCAAGAATTAGCTCATTTGTTACCTTTGTAAAGACCATTGTGCCCGCTTTTCCATGCACATCCACTGCCCCAGCTGGTCACATCGACTCCCTTTCCCACAGAGCATCCATACCTGATTCTATCTGCATTTCTCATATGTGTTTCAATTAACTCAATTATATCCCACACTGTGCCACAATGCATCGCGATGACTAACAGGGCTGCATTAAACATGGCAAGACAGCTTTGTGAAATGAGTGTCTTGAATCTTGAAGGCAGAAAGAAAGCCTGTCAGACACAGAGCTGCAGCAGAAAACGAGCTTCCAATAAATAATGGCAGAACTCAGTTCATGTGTTTAATCCCCATCCTTCCCACGTTCCCACATAAATATAATTCCCACACAAATAATGACAAAGATACTTTAAAAATATATAATAAACATTTGTGCTCACCATTGAAATGGTTACCATGAGTAGATATGGAGATTTGGAGCTATTTTTTAATGGTACAAAAGAAAAGAGTTTGAGTGGGAAGCCAGTCAAAGCAGAGAAATTCACAGAAATGCAGAAATACCCACAGGCAAAGGCTGCTGCAGAGGGAAGAGCCCCCTTTCCCACAAGCATCGGAGGGACACCAAGTTGAGGTTAAGGATCATTCAGAGCACATGTGGGCTGGACGCATTCACCCAAGTTCAAGGTTAAACCTCTGTTTTAAGATCAGCTGAATAAGGCAACTCCTTTCTATCATTGACATTTATAGAGCTGCTGGCTGCAACATTTTTCTCACTAGGTAGAATCCTATGAACTCTTTCCTAAACAACTAGAAATAGCATCTTAGAGAACACTCATAGTGTAAGTGCTGAGGTCTGAGAGAGAATCAGAGAAGAGCGTGAGATAAGTGAAGTCCTTAAAACAAGATCCAGATGAAATTAAAACAAGATCTTGGCACTCGGAGAGTAAATTATACATTAAATGTTCCCACCCGAGAGTCAATACTTGCTGCTTGCTTGCCCCTACCTCCCTGTCTGCTCCCTGCCCATGCACGAAATGGAGAGATTGCATCTGGAAACATGCAATTGACTTGTACAAAACTCAGGTATTTCTCCTGTTCAGGGAAGGGTCCCATTTAGGAGACACATACACATGATGGAGAGGAAAAAGACTTGAGCACCTGGGTGGCTCAGTGGGTTAAAGCCTCTGCCTTCGGCTCAGGTCATGATCTCAGGGTCCTGGGATCGAGGCCTGCATCGGGCTCTCTGCTTGGCAGGGAGCCTGCTTCCTCCTCTGTCTCTGCCTGCCTCTCTGTCTACTTGTGATCTCTCTCTGTCAAATAAATAAAATCCTAAAAAAAAAAGGAAAATCTTAAGAAAAAAAAAAGACTCACTCCACCTACCACACTATCAAGTTAGATTTTTATATACTCCAATAGCCAACAGTCACAAAGCATGTGAGGAAAACCTAGATTTTACAAGAAAGAGTGTTAAGAAAAATAAAAAGAATGATAGCCCTAGGGGAAGGAAATGGAAAAGAACTAAAGAACAAAAACAAAAATCAAATCAATATCCAAAGAAAGGTTTAAGAGCCAATTTCACCCATAAAACAAGAAGAGTATTAGGGGAAAAGGAGGTAGAAAAAGCTATGAAGAAAACATTAAAAATATGAATACCAAAAAATTTTAAAATAGCAAAATATTGCAACAGAAATTGCCAGAAACCAAATTGTTGACCTAAACCATAAAGTCCTGGAAATCTCTATAAACGGGTTAAAGGAAAAATGAACATCAAGTGAAATGTTACGACATAGGTATTTTACTCCCTATGTTCGCCTTCTGAATCACTGAACTTTCCTCAAACCATAGTAGATGGGGCATGAGTAGAGGTGAGGATGTAAAGACAATGTGAAAAGTCAACTCTTTCCAGAAGCCTAGCCCCAAAGAGGAGCAGAGAGATGGTCAGATAGCTGGAGAGTATTAACTGAGCAAGGGGGTATATTTATTTTTTCAAGAGGCACAGGGCAGTAATGAAAAGGAAGACATTGCTGCAAAGAAGGGGTGGTCCAAGGTGCAGCTCCAAATAATCTTCTAATTTATCTAATAATGTTTTCTGGGATTTATCATGAGTCTCAGGGTCAGCCAATTACGATAGACCAAGGATAAAGGGTAGGAGCCAGTGAATTACCACAGGAGTGGAGTCCACATCCCTGGTTCTCTGTTATGCCCAGATTTAAAGATCCCCAAGGACCACCAGGGAGCCAAGTCCGATGCAAAAGCAAAGAGCCTTTATTCCAGCTAGCTCAGGCTCAGTCTCCTACACCCACTGACGCAGCAGCGAGATGCTGAGAAAGAGAGGGAGCCTCGAGTTTCGAGAGCACATTAGTGTTTTAGGGGTCTCATGGCAGTTGGTGGGGTGAAGTTTGTAGCTTATGCCATTGGCCAGAAGCCAGTGGGTCTGGTGGTGAGAGGTGGTCAGCTTACTTGGACTTTAGTATTGTCCTTCCATACTTTTTTTTTAAGATTTTATTTATTTGACAGAGAGAAACACAGCCAGAGAGGGAACACAAGCAGGGGGAGTGAGAGAGGGAGAAGCAGGCTTCCCGCCGAGCAGGGAGCCCGATGTGGGACTCGATCCCGGGTCCCCGGGATCATGACCTGAGCCGAAGGCAGTTTCTTAACCAACTGAGCCACCCAGGCGCCCCAACCCTTCCATATTTTTTATTGGCTAACTCAGGGGTGGGCAAGGCCAGGGTTGGACAATATTCTTACATTGGCGTGTGGTTTCTCTGGGGAGGGATTAAGCTGGAGATTTGCACAAAATGGAGTTAGTCTTGCTCTGCCCTTTCATTGACAATTACGATAGACGAAGGATAAAGGGTAGGAGTCAGTGAATTAACACAGCAGTGGAGTCCACATCCCTGGTTCTCTACTGATCCAGCTTGAGTCAACAATCTGTTTTAGAAAATTGTTAAAAATCATAGGCTATGTGCTTTTTAAACCATACTCTTAAATGAGCCTTTGAACCATATCAAGGGAGAACCAGCGATCTCTGGATTATATTGCTGACAAATGTGTGTAATGCTCCTGCAAACAGCCTTAAAACCCCGCGAGAGGTGTTTGGCTAACAACCCTCTGGGGAGGCCAAGCCACTTAATAAGAACATTCCCTTGAGGATGAGCTGTAGGGCCGCAGAGGTCAGGATTCTGCATAGAAACATTGTGTTAAACAGGCATTCACAAGCTTATTCAATATTGGACTCACACGGAAATTGTTGAATTGTCAGCTTTGTGGTGGAACCATACACTTTGAAAGGCAGGAACTGTGGGATATTCTTTTCTGTGGCTCCAGCATCTAATTCAGGGGCTGGCAGTTGGTGGCTCTCATGAAATATTGATTGTGTGATGGAATTAAATAAATGCATTCAAGAACAAAATCATTAAAATCAGAGACGTTATAAATGCACACACATGGTTCCTAGAGATTACTATTGTTCCTATTACCATGACAATCATACACCCTAGAAATTCTGCGACGTACCTAATTTCAAATCTTGCCCATTATCACAGATGTGCCCCATTATATAGTGAAAGATGAGCTTTGTCTATGACAGAGAGCACTTCCCATCTAGTATCTCTTTTAATGATTTTTAAGGGGCTACCATTAAGAAATCTTTTGTTGGTGTTAATACTCTTTTTCAACAATAATAACAAAAATAACAATAGTATGACTTACTGGGATGCCTCAGTGGCTCAGTGGGTTAAGCGTTATCGTCAGCTCAAGTCATGATCCTAAGTCCTGCTGGGACCCATCCTGCACTGTGGGCTCCTTGCTCAGCCGGCTCCTTGCTCAGCAGGGAGTCTGCTTCTTCCTCTGCCTGCTGCTCCCCTTGTTTGTGTTCTTTCACTCATTCTCTCTCTCTCTCTGACAAATAAATAAATAAATAAAATTAATTTTAAAAATAGTATTATTTACTGAATATTGTCAAGGTATTCCATGAGCAACATCTTATACATTACATATTATAATTATATAATTATTAATATAATTATTATCATCTCCATATTACAGGTGAGAAAATGAGGCTCACCAAAACATCATAACTGCTCTACGATCACAAAGCTAGTAATTGATTGGGTGGTGGGGCTAAAACCCAGAGAGAAAATGATATGTGATCCAAGAGAATGTGTATATTACCATAGCTCTAGAAATGTACAACCTGGACATTGTAATGAACAAGGCCCTGGTCTGAGGCAGCTCGGGTTTGCTGAGTTGGGGCAAGGATGGAGAGGTGGACCAGACCAGCAGTTGATTCTAGAAAGCACAGATGCTGGATTCCAGAGAGGAAAGTCCCAGTTTGGACAGAAACTGGAGACCGTGCTCTACTAACAAGCTTAGCCTATTTCAAAATGGGGTCTGTGTCCCACGCTTTGTCCTCAACTTGCCATCCATGCCTAATGCTCTTCCTGGAAAGAGAATTTATAGGGCGAGAGGGACTAGAGCCCTTGTGCAGAGCTTACAAGATGGGAACAATGACTTGTACTTTCTTGAGCGGCTCTGAATGTGTTTCCAAAGTGCCAGCTAGTTTCAGGCCGCTTTGGGGCGTCTTTCCCCTGAACACTGACTTCATTTCAGAGAACTTCTGTTTTACTAATTTACTATAGGAAATAAGGATATTTAGAGAAATGGTAGAAAAGTCAGCAGAGAACAAAAAAAAAGGTGTGTGGGGGGGTATCTGTACAAAGAAGCTAGTCTGGAAGTTTTCAAAAGGGGTATTTCACTAGTTAGGAAATTGACTTATTTATTAATATAGCTTATTGACCTCCCTGCCAAGCATTTCTTCTCTCATCTCCCTTCAACTTAGAGAAGCAGCATATGATTTATTTTCCCTCTTAGAGTTCCTCCCCAGTGAATCGCTGATTGGCAGCAGACCCTGCTCTGGGAAAGCTGATAGAAATATTTGAAAGGGCATCAGGGACTGAATCTACTTAACACCATGCAGGTCACTTCATCTATTTTGACCCCGCCTCCCCTAGATGGGCGGGGAGGAATTATTCTCCAGTCGCAACTGTGTGACTCCTTAGAAAACCTGCCCCAGCCTGCCCCATGGACAGTTTACCTGCTTCCTTGTGCCTTCTCTTCCAACTAGAAAGTCTCCTGAGAGTGGGAGAGGGGTTTCTGCCATGGAACACGGGCCAGACTGACTTTTTGCAAAGCTGCGTGGCTACTTTAGACCCTCGTGACTTCTCTTCCAAGCTGCGGAAGCAATTGGTGTGTACAGAATAGCCTCTTGCATCATCTGTCTGAGGAGCCTGGTTCTTATTGTGAGAGACAAAGGAATCATGTGTCTTTCCATGAAGCCTAATGGAGATGGGATAAAATTGGAGGCTCCCTTGAGGTCTGGTGGGAAGTTGATTTGAAAATTGTGTTCACATCCCCCCCCCCCATCATTTCTAAATGGGTTAATAGGGGAAGGCCATCTGTGGATGATCCTTGGCTTCCTTTCTTTGCTTCATGCTCACTCAATAACACAGTTTAGATCTTCTCCTGTATATTAATATATCCATTATCTCTACTGAATGAGAACATGCAGGTGTTGTCATTACCTAGCTTTGGCAACACAGAGGATACGTTCTTCAGATAGGGTTTGGAAAATTAATTTTCGCTTGTTCTTTGGTTAACTGTTTTCAGCACAGCGATGAGTCCTGCCAACAGATGGGCTAATCTCTGGAATCCCATTCCCCGATTTCCTCTCTCCACCATTCCCTCCAGCATTCCCTTTTCCTGCCATGTATTCATTGAACAAATACGTGAAAAGGACCAGGAGGAAAAAGCAGCAGGCATATTGAACACTAGGGTTATTTGTATATTAACAAAAGATAGACACAATGGATAATTTTATCTGGAAAAAAAAAATCCCATGTCCACACAGCTATGCATAAAATTTTGGGACTTACATGAACTCCCCTAATGCCCATTTATTAAGACAATGAATTAAGATCACTTAACTTCAAAAAAAAAAAAAAAAGAAAGAAAAAAGCTCAGTGTCAATGGGATTTTTTTTATCTTGAGTAGCCTGCAGGGAAGGTATTTTTTTAGGGGGGCTTCTATGGGCCTTCATATGTATAAATAACAGACATTTCCAATTTCTCTTTCTCCAGAGTACTCTGGTGTGATCACTTTTATTCCAGTGGAAGGATTCTTCATTCTATTTATAAATCTGTATGGTGTCTCAGGGCTCCTTTGTGTTTGGAGTGGGATGTCTCAAAACACAAAAAGAGCATTACTCTCTCTTTCTCTCTCTCTCTCTCTCTCTCTCTCTCACACACACACACACACACACACACACACACACACACAGAGACTAGCTGTAAATTAAGAGCTCTGGATATCCCTCCCTCTTCTGTCTCTTGTTCTCCATAACAGAAATGCTAGATGAAATATGAGAAAAAAATATATCAGAGTTTGGATGCAAGAAAGGGAATATTCAGATCCATAGGTATTAACAAGTTCATAACCAAACAAGAAGTGATAATGAAAGATCAAGGAGACAAAGAGACAGTGCGTCCTCCTATACACCTGAGGAGTTGGGCTTTTATCACTATTGCTCTCTTTCTGGGGCTAAAGCTCAGAGCTTGTGCCAGAGGAAGTGGAAGCGGTGGTGAGCTAAAAGTGGGCTCCCTGCATAAAGCCTGGAATCTGGGAAAAGTTGTCCCATGCATGTAATTTCCATTTTCCACATAGCCATGTGTTCTGTCATGGGGCTACTTAGCCAGACTTAGACAGCTGGTGCTTCCTTTGCAGTAACTGGAATTCCAACAGCATGTGGAAAACCCTTAGGCAAGAAACTCATGTAAAAACTGATGTAAAACCAACAAGGGACCGAAAAGAGACAAGATTGAAACTGATCCCCTAAAAGTCTACTTATAAAAAAGCGGTACATGTATCGAATTATCTCAGAAGTCAACAGAGGAAGCAGTAAGCAGAGCACAGAGAAGCAAACATATCGTGAGAGAGTCAATGAGTCTAAACAGAGGGCAGTTCACTCTTTGTAGGGCAGTATGAAAGTTACTTAGGAACAAGTATGTTATAGATACTCAGAGATACAGAAATGGATAGTATACACCACACTTGAGAATACATGAAAAAAAACAGGAAAGTGAAATAAAATAAAGATTTGAAAATGTATTAGATAGCTTTCTATTTGGATAGATATGCTAAATATAGCCATGTCTCTGTCTCCATGCTACACAGAAAGCCAACTGAAGTGACTTTAAAAAACTACATTACCCTTCAAGGACAAAGAGAATGACAAGATGACCACAGATAAAGAACCTGGGAGGCTCAGTCAGTCAAGTGCCCACCTTGGGCTCAGGTCAGGATCCCAGAGTCCTGGCTCAAGCCCCACATCTAGCTCCCTGCTCAGCAGGAAGCCTGCTTCTCCCTCTTCTCCCTTCTTCTTCTGCTTCTCCATCTGTCCCCCCTGCTCATGAGCTCTCTTTGGCCCACTATCTCAAGTAAATAAATAAAATCTTTAAAAAAGTAAAAAATAAAATGAAAAATGAAAAAGGACATCCAAAGGGAAACTAGTGATTCATATCCCCAAATGCTGAAAGCTGAAGAATCAAAAACACCGTGTATGTGAAAGCAAAGTGAGAAATGGATCTTAATCAGAGGGAATGATCAAGACGAGAGGAGCTGCATCCAGATCTTCTCTTTCCTCCTCCCATCCCCACAACTATAGCAAAAGATAGATATTACTGTGGAAAGAATGGTTGTTTCTAGGTTCTAGGATACCCATATGCAAGGTATTTGTGAGGACAGGCATGCAGTGTCATTGAAAACACCAGAAAACAGATCAAGTAAACAAATATATATTGAATAATGAGACTTCTTTCCCTTATTTTCCACTTTGTTTCCAGAGAGCCAGAGTATGGGTTTAAAACCCCAAGAGCAGATTGTATAAGGATTCTAACTGGCTAAATAGAATCATCTGAGAGGAAAATCCTACAGACATTGGCATTCTGTCATTTCCAAAAGAAACTTCTAGATCCCTTTTCATTTTTTCTCCAATACAGTTTATCAGTTATTACCTTGTACACAACTTAGCACATTTCAGCGTCTCTTTATTTAGGAATGAAGAGTAGATCCCTTGTTATCTGCGGAAATCCCTGCAATAAATTAAAAGAGTGGAAAAAAAAAACAGAAAAGGAAAACTCAGAGGAAACAGAGCAATACATATTAGAGAAAAAATTACACACACACACACACACACACACACAGATAAGAAAAAGCATTATATCGATGAATTGAGAAAATGATTTTTAAGGAATTTTCAACAGATAAGAAAGAACACATGAAAATTAAAATAAGATTTAATTGGATGTTTGAAGATATAGTGGAGAAAACCCATAAGAGGTCTAAGAAAAAGACAAAGATTTGAACATAAGAGAAGAGTGACAGAAAAAAATTAGAAGATTATTTTAGATCCAGCATCTGAGCTTAGTAAATCTAAAAAGAGAGAGGGTAAAAAATGAGAAGGAAGAAATTATCAAGGAAATAATAGAAGAAAAAAAAAACCCAAAACTAAAATACTGACTTTCTAGTTTAAAAGAGCTAACTACATATCCCAGGCAATGAGAAAGTATACACATGTACACACACACACACTCACACTCACACGGATACACACACACACTCACACATGCATGCACACACCCAAAGTACATTATATTAAAATTTTAGAACTTCAAGGAAAAACAAAGTAATCCTCCAGAGAGAAAAATCAGATCTCATAGAATAGGTGGAGAATCATAGTGATGTGCAAGTTCTCAAAGCAATTTCTAAGGCTAGAAGACAGTGTGATCAATGACTACATTTTTTTTTATTAACATATAATGTGTCATTTGCTTCAGGGGTACAGTTCTATGAATCATCAGTCTTACACAATTCACAGCACTCTCCAGAGCACATACCCTCCCTAATGTCCAAAACCCAGCCACCCTATCCTTCCCCACCCACCCCCAGCAACCCTCAGTTTTTTTTCATGAGATTAACAGTCTTTTTTGGTTTGCCTCCCACCCCAGTCCCATCTTCCATGACTACATTCTGAGCATTACACTATAATACAAAAAAAAAAAAAGACTTATGTGACAAAAGTGACACACACGCAATTATAGTGAGAGACTTACTATTCCTCTCTCAAAAAAAAAAAAAGGTAAATAAGGTAGGAAAAAACAGAGCAAGAATATTAAAGTCAACACAACTAAATATTAAGAAAAATGTTAATGTCAACACAGACATAATAAAAACTAAAAGTTTCATCTAAAGCAGACATAAATATTTGTGAATGTAGGAGAGGCACTATTGTATGGGGGTTGAGAACAGAAGACTGGGAGGAAGATATCTTGCTAGATTTAAATTCTTGCTCACTGATTTACTAACTGTGTTACTATAGGTGTACATTAGTTTCTTCAGCTTCAAAATAAGTATAATAATAGTGCCTACTCCTTAAACTTGTTGTGAGAATAAAATCAAATAATGCACACCAGGATGCTTAGAGAATTTTCCAGTATAAAGTGACAATAGGTGTGTGCATATGTACATAATTCTGTACTAAAAAGTATCATTTTTTCAGAAAATGGGAAATACTCACAAAATCAACCATAAAAATTTCAATATTCCTATGATAAATTTTTTTATAAGTATACCCATTTGAGTCTGGTACAAAGTCAGGATCACTCTATGATTTGAAATTATATTAGAGTCCCAAGAAAATGAAATAAATGAAAAATAAATTATATAAGAGCCCTACAGAAAGAGACAAAAGCTGGCATTATTCCTAGACAAATGATTGTCCAAAGAGAAGATATAATAGTGTCCATAGTCACACTAATAGAATAGGGAATTCAGCTGGCATGCTAACTCTAGGAAAATAGAGTAGCATTTCTATTCTTGAAAAATAATCAGTGGGAAAAAGTATTAGGTAAAAAAAATATCCCATTCAAATGAACAACCTATTGCATGGAGCCCTGGGTGTGGGGCATGGGCAATGAATCTTGGAACACTGAAAAAATAAAATGAATTTAAAGTTAAAAAAATTATTATTATGAATAAACCCCAAAAGTAGAAACAAAACCTGTAGGGAAGAACATAAAAACAGGAGATTTATATGAATAAATTAGAATATATACCATATTTATTAGTAGAAAAATAATATTTTAGGATGTCAAATATTCACACATAAATATATAAAATTTCAACTAACATTTCAAAAAGATGTTTTTGGTGAATCTTCAGAAGTTAATTTTAAAATTTATATAGAAGCATATAATGCCAAGCATAGTGAAGACAATTTTTTTTTTAAGATTTTATTTATTTGACAGAGAGAAACACAGCTAGAGAGGGAACAAAAGCAGGGCGAGCAAGAGAGAGGGAAACAGGCTTCCTGCTGAGCAGGAAGCCCAATGCGGGGCTCAATCCCAGGATTCCAGGATCATGACCTGAGCTGAAGGCAGACGCTTAATGACTGAGCCACCCAGGCACCCCTGAAGACAATTCTTAAAATAGAACAAGGTAGAACTACTAGATATCATTTCATTATAAATTTATAATAATTAAAACAATATAATGTTAGCACACAAAAAAAGGGGGATTGATAGATCATGTTTGAAAGCTCATAAAAAACCACAAAACATACATGGGATCTTGGTGTATCTGAAAATATTATTATTGTTTGGTAATAATCTCTAACCACCAGAAGAACTATGAATTACTGTATAAATATTATTACTTCTATTACTACATGCAAAAAAAACCTGTGGCTTATTAAAAAAATAAAGATGGGCTTAATGTATTAAGACCTAAATATGAAAAAATAAGCTTTAAAACAATTAGAATAAAACATAAGAAAACATAGGCCAAAAAAACTTCAAATAAAACCCAAAAAATACAAATCAGAAAGAAAACTATTAAAAACTTAACTGATTATGATGTAAATAAAGAAATGTTAGATGAAGTTGTTTTTTTTTTAATGAAAACAGAAAAAGACTGGGAAAAAATAGTTATAGTAAAGTCTAGCAGAAAAGGATCAGTATCTAAAATACATTTAAGGGGCGCCTGGGTGGCTCAGTTGCTTAAGCGACTGCCTTCGGCTCAGGTCATGATCCCAGAGACCCGGGATCCAGCCCCACATCGGGCTCCCTGCTCGGCGGGAAGCCTGCTTCTCCCTCTTTCACTCCCCCCGCCTGTGTTCCCTCTCTGGCTGTGTTTCTCTCTCTCAAATAAATAAAATCGTTTAAATAAATAAATAAACAAACAAACAAACAAATAAATAAATAAATAAAATACATTTAAATCACAAAAAAGAAAAAGACAATATTGAAAATGGTTAGAAGTTTTGAACAGGAAATTTATATGAGACACTAATTAATTCACAGAAAGACATACTCAGACTCTTATAATTAAAACATCACAGTAACAAACCACTTTTCAACTATTAGCTAGACAAAAAAAGTAAAAATAATAGAAATTGCTGGCAGGTAGGTAAGAGTGTAAGGAAATAGGAAATTTCATTCATAGGTAGTGAGCGTACAAATTGTTTTCAAGCACTCTGCAAGATAACTTGACAAAACACACTACTATTAAAAAAAGTGACATTTACTCTCAATTTTCAGCTTTGACCTATACAGAATATGGAAATCGTCATTCTCATTTTATAACAAGAAAAAGCTGGGCAAAGTGAAACTCAGGTGTATTTTTAGGCCCATCAGATAACTGAGGCTGTACAAGATAAGATGCCTCCAGAGAGACAAAGAGGGTGAGATTTCCTTGCTTGGAACAGAAGCTGCTGGGTGCTGCAAGCAAATAGGAATACTTCACTAGTAATTTTGACAAATTGGTGAAGGATGAGGGTGGACTAAGGATCAGAGTTATATAGATATCCTATGCTCTGGAGAGCTTCTACCCCCAGAATCCCACCAGACTCTCACAAGGAGGATCTGAGAAACATGCCCATTCCATCACTCCATGTTCATTCACCTTGACAGAGAAAGGAAAAGAAAAATCAGGATGCTTAACCAAGGCTTAATTTTCTGGGAGAATGACATGGACCAGGAGTAAATATACATCTCATCCTAGCTAAAGGAAGGGATCCATGCCCTATCCCAGACCTCCAGCCTTCCTCTCTCCTCTAAGGAAAGGAGGGAGGGCAAGTCATTTATCACAAAGAAGAGGCTCCAAGCAGGTTGACCGTAAATGCTGAAGTCTGGGAAAAGAATGGGCACAAAAAAGGCATAAATCTCCACTCTTGGAGGGGTTTCAGAAACACTTATGAAGGCCACACCTCCCAGACACAGGCCCTCCATGCACTTTAAGGACTGAGACATCATCAATATCAACAACATCATAATCACCTTAGCAAAAGGCCCTCTTCATCAGATCTTACTACCATACCAATAGCTTCCCCAATAACAGAGGATTCCAGCTACAAGATACAGATCCTGTCCCTGGGGAGCAGTGCAAAGGAAAGCATGAAAAAGGAGAGGGGAGACAAAAGCAAGATGTGTCTATAGCAATAACAAACATTCAACACAGGCCAACTATTAGCAAATCAATATAAATCCTCACACTAAAGATTCTCAGTTATCTATTACCATCATACAACATGCCTAGCTTTCAACAAAAAATTATAAAACATCTCAAAAGCCAAGAAAGACAAGTCTGAAGAGACAAACCAGTCATAAGAACCAGATGTAAAGATGGCACAGCTATTAGATCATCAGAGAGGGAATTCAAACTAACTACAACGAATATCTTTAATAATTTAGTGGAAAAAATAGGCAACATGCAAGGCCATATGGGAGATATTAGGAGAGAAATGACAATTATAAAGAATCAAAAGGGATTTCTGTTCACATCCAGACCCTGGGTATTCACTGGCAATGCTCTGGGGAGTAGGACTTCTCTCAGAGCTCTGTCTATTCAGGTGAGACTGGTACCTGGGTCTGGTGTTTGCATCCCTGTGGGTCCCCTTCTGCCCTCCTCCTAGGCTTCACCCAAGATTCTTCCAAAATGATTCTGCTCTCTACTTCCAAAAACCAGAAGACTCTCTTCTTTTTTCCTGAAATGTCCCCAGAGGTTTCCTTAGGAAGAAAACAACCACCCTTTGACTATAGCCTAAATCAATGTCAGGTGGAAAATCTGTATCCCTCTATTATAAAGACTGAAGGACCAGGCCATAGGAGCACAAAGTCTGTTTTCCACTCCCTTGGGGGATTGGGTGGAGGGGCAGAGTTGTTCTGTTTTTCCTTCAAAGGCTAGCTACACAACTTCTAAAATAGCAAGAAGAAAGAAAATTTGTTCTGTTTCAGAAACAAGTTGAGCATTGTATATCAGGCTGTATGAAATTCGTAGGAGCCTGGGAGAAATACATGTTTTAGAATTACTAACATGAAGGATGAATGGTTTTCTCGCTCATAAATCTACAGAAAGTCTCACTATTTTTTGAGTAACCGGGGAACAGTGCCAGTCCCACAAAGGAGATAGCCCTAAGATGTGTCTTTCCAATAACTCACTGAAGCCCTTATTACCTAAAGGAGCAAAGAAGGAAGAGAATGGGACCTATGGTACCCAAAGGGTTGTCCTCAGCCCCTGATAGCACAGTAGTACTCCTGTTTCATTGCAGTGTTTCATTGTGGTTATCTTTTAGTCTCTTTTCTCCACAAGGCTCCAAATTATAGAGGGCAAAGGCCCTAACTCCATGCCAAGAACATGACATTGGTGTTTGTTTCATAAGAGGTTCTCAGGATATCTCTTGTGAAAGAGTGAATTAATGAATTAGTCAACAGAAAATGTTAAAGAAGCAAAAGTTGAACAGGAATGAGCAAAGAGCACTCAGTATTCTCAGTATTTATCATGCTATCTAGAGATAATTATTCATTACAGATTCTTTCTTCTTTTGCTATTTATTGATACATCAAATGGAATATAAATCATTTGGAATAAAAAGAGGCCTCCTCTATTATTAGCAGGAAGTAGGCTAATTAATTTATTTGGATCAATAGATTATTGTTTTTAAATCTACTGAAATTAAAAAATAGAGCTTCAATTAATAATATTTAAAGTAACCTATGCATATTGAAATATTTATGAATGAAATGATATATCTTAGATTTGCTTTGAAATAAGAAGTGTCTGTAGGGGAAAGTGAGTAGCGACCCAGATGAACTAGATTGGCCTTGAAGCTGGGAAATGGTAACATGCAGATTTATTAATTATTCTATGTACTCTGTGTAAAAAATGAGGTAATTCTTTACATGAAACTATTCCTTCATGTTGACCCACCAGGAGGAAAATCCACATCTTTGTATCAGGATTAGCAAATATCATGATTCATACATTTATAAAAAGAACCACCTATTCCTTCTCTTTAGAAAAGCCCAGCAATGCTCCCTCTCTTATTAGGCACTGCCCTATGGAGGTGGTAGCCATCTCTTACTCAGCATCATGGCTGCCCTTGGTCTTCTGGTGAAGCCCAAGATCATTAAAAAGAGGACCAAGAAGGTCCTCTGGCATCAGTCAGACTGATAGGCCAAAATCAAATGCAGCTGGTAGAAACTGAGAGGCATTGACAATAGGGTGCACAGAAGATTCAAGGGCCAGATCTTGATGCCCAAGGTGGTTTAATAGAGCAATAAGAAAACAAAGTGCATGCTTCCCAGTGGCTTCTGGAAGTCCTCGTCCACAACGTCTAGGAGCTTGATGGACTGCTGATGGGCCACAAATCTCACTGTGCAGACCGCTCACAGGGTCTCCTCCAAAAGCCACAAAGTCATTGTGGCAAGAGTGGCCTAGTTGGCTCTCAGAGTCCCCAGTCCCCATGCCAGGTGGGTGAAGAAAATAAATAGGCAATTTATGTGCACATCGTCCTTGTGTTCATGAAACCATAAAACAAAACAAAACAGCTCAGCAATAAAATAAGCATCTGCTTTCCCCTTTTTCCTATGAAAGACTTGTGATATAAACAACCCTCTTAGGAACTTGAGCAAAATTGCATCACCCAGGATTTGAGAAATCTAAAGAACATAACTCAAAGGCAGAGGCTTATAAAGAAAAACGTGAAAAATCACAGCTGAATGTTTGCTTTAGGGCTCCAAATACCAAAGAGCTGGTGAGTTCAGGTTTAGAAATTTGGCTTCCCACACCAACCACACTGCAGATGGCACCAACCCATCTAGAAGGGTCTTCCAGGAGTGGGTCTCTCAGGACCTCAGACTAACAGCCTCAAAATAAGGGAATCACTGAGCTATCAGTCTGACTTTACTATATGCTGTGGCTTCAATGGGACCTCAGTTCCTATGAAAATGCTCTAAAAGCCAGTTATTGGTTTATTTGGTTGGTTTTGTTTTGAATTATCACTTCAGTGGTTGGTTTGTCACCAGTTGTGGTCATTTCTCAAGAGGCTGCAATGAAGTCTCTTGTGATTGCTTCAACATCACATGTCTGCTTTTATTCCCAGTTTACTTCTACAAAGTGGCTAATGATAATATTATAATTTGCTAAGAGAGATTCACACACCCTTCAAGGAGCCTGCTCAAACATAGGGGTCAGAAACCCAAATAACCACAGCCACCTCTTTCCCTTGCCCTGCTTGCTACTCTTGAGGGCATTAAGATAAAGCCCCACATTCTGGACATTGGCTTCTATCTGAATGGAAATTAGTAGTTCAAACATGTGTTCTGTATTCATGTTCATTCATTTAGTTTTCAGAGGAGAGGGGGACCATCTCTTTCAGTGAGTATCATTGATAATTTCAGGTTATTTTCATAGGCATTATTTTGTTCGGTATAAACATGAGCATTGCTCTTGACTTCAACTCGACAGCTTGTAGCTACGACTCAAGGCAAACTGTGTGCCAGGCATAGGGGATCAAATGATAATACAGTTTGCCCTGGAGGAGCTCAGAATTTAAAACAGGAGATAAACAAGTAAAAATGCCCTCGGCCTTGGGAATATACAAAGGTCTGCACAAGATATTAGGGAAGCGAGAGTAAGAATGTCTCAGATGGAGAGAGAGGGAAGCATTTCTGTTGATTGTTGAAGGATAAGCAAATCCTTATCAGATACAGAAAGGGAGAGAAGACAGGTGATCAAGAAGTATAGACAAATGCATGCAGGTAAAACAGTTCATGGCATTCCCAGGCACCTTGATACAGGTTGGATAGAAGGTAGGATGACTATGAACAAGTATTGAGAAATGAGGTTAGAAAATGGGAGCAGGTCATATAGAAGTAGATGTTAGAAAGAGTCTTACCCCCACAGGATTCTTCAGGATTTAAAGTACTCATTCCTCAAATATCTCTGCATTAGCAACCCTAGGCTTGCCCAGACAATTCACACATGTCTAAGTTCATCTGTAAGTCTCACAGGTGGATCTGGTGAGAGCACATTCATGCAAGGACTACAACGGAGAAACATCAAGGGGAATATAGTCAAAGGGAATGAGAAAAATCAGGCATGAAAGGATTGGCTTAGGAGCTGAGTCTTGGTTTTTGGAGAGAATTTGTGATTCTGAATACAACATGGTTTCTGATATGTCTTCAGCCTGGTCTCAAGGATCCATGTTGGGACCTGGAGTGGGAAGGGACTGTGGTAAGGTGATGGGGCAAAGCAAAAAATAAAACCCGAGGATGCTGCTTCGTCAATCTCTTTAAAACCTCGAGACATAAACTGTCCTGCTTTGAGCACTCTCTAAACACAAGAAGAGGCATTCTGCGTGACTCTCCCACTTGGTCATGGGGTAGGGGGCATACTGGCACCCTGCTTTGCAGTGTGTTGCTGGTGGTGCCCTGGAGGGCAGTGGTGATCATGTCAGGAAGGGTGCCAGTGTCCTTCAGATGCAGGGCAGTGCGGCAGAGGATCGCCACACACCCCTGAAGTCTGGCTGCAGATGGGTTCCTAAGCCCAGATGAACCATCCCCTGGTGGTACTGCTCATACCTCTATCCTCTGGGTTGCATTACATTATTTACTGTTGCATTCTTTGAACTTATCTTAGTGCCAGGGCATGAGTAGATGCTCAATAAACATTTATGAAACCAAGTTCAATCTACTTTTAAATTCATTACAAAGAAATACCAATCAAATATATTAAATACAGATCTGCAAAGCCTCAGAATGTGCACTCCAGATGAAATTGCCACTTGGACACTGTTCTCCTTTCAAGTTGAAAAAGGACCACATACTTTCTCCCTTCGAGAGTATTTTTTGTTCTGCTAGATTCATCTTCACACAACGTATTTATGTTCAGAACCTCGTGGTATTCTTTTCGTTTTTCATTCCTGTGTGTCTCTGATACTCCATCCTGCTCTGCCATAAGGAGCAGCAGTATCCCCCAGGCTTCTTTAGGATAATAACCACACTTTCTTGGAGCTCCGACACACTCGGTGAACATCAGCACTGACTGTCCAGTAAGATGTCCAGCCCACTCCAAAACCCCACAGAGAACAATGAACACTTCTTTTTAAGGATTTATTTATTTATTTGAGAGAGAGAGAAATTGAGAGAGACAGAGGGTGAAGGAAGGGGGAAAGGACAGAGTAAGAGGGAACAGAAGTTCTCAAGCAGACTCCCTGCTGAATGCAGAGCTTGACTGGCGGAGGAGCTGGATCCCAGGACCCTGAGATCATGACCTGAGCCCAAATCAAGGGTCCAACACTTACCCATCTGAGCCACCCAGGTGCCCCTACAATGAATGCTTTTGAAACTAACAAGACTGCCTGCATTTCACCTAACAGAGGTAGAGCTCCCTTGATTCAAACCTGTTACATAATGGTGAGGGAGACAGGAGGAAGAAGGAGACAGATCCAGTAATGGTCTCAGAATAAGCTCTCCAGATGTGTCATATATATATATATATATATTCTCAACTCAGGCTGTCATCAACATTTCAACATTTAATGTTTATTTCCTGCTCTCTTCTTGCCTGCCTTGGAAATTGAGCCAAAGTTCCCCCTTCACAGAAGGAAACACACACACACACACACACACACACACACACACACACATTTTTTTCACTGTGCTCTCATCTGTGAGTGTCTCAAGCAGGGTTTCCTGTGCAGGTTACAAGTTAATGTCGCGGAAGGGAAGCTGCCATGTGAGAGCTGTCACACATCAATCAATTCCTCTGGTTTCACTCTGCGAGGCGTGCATTGATTATTTTCACTTCTTGGCTGTATCTCCTTCCTACACTTCCCTGGGGGAAGAGCGAGAGCCCTGCTTGACGTAGGGCAAGTTTAAAAAGAGAAGGGCATTTTGCAAAGGGAGCTGCACAATCTTACCTCCCTCTCAAGGTCCCTTTTGAGCTCCATCTGTGACACTCACACATTCCCCCTTGTGCAAAGTCTGCACTGCTCCCCAACATCTGTGTCTGTTTCACTGATCTCAGACCTTTTCAACTGTATCATTCCCGAAGTTTCCATCTATCAGCAGCACTTCAGGGAGAATCATGGGGAAATAATTGCCATATCTTAATAGCCTGAATTATGCCAGAATGGAATTGACAGGGCAGGAGTAATTGAGAAGAAAATGTTTTCTTGAGAGAAGTCTCTAATTTGGCTTTCATATTTCTGAGCCCTGAAGTTCCAGAGGGTCTTTGTGTGGAATGTGGAGGGCAAAGAAGGTCTCATCGTGGCCAGGCTGGCTTCCACTCCCTGTTCCTGGAGTAACTACAGCATTCCATGCCTCTTGTTCTCAGGGGATTAGATTTAGTAAGTCTCGGCCACAATGTCTAAGGTCACATAGAGGTAGAGCTTTATATCAAGAAACCTGTTCCCTTGGCAAAAACTGTAGACCCCAATCCTTGGAAAGCATACCTTTGCAGACAATAAACTGTAGAAGATGTTAATTATAACCTATAACCAGCTACCATGTATTGAGGACCTTCTATGGGGCAGATACAATGTTAGTGTCATATATGCACACCAGGGCCAACCCTTCCTCCAACCTGACTGCGATCATCTTTTGCAGTTTAGAAATGTGAAAGCAGAGGATCAGAGAGGTCTAGTCACTTGGCCAAAGCCACAGTTTTGAGGGAGTATTGAACTTCAGTCCCATCTGACCCCTTCCTGCTTTGGAGCCTCTGGTACGTTTTCCTACCATCTGGATGGAGAGGCAGATAAAGAAAATATCTTGTTGTCAATGAATGAGTCATATCATTTTCCTATAAAACAACACACAATGAGACACTTGGGTGACAGTGAATTAAGCGTCTAACTCTTGGTTTTGGCTCAGGTCATGATCTCGGGGTCGTGAGACTGAGCCCCACCTGGACCCTGTGCTGAGTGTGGAGCCTTCTTAAGATTTTCTCTGCCCCTCCTCCCTCAAATAAATAAATAAATCTTTATTTTTAAAAATATATTTTATGTATTTTTGTGAGAGAGAGCAAGAGCACACAAGTGGGGAGGAGAGGCAGAGGGAGAAGCAAACTCCCCACTGAACAGAGAGCCCGTAGGACCCTGGGATCATGACCTGAGCTGAGGCAGACACTTAACCCACTGAGCCATTCAGGTACCGCAAATAAATAAATCTTTAAAAAAATAGCATGAGATAAAACAACACATAGAAGGCAAGGTGTTGATGAGGTCTGTTGCTTTCCTAGACCTATAAAGATAAGACGACGGTGACATGTTGGTTTGGAAAGCCTTACCCTTTCTGCTCATGACCCAGGGCACTGCAATATAGAAGAAAGAGTAACTAGAAATTTGATTGTCTGTTGCTGGAGAACAAAACACCCCAAACAACTCAGGGATTTAGTCAGAGCTGCCAGTCTCTGCTCCCCATGGCACGAGCTAGGACACTTCGACCCTGCCCAGAAGATCTGTTTCCAAGATGGCTCCCGCATATGACCGACAAGTCGCTGCTGGCCCCTGGAAGCTCAGTGGAGGCTGTCAGCCTGGAGTTTACTCCATGGGGCCAATCCAACTGGCTAGTTGGCTCCTCTCAGCATGATATCTGGTTCTGAGAGGGTTTATCCCAAGAGCCAGAAATCCAAAAGGACAGGACCCAGTAGGCAAATCTATCAAACCTCAGCTGACTTTACACTGGGATTACACCAAAGCTAGTTTCAAGACCAAGCTCAGTTGGCGTGGGAGGAAACTACACAAGAGACTGAATACCAGAAGATGTGGCTCACTGGGGGCCACCCAAGTAGCAACTCTTCCTCAGAAGCATACTGACTTTGATCTGGATAGGGGCTCTGAGCAGTTAGTGCTTCCTATGTAAACCTGAGAAAGTTACTGAGCCACTCTGCTCCTTTCCTTTTCCATCTGTGAGATTGGCTTAACAGAATTGCCCATATACCTTGGCTTAGTTCCTATAATTTCCACACTCCTGTGGGA
The DNA here is from genome assembly GCA_004023965.1 of Spilogale gracilis. NCBI lineage: Eukaryota > Metazoa > Chordata > Mammalia > Carnivora > Mephitidae > Spilogale > Spilogale gracilis. The sequence goes on from PITA01000521.1 coordinate 188,486, forward strand.
TTAGTGTTCTTCTGCCTCAGAATCTGGCAATTCTGAATTAACAGTAATAAAAAGAAATCAGGGCTCAATACTGTGCAACATAGAGACTCAGAAGTTGGATCAGGGTGGCAAACCTCATACTTTCTTCTCACAGAATCCTGAGATAATGGATGTTATGTTTTCTTACCAAGAAAAAAAGTGAAGAGAGAGATTCTAAAACACTTCACAGGATGTTGACATGGAAGAAGGCTGACTGTGTGGACGCAGGATGATTGATTACAAAGATTATAGTCTTGGGAGTAAACAAGACTGGATAAGAATCTCACTCATGCTGCTGAGTGGATGCCTCGCTCAGAAACTCAAATGCTGTTAGCCTTAGTTTCTATATTTTAAAAGTGACATTCTGATAAGCTAAACAAGATATTAGTTATAAGGAGCCTCTCACAGATTCCTATATTACTGTGTATACTCAATAAATGGTATTGTTCTTATACTTTTGTCAATATTAATAAGAAAACAGTTACCACTAAGAGTAAATAGTCAAAGCCAAGAAAGACACCAAGTGGCTTATAGCTTCATTTCTTGCTTTCTTTGCATCAGGATTTCAATATATTTGCTCCAGAGTCTGCTTTAGAATCAGTCCCAAGTTCCATCAGATTATGTGGTGTTGTAGGCACTTATCTCTAAATCTGGATTTCTTCTCATAAAGGAAGTAAGAAGATGTTTAAATTAGATATGGAATAATTTTACACACTACTTGGGGTTTTATAATTGGATGAGAATTTTTAACACTGTAATTATCACCAGTAACAGCGTATGGATTCAACTACTGTATCAAAGATTGGAAAATAACAGCACCTTAAACATTTATTTATTTTTCTATCTCCCTACAAGTTCAAGGATCAACAGTCCAGGACTTAACACAATGGCTCTGTATCACCACCTTTCTCTCTTGTTGCTGTGCCAACTTCAATACAAAACTTCCATCTCGTGTCCAAGGGGGCAGCCCCAAATTCTACCCTTTCAGTGGGAAGTACAGAGGAAAAAGTCAAGTTGGGGCTGAGAAATTGCCCACATCCCTTCTGCACACATAGCATTGGTCATGACATAAGGATATAGCCACCTAAACTTCAAAAGAAGCTGAAGGGCACCTAGGTGGCTCAGTTGGTTAAGTGTCTGCCTTTGGCTCAGGTCATGATCCCAGGGTCCTGGGATTGAGCCCCACATCAGGCTGCCTGCTCAGCAGGAAGTCTGCTTCTCTGCTCTCTCCTCTTTTTCTCTCTCTTGTGCTCTCTGGTGCTCTCTCTCTCTCTCTCTCTCACTGTCAAATAAACAAATAAAATCTTAAAAAAAAAAGAGGTTGAAAAATGCAATTTCAACAGGATGGTCACCAGTCCAGATAAAACTCAATCATTCAATCTTTAAAGAAAAAACAAAACAAAATATAAATGTTGAAGACAATCAAGAGCCTGCTCCACATAACCTGCAATTGAATCTCTAGTTGGCTCAATATTTTCATTTGTTTGTTTTGTTTGAAAATATTTTTATGTGTCAGGATCCTTTTAAGAAAGGAGATTTTGAGGGCACTTTGGTGGCTCACTTTGTTAATCATCTGACTCTTAATTTAGGCTCAGGACTTGATCTCAGAGTTGTGGGATCAAGTCTCACCTCAGGCTCCCTGGTCAGTGGGGAGTCTCACCTCAGGCTCCCTGGTCAGTGGGGAGTCTCCCTCTCCCTCTGCCCCTCCACCCCCAAATAAATAAATATTTAAAGAAAAAGAGACTTTGCATTAGATACAATGTTTAAAAAGGAAGCATAATTGTTCTGCACTTAGGTAACAGGCAACAGGCAACATGTATCTTTAATTTCTCAGTGAGAAAATGATGTATTTTAATAAGTTGAAATGGATTTGTGGGATTGAGGGTTGCAGAGGGGAATAGTTGGGTTTTTTAAAAAATATTTTATTTTATTTATTTGACAGAGAAAAACACAGCCAGAGAGGGAACACAAGCAGGGGGAGTGAGAGAGGGAGAAGCAGGCTTCCCACCGAGCAGGCAGCCTGATGTGGGGCTCGATCCTGGGTCTCTGGGATCATGACCTGAGCCGGAGGCAGTCGCTTAACCAACTGAGCCACCCAGGCACCCCATGCAGGGGGAATAGTTTATTACAGGGTTAACAAACTTTTCAAAAAGGGCCAGATAGGAAGTATTTTAGGCTTAAAAAAAAAGATTTTATTTATTTGTCAGAGAGAGAGAGAGAGCATGCACAAGCAGGGGGAATCAACAGGCAGAGGGAGAGGAAGGCTTCATGTTGAGCAAAGAGCCTGTTGCAACACTCGATCCCAGGACCCTGGGATTATGACCTGAGCCAAAGGCAGATATGTAACACATTGAGCCACCCAGGTATCCCATAGGCTTTAAGGGACATTCTGTCTCTGAAGAAGATACTCAACTCCACCTTGTTAGTGCAAAAGCAGCCATAGGCAACACATAAATGAAAAGGTATCATTGTGTTCCAAGAAAGCTTTATTTATGAGAATGGGTGATGGGCCAGGTTTGGTTCATGTGCAAGTATACCAACTCCTGATTTACTAGCTGCACAATGGTTAATGGCAAAAATGTTCTATCCTCCTTTAGAATTAGATTATTGAAATCCTCTGAGAGATGCCATGTCATTATATACATTTATCTCTGACCCCACGGACCGACTAATTTGAGCAGAGAGAAATTCTAATATGGTAATTCTTGGTCTCCAGGAATAACTAGTTGGGCATTTGATATTATCACTTTATAGATCATAGAATATATAAGTAGAAGAAACAATGTTCCAAATATTCCCAGTCTTGCAACTTTTGTTACTCCATTATGTATTCAATTGGGGGATTCAACATATTTAATTGTTAAAAAAAATCTCTTTCAGTTCTCGACTTTCAGGATTCACTGTAAAATTTAGTACTGGAATTTCCTCAAGAAGAGTGAGTGGGTGAGTTCATGTGCTCAACAAATACTTTTTAGACAATTATGACAGTCTGGGCATTGTTTTGTCCATGAATGGAAGGTCACAGATTAAAATGAAATAGAGTTTTGGTCTCATGGAGCTTATATGCTAGTGGGTATAAGAAAGGAATAAAAGGAAGAGAGGAATGAAGGAAGGAACAAAAGAAGGAATGAAGGAGAAAGAGATAACAGAAGAAAGTCAGATAGTAATAAGTAGAAAAAGTAAAATGGGGTGAGAGAAGCCAGGCAAAGCCTATCTGAAGAAGTTACATTTAAACCTCCACATGTAGATAATAAAGAACATTTTTTTGAAGTTCACATGATGATAAGGAGGAAGATCATTACAAGCAAGAGTATCAGGTAACACAAGAGAGGAACTGAACATGTTCTAGAAACTGAAAGTGGCCCTAAGTACATGTGGCAAGAACTAGGACAGAGGGGTGCCGGAGGAGGCTGGAAATGTAGGTGATAACCAGATGGCACGAAGCTTTATAGTCCATGATACAGGGTTTAGACTGTATTTTAGATCCTATAAGAATCCTTTGAGAAATTTTAAGCAGGGAAAGTATCGAGTGGATAAATGAAACAAGTATGGAAAGTAGAAAAAGAAACTGTATCTTCAAAATGCTTTACATTTTTAGTGTGTTTGCTACTGTATAGTAGTTATTCCAAAAGGGAGTGTTGCTATTAGAAAAAAAAAAAAAAGTAAGTGGCACTGACTAATGGACAGGCATTGAGGTTTAGCTCTGAGGTCCTGGCTGGAGGATTTAGAGTATTGTTTTTAGCTAACTGTCAGCTTCCCTTAAGAAAGTACTGCAAGGAAGAGGTGAGCTCAGGCAAAACTCAGCTGTCTGTAAGTGGAGGCCAACATGTGTATAGACAATTAAAAGACAATGGACCTTCCAGGGTCTAATAAGCCATCTGATGGGAAGTAGTGTTGACAGGTCCCCTCTAGACTTGATCAAGAGTTTTGCACAACAGCTAGAGACCCTAGACTTCAGACTATGCTTTGTTTGTATGGGTATTTTCTGGCCAAAAAGGTGAGATGTGTTAGAGGCAGAGTCGTTTTTCTCTTCATTTCCAGGCTTTCTTGCAGTTTGGTGTGATAGATTAACATACACTGTAAAGAAAAGTGTGTGTGTCCCATTTGGGACTGTCCATAGAAATCCCCCCATATGCATAATCCTCCATAATTTTCTCTTCTGCCTCCTTGAGGTGGGTAGGCAGTGGTGATCTCAGAAATGTGTTCAAGACGGCAGAATAATATGATATGGAAACTCAGGTTCCCGAAGCACAGCCTGGAGAGCCCTTGCTGTTGAGGAACACTTGTTTTCCACCCAAAAGGAGTGAGAAATACACATCTATTGTGTTTGAGCCATTATGGGTTTTTACGGCATTGCCTGAACTAACCATTCCTTGACTGCAGAGCCAGTTTGGGGAAAAGGCCAGATGGAGAGTTTTGTTGGTTTTTGTTTTTCTCTTTGTTTTGCCACCTTAAGTTCTTGAGGCATATTGGACAAGTGGCTTGCCTTGTGAGCACGTGGGATATAGAAGTCTGCAGTTCCAGGGAGGGATCGGGGTAGACACTTGGGAGTCATTGGAAGCTAGATGTTATTTACAGCCACAGGACCCAGTTTATAGTTCAAAGAGAAGGAGGCTCGATGCTGATTCAGAAGCAGTCAACATTTAGGAGCCAAAGGTGAAGGGCAATATGCACCATCCAGTGAAGGAGGAGAAAAGCCAGGAGTGAGTGATAGCACTGAAGGTGAATCCCGCCTAAACACAAGTTCATGTCTGAGGTTGGTAAAACACACAACACCCCAGGGCTCTCTCTGGGAGGTAAAACTTTGCAACCCTTGGGGTAAAATGTCAAAGTTTATTTCTCTCAGAAGTCAACTGCAAAGGAAACCACCAGCTCAGTGGACCGCACACCTGTGTTTTCTGTAGCCCTTTGCTGAAGGGAATAGTGAGTCAGAACATTTGAATTTAATGCTTCACTTTGCAATCCCCTGGGCACCAGTGGGGCTACATAAACAGCCATTTCCTGTAACCTCAGACCATACATCCAGTTCTCACCTCACTCTTGTCACCCACACACACTCACAGGTTTCCTCCTCCTGCCACAAGATTTTGAAATGAGACACACGGGGAGGGGTGGTGGGAAGCAGGTGAGCAGGAAAAAAAAATAGCGAAAGTCCCCACCATTAGGATTTCACAGGCAAAACACTCAGTCATATTTGCAAAGAAGAGACAATAGGGAAGAAATAATCACGGGCATAATTTCTTCACATTCAGAGGATGCTGCTAAAAAAGAGACTGAGTCTGAAAGTAAGGACCACCGAGAGCAGGCCAGAGCATGGAAACACAGAGAACATGGCTGGGTTATCCCAACCTGGGTTTCAGGTCATTTTCCATCCAGCATCTGGGCAATGACTTATTCATTCATTGTTGGGGAAAACACAGTTGTCTGAGGGACATGAGTCTTGTTTAGCTCACTGTTTTACTATTGTAAGGGTCAATGTAAGGAGGAACTAAAAGACACCAGACTTTCATGGACTAGATAACACATAAGCTCATTTTTACCTCTTACTCTCTCAAAAGGGTCCAGAGGTGAGTCCCAAGAGCAACGGTGTTGGCAGCCTTTTAGCTTCACCATGTGGCTTCATGTTAGACTCTAAGGTGGCTCTTTCCATTTCTTCACAATGAGGAAGGGAGAAACAGAGGCAGTGGGGAACTAGTAATGACACTAGATTATATACACAATCATTCCTGCTCATATTCCACTGGCAAGAACTTAGTCATACCCCGAGCTGCAAGAGATTCTGTGGAACGAAGTATCGGTAGCCAGAAAGCCAAATCCCTTGCTATAAGTGGCATGTACTTTGTTGGAGAGGCTCCCTGTCTAAATGGAAGATCAGGAGAATAGAGTCTCAGGAGAGATTAGGGCATGCATCATAACGTTCAAGAGCCGAGGTTCACAGCCACAAAATAGACCACAGGGTAGGAGTGCCCTTCTAGACTTCCACTAACCCAACCTCAGGCTCTTGGTCACCATCTTCTGCCTTCTTTCCCCCTTTTGGGCTGCTCCTGGTATCCTTTTAACATTGACTTTAATGATGTAGCCAAATGCAGGGAAACCCCATGGTTAGTATTAACCCCAAACTTCCCTGCATCTCAGCATAGGTAGAAAACAAAATAGGGTTTGCCATTTGTGAGACACTCTACCCAAGGGATGAAGTTATTTGTGGAAGTTGATAAAAATAGCAAAACAAAGTCCAACTTTTAGAGAAGAAACAAAACTTTTGCTTGACATTTCTATTTCCCATTTCCAAGGCTCTGGGAGAAACCATACTAATGTAGTCACATGGTCATGTAATTGTTTGAATACTCCAACAGAAGAAAATTTAATTTTTTTTTAAGACTCACTTCTCTTGTGCACAAGCTTCCAAGGTGGTTTGCAGCTGTCTTGGTCAGCTTGGGTTGCTGTAACAAAATACCATAGACTGGGTGACTTACACATAGACATTTGTTTCTCACTGTTCTAGAAACTGATAGTCCAGCATCAAGTTGCCATCTAGATTTGGTTTCTGGCCAGAGCCCTCTTCCTGGCTTACAGGCAGCCATATTCTTACATAGGGGAAAGAAAGACCTTTGGTCTCTCTTCCTCTGCTTATAACGATTCTGATGCCATCATGCAAGCTACTCTCATAACTTCATCAAAATCTTATTACCTCCCAAAGGCCCCACCTCAGAATACTTTCACATTGGTGGTGAGAGCTTCAACATAGAAATTTGGGGGGATGCAAACACTCAGCCCATAATGTAGAGGATTCTCATTTCTTGATATTTATATCACTGTGTTCTTCTTGTCATACGAATGTCTACCTTTGCAACCATAAGTGAATGTGTGTGACTTCTGAGCACAAGTCATAGAAGATATTGCCCCTTTCATCTTGCTCTCTTGGATTGCTCGCCCAGGAGGAAACAAGCCACCATATTATACAGACACTCAGGCAGCCCATGTAGAGACAGATGTGTAGAGAAACCAGATCACTAGCACCAAGTGACCAACACTGGGATTCATCTTCCAGCCCCAGCCAAACCTTCAGTTCATTCTAGATCCCCAGCTCTTTGATCATTTAGCAGAGGCCCTAACATCATGGAACAGAGACAAGTTATCCCTGCTGTTTCCTGTCTGAATTCCTGACCCACAGAAATTATAACATAATAAATGATTACTTTTGTTTCAAGCCGCTAAGTTTTGGGGTTGATTTGTGATGCAGTAACAAATAATACCTTTCTCTTTTGCTTTCTTTTCCACTATATTTCTACATTTCTGTGTGTGTGTGTGTGTGTGTGTGCGTGTGTGTGTGTGTGTGTGTGTGTGTTTTAAGATTTATTTATTCATTTATTTGACAGAGAGAGAGATCACAAGTAGGCAGAGAGAGAGGAGGAAGCAGGCTCCCCACTAAGCAGAGAGCCCAATGTGGGCTTCGATCCCAGGACCCTTAGATCATGACCTGAGCCGGAGGCAGAGGCTTTAACCCACTGAGCTACCCAGGCGCCCTATATTTCTACTTCTGTTGAGTGGCATTGGAGTAGCCACGGACAGTTGGCGGATCTTGCTAAGGAATATTTAAGTTGGGAATATCTGTAGCTTTGGATTAATGGGAAACATTTATGAGTTTGTAGCCAATATTGTGCATAGGTAAGTTCTCTCCAGCTGTCATGGTGTAGCAACACCTCTTAAGTTTTCCCTGTCACTATTGCAGCAGCTGTGTCCCAATAATAGCCCATCTTTTGGGGCTTGATGGCATATGGCCCATGCAGGAGACAGAAGATATGAAATTACAGGGAGCCAGAAGTTAGTCTGTGGAAAACTCTCTTATTCAAACACATATAAAATTATAAGTAGAAAAATTGTTTCTTATGAATGCCCAATCAAAATTGGGAGGTTCTCTACTATCAGAAATATGTGTAATAATGAAATGTACACAATCATAAACACATGCCATACTTTTCTCTTTTTTAGGGGAGTTACACAAAATAGAATTTATCAAAATTCCTCTATTTGGAATATTTAACTCTGTAGTAGTACTAAAAACTAAAAATGCATCTGTGTAGAAAATGACATGTTTTTCCATTCTAAGTAATAATAATTAATAATAATAATAATAAATCATTCATGTAGAGGAACATATGGATTTTCTTTCAAGTATCTTTATTAAAATAATAGAGCAAAATTATTGTCACATGAACAAGTGATTTATGCATGTGTAACCACAAATGAAGAGACAAGGTAGTAGAGAGGTGGGTTGGGCAGCTAATTAATACCATGTTATATTTTAATTTCAGATTTTGTTACCCTTATGGTTTCTGTCATGTGGGGGGAACATTTTATCTTCCTCACTTAATATTTACTTTTTGACCTAATTTTGCATCCATTACATTTTCTTATTTTTCTTCTTAAGAGCCCCCAAGATCATGTAAGTTTCAGACTCCACAAAACATGAATCTCCCCTTGTCTAATCTTGCTCTTAGAACTCTTTCCACATGAATGCTTCTCCATCCACTCACTCATTAATTCATTAATTCATTAATTCATCCATAAACATTCAGCCCCAGCCATGCCATCCCACTGAAAGGGCTTTCCACATGCTCTCTCCAGGATGAAGCCATCCTTGGTGTGGCCCCCAACCATCGGTGTCTCCTATCCTTTATATGTTGTTGACATCCTTCCCTCCTCCCAGTCACAATGTTCCTGAGGACAGACAGGGACCTTCTTACTTATTTTTTAATACACACAGATTCAACAGTGTCTGGTAGTGAGTAGGGGCTTATTCAGAAATGCTCAACAGCTTAACTCCAACCCTGGGAGCTGAGACTTTACAGAACACTCAAAATATTTATTTCGTATTTATTGTTTTAATCTACTTCAAGTCCCAAACCTCAGTCTTTGCTGGATTTCACTCAAGTATTGACTTTCTTTTCCACAGGTTTTTTACTTAATGCCTCAAATGCTTATCAGTATGTATGTTGAATAGACAATTGGGCCCACAACCTTGTCTCCATCCCAAGACCTAGAGCTTATGAATATGTTCTGTTACATAACAAAGAAGATTTAAATTTGCAAATGGAGTTAAGAGTACTATTAGATGAGCCTAATAGGGAGATACTATTCTGGATTACCTAGAGAAGACAAACGGCATCAGGATTGTTCTTAAAAGGGAATCAGATGAAAGACCCAGAAAGATAGTGCTTGAAAAAGGACTGGGCCCAATAGTGCTGGCTTTAAAGATGAAAGAACGAGGCCAGAAGTCAAGGAATGTGGGCAGCTTCTTAATGCTGGATAAGGCAAGGAAAGGAATTCTCCCCTAGAGCCTCCAGGAGGAACACAGGCCTGCTGATACCTTAATTTTATCCCAGGGAGATATATTATGCACTTCTGACTGCCAGCACTGTATGATAATAGATTCATTCTTTTTAAGCCACAACGATTGTGGTAATTTGTCCCATCAGCAACAGGAAATATATGCAGTATGGTAAACCTACCCAGTATAAGCCTTTGTTTAACTATAAATCATACCTAGACACGACCTCAAAGTATGGCATTTATTGAAATCGATGTTGAAAACATGTTTGGAAATTCATTTGAAGTAAATAACTCTTAGCTTACCAGCAAGTGTTCCCCTTGGGAGAAGTCCAGTTATACTAATATTAGTCCAACAGGCTTGGAATACAGCTAGATCTCCCCAGGAGTTTAGCTGAGATCAATTAAAGGAAGAAGTCCCAGTGGGTTATAATATTAACCTAAGAAACCTAAATAACCCAGTGCTCATGTGACCTCTTGAGTTTTGTAAGCTTTCCCTTGTTAACACTGCTTTTGGTTTAGTTGTTGAATGTTTACATTCCAACGAAGGCAAAACAGCAGGAAAATAAATTCTTCTAAGTCTGTAATATTGGCTATTAATGAACAGAAATAGATGGTGTAGAATATGCACACTGATCAAATTTCTTCCAAAAGTCAAAAATCTTATTTAAGAATGACCATTCTATCAATATATTCTTCAAAGATTTCTATTCTTGAAACGAATACTTTTATCTGTCCAGGTCATTCAAAGAAATGGTAGGTAAGTTAACATACCTTTTAAAAACAAAGAATTTTTAGCTTTCCAAAGGATGAATTCAGAAAGAATTACCTGTTGCTTGAATGGGTTGCTTTTCCTCTTTTCCTTGATATTCTCTAATGATTTTAACAAAAATAACAAGAGAAAGACCTGACATGACTTGTATTCAAGGGAGATCACTTGCAAATGAGAGGATGCACCAGAAGAGTGAAATCAAGGAGAAAGTTAATAGGTTACTGGAAAGTAGCTCCAATGTCTATAAAGATGGGCTGTGCTTTGCCACCTCAGAGAAAACAGAACTATTCTTGGTCACTTTGACAGCATGCACATGGTGGTATTTTTTTAATTATATTAGTCTGAAAGCTTTTTAGGGATAATAGCCACATTTGCTTACATTTCTATCTTATATGCCAAAATTATTGCTAATATGAGCAATGATATAATAACCTTGGTTTTCTTTTCAAACGCTTAGGGTTTCCAGATTTGTGTCAACCCAGATATTTATGGGGATGGTCACTTCAATGCTTTGATTTCTCGTCTGGAAACCCAAATTAAAGTGGCAGCTGAAAAAGGAAAGAAGGGGGTGGGGGACCAAAAATATTCAGATTTTATTCAATTATTCAGTTTCTTTAAGTTCTTTGGTTTTCCCACCTCTCACTTAGACAATTCATAATATTTGACATTTATAGAGCTGCTTTCAAAACAAAGACCCAGAAGGCTTAATGCAGTATGGTAAGAGGCAGAAGGGAAATCAGCTCACACGCAGGTGCGTGATGCCCCCTCTTATGTGGAAAGTAGCATCTGGGCCACAGCTGGTGGGTAATGAGCAGGGGACAATGGCTCAGAACAGGAAGTGGGAAGGAATCCTGGGTCCATTTGAAATTTCAAGAGCAGCAGGAGGCAGCAACAGGAGATGACACATCTGAAGATTGCTGGGATATTCATCTCACAAAACATTCAGGCTCCCTTGTCAAAGATGGGGAGGGGACACATTTTCTGGCATGGCAGAGGAGGTCCTCACTCAGGCGGAGGAGATCCACTCAATCAGCCCTGATCAGTCAGAAGAATGGTTTGAAGACTTAGGATTTCTGTGCCCAGAATTGGCACCAAGCAGGAAACAGAGACGCCTCTACCCTGAAGGGTGGAAACAGAAAAGGGGACTTTCTCCAACCACACCTCGGTGGGCGGTTTCCTTCCAGCAGTCAAGGATTAGGGCCTCCACTTTTCACTTGAAGGTTTAAAACAATGTGGTCAAGTCCAAATAGTTTCAAGATCACTCTCCCGGAGAGTTTGTCTCATGCCTGGAGGATTGAAACACTTATTCCAATCCGTTCACGTCTGACATTTTTAATGCATCTCCTCAAATTACACCCCAGCAGTAAAATAAATGGGGATGAAGTCCTCAGGGCTTCGTGTGTGTGTGTGTGTGTGTGTGTGTGTGTGTGTGTGTCTGTGTGTGTGTGTGTGTTTGTGTTGCTGTTCTTAGAAGAAGGATGGAAGAAAATAAAGGGAGAAAATATACCCCTAGTTCACTTGGACCTGCTGAGCCCTTGGGCTGATTAGAAGTTCATAGTAAGTGAGAAAATTACCACAGATATGACAAGTGCAAAGCCAACAGGAAGGCTGGCCGTCACAGTTTCAAGATGGGGGGTTCACAGCAAGATGTGCAATTGATTGAAATGCAAGCTCAGTTCAGGAATCTGCTCTTGCAGCAGGAAAACCTGGGTTGCACAGTGTGTGTGCAAACACTGATCACTCAGTACTGTCATGAAATGCCCTGTGAAGAAAGACTGTGAGACCAGAGTCAACAGACTCGGCCAGAAGGACTGACCTGAGGTAGCAAGGGCCCTCCTACAGTGTATTCACAACCTTGTTCAGAGGTTGGTAGGGGGAAAGACAGATGCAGTTAGAGATCATTTTCTTGGAAGATGTACATCGTTTCCTGGTTTAAAAACCTGCTGATATTGTGACTCTGGCATGTGCCAAGGTTTTCTGGGATGAAGTTGGTGTAGGCCCTCCTTCTGCTGAGCCATAGTCTCTGAAGTAGCCATTCTGGGTTTATTGGGCAATGAGGGTTGTAGGAGACAACATGCCCAGTATTGGTCAGCAGTGCTTCACTCTTTAGAAGTAATGTACTATGAGCAGAAGGAAAGCCAGGGAAGACATCTTAGCAAACAGGGAGCAGTGTGTTAGCTAGAAGATGACAAGGAAGGTGACAGGAAGCAGCTCTGGGAAGGAGAATTGTGAACAGAAGCCGTCTCTCCCGAGAAACCAATTGGAGTGTTGTAACTGGCTGGGAGAGAATACCATTTACCCTGAGACAAGCAGGAGTGGAGGTTTTCCTTTGTGTGCTCACCATGTCTTGTGGCTGGTCCTATCTACTTGGCTAGATCCAGTGGTCTGGGCCAGATGTGCAGATCAGACAAAGATGAAGGAAAGAGGATCAAGGAGGTTGGATCTAGTGTAAAACTCAGAAGTTCATGAAAAGGGGTTGGACCCTAGAATTAACAGAATTAACAGATCTGTCATTTGACTTTCTGCCTACAAAAAAAAATTTCCTCATCGACAAAGAGAAAGAAAAAAAAAAGTGGGGATCTATGACATGTCCATGGAGATGGTCTAATTGGCTAGATGAGCTGAGAAGTTAGGAAGTACTTAGGAGAAAGAACATTGCTTGCTTTCTTTAAATTAAAGGGGGTAAGACAGCTTTCTCAAAATGCAGCCCCCAGATCACTGCATCAGAATCACCTGGTTGGAAGAGGGCTTTCTAAAATGTTGATTTCTGGCTCTTTTCTTCATCCCACTGAATCAAAACAACACAGGCAGGGTCCCTCCACATCCCATAGGATGCCTCTGCATTCTGCGCCTGCATTTGTTGAAGGTGGGGATTACCTTTACAAGCCGTGAAATCAGGACAGACTAAAACTCTTCTTTTATTGTTTTTTAAATAAAGGTACCTCGGTTTCTATACTTGGTTCAAAGGTATAGCCTGGGACCTAGGAAGATCTGTATTTTATAAAAGTCTTCTTCAGGGGCACTTGGATGGCTCAGTTGGTTAAGCGACTGCCTTCGGCTCAGGTCATGATCCCGGAGACCGGGGATCGAGCCCCACATCGGGGTCCCTGCTTGGCAGGAAGCCTGCTTCTCCCTCTCTCACTCCCCCTGCTTGTGTTCCCGCTCTGGCTGTGTTTCTCTCTATCAAATTAAAAAACAAAAAAAACAAAAAAACAAAAAAAAACCAGTCTTCTTCAGCACCTCTGGTTTGTGGCCTTGGGTTGAGAATCATTAGCAGTAGCCAGATGACAGATGCATAACAATGACCTTGAAACTCCAATATTTTAACCGATAAGGCTGTGGCTACTATTCCAATGTCATTGTTCTTTAGCATTTCTAATACAAAGAGTCAGGGAGCTTCCAACCAATCAACAATCTCAGATAAGGACAGTTTTAAACCAAAACTCCCACGGCAAACCTAAGATATAATTTGGGGGGAAAAGGACAGGTTTTTCTTGAGAAAAAAAATTTTTTTTTCTTTTAGACTAAAAGTAGGATCTAACAAAATCTACATGAAACACATCACTTCTGAGGATAAAGCCTGGAAACTGAACTTGCTACTTAGAATAACTGAAAAAGGCTTTTTGGTAATTATTACAGGCAAGTTTACTTCAGTCATGCAGTGAGAACTGTGTGCTTATGATTTATCCCAATTGTATATTAGAGCAGAGTTGAGACTAATGGCGCTCTTAAATTCTCTGCCATTGGCGGGCATGGGAAATTTCCAAGACAGAAGCCGGAAAGTATAGTAACTGCCTTTCTAGGATCACAGTTAATGGAGGACAAATTTTCCCTGTATAGATTCCTGGGTTATAGTTCAGAAATCCTCAGCCGTCGAGGTTTGGGGATATCATTCATGGAAATGCATAGCTAAAGCTAATACAGAAGATTTAACACAGACATGAGAAGTAGACCCAGTGCTCATATATATTTACCTTGTTGATTTTCCCAAAAATAAATGTCCAATGCTTTCACCTCAAAGAAGACTCTTGCAGGGGGACAACTTGTCTATTGACCCAATAAAATGACAGGAAGACAGTGACTCGTGTTCAGTGGAGGACCAAAATGTATGGCAGGAACTAGAGTACAAGATCTATCTTCTTCTTCTTTCTTTCTTTTTTTTTTTTTAAAGATTTTATTTATTTATTTGACAGAGAGAAACACAGCAAGAGAGGAAACACAAGCAGGGGGAGTGAGAGAGGGAGAAGCAGGCTTCCCGCCAAGCAGGGAGCCGAATGTAGGGCTTGATCCCAGAACTCCGGGATCATGACCTGAGCCGAAGGCAGATGCTTAACGACTGAGCCACCCAGGCACCCCATAGGCTCTATATCTATCATATTTTCATTGATCTACAAATTCTGCAAGGTGCTACACCTTACAACCTTTTAACGAATGAAAAGTGTATGCTTGAAGTTAGCTAATTGGGAGAATATTAGATAGGAAAGGAAACAGAGCCAGAATCTGAACGAAAATGAGTCAGACTCCGGACACACACTCATTCAACATCAACATGGGCTCCAATCTAGAATTCTGATGGGCTGATGCAGGAACAGAAGGAATGGAAGAGTCAGCAGGGTCTGCTTTGATCAAAGTGGTGGGGTAGCTAATTCTCTGCAGGAACCCCAGCAGTTCTATATAGAAAAAAAATTAAAAGCAGAAAAGTATGTGATCATGCATCTTCCTGGGGATCCTACTAAAATGAGTAATGCTAGGCCTCCCTGAGACTCTGGAGAATAAAATTAAGTATAGTTTTCCCCTTTCCATGGCTTGGAGAGAAGAAAGAGAAGGAGATGTTATTTTAGTAAAAATAGAGAAAATAATCATTTGTGTCTAAATGATTATTAAAATTATAGTTTATCACTTTGAATACCTGTAATATTGCAGATATATACATCACCTACTTTAGTCATTACAACAACCTTATAAGATTGTTAAAATCCATTTTACAGGTAGGAAAATGTGACTCAGAGTGGTTAAGTAACTTTCTCCAGAGAAGACTTGTAAAGGACTAAGTCAGGATCAAATCCCAAGCCTCCTGACTGCAAAATCAAAAGTTTCTCCTCTTGATTACACCAGACTTCTACTCTGACACTATAAACATTCAGTAAATATTCACTGAAAAGAAATAAGTTTAGCAGCACAGATTTGTCAATAAGATTTCCTGTCTAGCTAATAAATGGCCAAATTAATTTTAAAAGTGCTTATTTAGACTGACTGTGTGCCCCTATGAATACTTTCAGTGCTTAAAGAACTGAAAGTTGAGCAAATAGAGCTCCTGCATTAAAAAATTTATTATGTTGTGTAGGGCATAAAACCAGTACACAGATTACTATGTGATAAAAGAGAGGTTCAACCAAGTGCTATAGAGATTCAGAGTAAGGAGTGAAGGTTCAGGGAGGTCTTCATAAGGGTGATGGTCTGGGCTTGAAGAGGAACAACCTATAGTAGCTTCATTATTGCACAAAAATACCATTTGCTGGGGGGCCTGGGTGTCTCAGTCAGTTGAGTGTCTGACTCTTGATTTCAGCTCAGGTCATGATCTCAGGGTCCTGGGATTGAGCCCCACATTGGGGTCCATGCTCAGTGAGGAGTCTGCTTGAGGATTCTCTCTTTTTCTCTCCCTCTGCCCCTTCCCCCACTGACTCACACTCTATCAAATAAATAAATCATTTTTTAAAATACTATTTGCCCTCTCCGAAGGTAGATTATACTTCTAGGCCCCAGTGACCTTGGGCTTGGTCATGTGACCTTAGGCAATGAGATAGAAGTAGAAGCAACAAGCGTCCTTTGGAAGTAGAAGCTTTAAGGAAGGGCCTGCACATGGTTCCTCATATTTTCTTTTCACATGTCAGCTTCTGCTAGATAGATGCTATTGTGTCAGCCTGGGCCTGGGAGTGAAAGCAGTATGAACTGGAGCACTGGCAGAGCCACAATAAGTGAGAAGTACGACCTAGGATAGATTTCAGGGTCATTTGTCACTGCAGCACAACCTGGCATACACTGCCTAAAATAGTGCCCGAGGACCAAGCCTTTCAAGTGCAAGGCCAAACATCAACTTGAACAGAAAAGGAAGACACTGAAGTGAGAGAAACGGCAGAAGCAAATCTCCCAAGGTGGTGATTATAGAGCATCCATTAGTATCAACCCTGGCCCTCTAGAACAACATGAATAATTGAGCCCATCCACACACCAATTAAATAAATATGGAGGTGAAAATCACAGACAGGTGTATTTTTAAAAACTCTTCAGTTTCTTCTACAGTTTACCCAAGACTGAGAAGTATTGATATGATCAAGTCCCTTTATACTGCCTATGAGGAGACAAAGCCCAGAGGGAAGGGACATCCAAGCTGGACAGTGACAAGGTCTCAATTCCTATCCTCTGGGATCTAAATTTAGAGTTCATGCTAGAATGAACACTAATTACATTTAGAACAATTTTACCCGGCTTTAGAAAAACTGATGCAATCTGGATTCAAATCCTGATGAGAAATTTACTAACTATTTATCCGGCACATATTTAACTTCTCTGAACATTGCATTTTTTTTTTGACCCATAAAATGGTGATGCTTAGTAACCACCTCATTGCATTGTAGTGAGTGTTTAATGAGATAACACACATTGGTAAGGATAGTGTAATAAAGGTCAGGCATATGGGTGCTGAATCCAAGCCATCAGGTTTCAATGGCAGCACTGAAACTTACCCTGTAATGGGCTTACTGTTACTGTTACTATGCTTCAACAATAGTGCAACAGTGGTACTGTTACTTCAATAATAAAATGGATTAAATATAATCACATCTCTTTTAAGGTTAGAGTTGATGTGTTGCCAGATCCAAAAGGCATCATTATACTGGCATCCATGCCTGTGGCACCCTCTCAGAGTGGTATACATAGAAGATCATATGGGGAATTTAGAAGTATAGCTGACACCCAGTAGGTTCTCATGAAGTCCATTGATGATGTTATTATGAAGTTCTTACATTATCACAGTGTCTAGCCTGCTGACTAGGACATGCAAAGGAGTCAATATGTTTTTGTTGAATGAAAGACTGAGTAAAGTATATTATTAATGCAATTAGTAAACCAATTTTGATAAAAATACAACTGGAAATAAGAAAGAAAGTAGATTATAAAGATAGGTGTGGATTGTAAAGATAGAAAGTAGACTGATCTTGGATGCTAACTAGATGTCTTGGATTTTATTTTGTAGGTAGTCAGGAGCCACTGAATATCTTTGAACAGCAGAGTAACACACTCAGGGCAATTATAAGGTTGGCTAAGTGAGCAATGATATATAGAAGAAGAAAAAAAGGCACAAGTCACACCAAGACATAAATAAGCCAGCCATGAGCTAGATGGCACAGGAAGGCATGGTAAGGAAGAAATAAGCATGAAGAAAGGATAAGACACAAGAAGGCAGGTGGCTCTGAGGAAGCCAAGCTAAATCACATTCTAGTGTCCACCAGGATCTCTGACCTCAGCTCTGCTCTTGATTCTTCTGTGCCTTCAGAACACAAAGGAACCAAGGCTCCCCCCACCCTGAGCAGCGAAGGTGACATTATCATGCTTGCTGCTCCCAAGATGACTTCAGCCCACATGTGAAATGGAAAGCAAGCTGGGATGGTCCAGAACTCACTGGGAACCTGGCCTCCCGGGGAAACATGCTGCCAGGGAGATGATTAAAACCAGCTTCTATCTAACTGAAAAATAACTGCCTACCTTTCTTTCCAAATATGCTTGTAAACTCCTTTTACAAGCATATTAATTTTTCCCCCTCCAGAAAAGACTGCTGGGTTGCTCCTGAGGAAAAAACAAAAAAAAAACCAACCAAACAAACAAAACCAGTGGGATGTGGCCAGCAACTTCCAGACCATTCTGCTCTGATAAGACCAACTCCCTATTGCCCAGGTGGATGATGGCTTAGGGGTGGGGCCACCAACCACCCAAGCTCTCAAGGTCACTCTCACTCCTTTTTCAGGCTTTAGAAATACATTGCTGTTAATCTCAATTGCCCAGGCTGACTGGCTTGCAATATAACCCAAACGCTTCTTGTTTGGAGTCGAGGCACACACTTACAGGCATAGCCCTTGTGGAGTCAGAATTCTCTCTTAAGCACCTGTTCTTCCTGGGCAAGTGACACATCACCACCCACCACTCTACACCCCAGGAACTATGGGACCCAAGAAATTTAACAAAAACCCCTTACCCCTGGACAAGGGTAGCAAGACTAACTCTGTTTGTGTTTATTGCTTAAGAAATTCCCCCACCTACTCTCCCACCCTAGGAATGCAGAACCTCTAGCTGCCAAAAGAAGTAAACAAGTAACCTGCTTATCGCTTAAAACACTCCCCCATAGGAATGAAGTAAACAGGTAAACCCCGCCTTTGCCCACCGAACTTGTACACCAATTCTGACCAGAGTGATAGGCTAGTTCAATAGTTACTACAGGGTGAATTGTAATTCAATTGGCCACCTGCGTGTGGACTGACATGGTATGTAACTTTCTGTGTGTGTTACAATCTCATTGGCTACTGTTCCCTATAAAACTGCTATGCCTCTTAACCTTGGGGTCCAAGTCCCTGCTCTGCCGTGTCAGGTATACTTCGTCCCAAGCTCGAGCTAGCAAATAAACCCTCATGCGGTTGCATCGGTCCCAGCTCCTAGGTGGTCTCTCGGATTCGAAATCGGGGGGCATTACAGAACCAAAACACATCTATTGCTGGGGGATCCTCTGGTGGAAACACACCAGAGCTGCCCAAATGGGCTGCATGATTGCTTTTGCAATCAGAGATTTCCCTTTGAGGCCAGTCTCTGCATCTTACAATTTTGTTTGTTTGGTTTTTTATTACTTTCGTATATTTATTCAAGCTGACCCCTGTTTCCCAAAGAATCTATGGTCTTTGTATATATAAATAGAAGGTGGGAAAGGCAACTAAAAGAAAGGAGAAAGCAAAGATGCTAGGTATGAGGGCTAATATGTTACAATAACGACTCATGGATGGCTGTTCTGGTCTTCCTACAGCCTGGCAGGAAGGGAAAGCATGAACAGCTACACGACCACAAGATGGACTCTGACTTCCAAGGAAAAATGATTTCTGTCATTTTTTTTTCTGAGCCTAAGTTCTTAAAAGATCTGCCCTGAGAAAGACAGCCAGATGGCCAACAAGCATATGAAAACATGCTCAACATCACTCATCATCGGGGAAAGGCACATCAAAGCTACAATGCGAGATTACCTCACACCTGTCAGAATAGCTAAAATCAAAAACACAAGTGACAACAGGGTCGGTGAGGATGTGGAGAACAAGGAACCCTGGTGCAATGCTGCTGGGAATGCAGACTGGTGCAGCCACTCTGGAAAACGGTGTGGAGGCTCCTCAAAAAGTTAAAAATAGAACTACCTATGACCCAGCAATCACACCACTAAGGTATTTACTGAAAGGACATAAAAAGAGTGATTCAAAGGGATAGAGGCGCCCCAGTGTTTATAACAACATTATCTACAATAACCAAGACATGGAAGCAGCCCAAGTGCCCACGACTGATGGATGGAGCGAGAACATGCCATGTATGCACACAATGGAATTTACCCAGCCTTCGGAAAGGATGAAATCTTGCCATTTGCAATGACATGGAGGGAACCAGAGCGTATATGCTAAGCGAAATAAGTCAATCAGAGAAAGACAAATACCGTAGGATTTCACACTTCACATGGGATTTAAGAAACAAAACAAGTGAACTAGAGAAAAAGAGATGAACCAAAGACCAGGCTCTTTTTTTTTTTTTTTTAAGATTTTATTTATTATCCGACTGAGAGAAACAAAGCCAGAGAGGGAACACAACACAAGCAGGGGGAGTGAGAGAGGGAGAAGCAGCCCTCCTACCGAGCAGGGAGCCCGATGTGGGACTCAATCCCCGGTCTCCAGGATCATGACCTGAGCGGAAGACAGTCGCTTAACCAACTGAGCCCCCCAGGCGCTCCCAAGAAGCAGACTCAGGAGAGAACAATTATAGAGAACAAACTGCTGGTTACCAGAGGGGAAGTGGGGGTGGGAGATGGGTGACATAGAGGAAGGGGATGAAGAACACACTTATCTTGATGAACACCGAGTAACAAATAGAATTGCTGAACCATGAGTCTGTACACTTGAAACTAATAGAACACTGTACGTTACCTACACTAGAATTCAAGTTAAAAACAATAAAAAAAATCTGATCTGAAAAATTTTGTAGGGGCTATTGATACATCTATTGGATAAAGCCCTCAGTGATGATTTTTATGCCTTCCATAACCGTGCTGGTCCAAAGGTTGGATGCTTTCCTTTGCTGTTTTCTCAAACGATGCTTACAAAGCCACACCCAGGTTAGTCATAAATGTTAAATGAAATAATACCTAAGACAGCACTTTATGTACAGCCAATCCACAAGGACAGGAATGAAGTGTAAGCACGCATTCACATTTAATTAGTGGGTTCACGATCGGGGAGGGCCCAGAGATCTATGGTGCCTCTAGACTTTGTTCCTCTCCCCTCCAGGTGGGGCCGTGCACCTGTCTTGTCAGGACGCAGTCCCAGGAGGTGACACAGCTTTCTGGACAGGGAGAGCAGGGGCTTAGGAGGGCTCTGTGGCCATCTGACCGGTGTGCCTTCATCCCGAACAAGAAGCTCTCTGGCTATTTTGCAAGTTGGTCAGCCTGGGCATCTCTTAGTCTTAATGGAGTTAATTCCATCAGCCATGCATTTCTAGAAGCTGAAAAGGGAGCAAGAGTGACCCTGAGCCCGGCCTTGCAGCTGTAAGCCTTTCCAGTACATTCTCCCGCCACTTCAGTTTTCCTGGACCTGAGCCTCAGCCCAGTAATATACTGCAAGGCTCCTACCCTGGCAAATCCTGGGCTCTGCCACCACACCCTTTAGGGAGGGCTTGGGCCAGGATCTAGGCCCAGTTCAGCTGGTAATTGTGCTGGGAATTGCTGTGAGTATCAAAGCTCCCAGGGACTGACTTGAGGGCTCACCGCCCGTGCCCCTTCCTTGGGCCACTCAGAAGCTGCCCCCAGGCAGCTGCAAGGGAGGCTGGAGGTGGGGGGTTATGCAGTGGACGTTAAAAAAACCCAAACCCAAACCCAAACAAAACAAAACAAAAAACAGTCCTGCGTGTTGGAAATCTGTGATTTATGGTTATAAGCAGGTGTGTGTGCAAGGGAACAACAAAGGTCAGTGAGTGTCTCTGCCTCTACCTGCAGGGACAGAGGGGGGGCCTTAAGCCCGGCTCCCCACCCGACGGGATCCATTGTCACAGCCCCCGTGAGTGGAGCCC
Organism: Spilogale gracilis; assembly: GCA_004023965.1. Taxonomy (NCBI): domain Eukaryota; kingdom Metazoa; phylum Chordata; class Mammalia; order Carnivora; family Mephitidae; genus Spilogale; species Spilogale gracilis. The sequence goes on from PITA01000521.1 coordinate 209,958, forward strand.
AGGGACTCCTGGCCTTCTGCAGTTCACAAAGGTTTCCCCCTAGGCTGCTTCTAGAGCTTTGCTGGAGGAGCAAACGTTCACAACGATGCTTTGCCTTGGCTTTGAACATTTGCCTTGGCTTTGAATGTTAAGTAGCAAACGGAGTCACTGAGCAGAGCACCTCCTGGTTCTAGAGATAGCAGATCTGTGCCTGGGGCCGGCTGGGACCCCCGCGGGGCATGGGGGGGATCCATGTGAACTCCTGAAACACAGACAGATAGTCTCTGTGTCCCAGAATGGCCATCTGGAACGCTCAGGAATTCCATCCCAGAAGGAAATGAGTAATATCCCCGATTTAGGAATTAGCATATTATTAAAACAGCTGCTATGAAGACCCAAGAGTTGCAACATGGCTTTAGGGTCTGACGGAGAGCCTGGGGACCCCGACTCACCATGTGGCTTTTGACAACACAACAAATGTCCTTCAAGCCTCAGTGTCCTTCTCTGTACCAGAGGAATTATAATAACCATCTCACAAGTTCATCATAAAAATTAATGGCATCGTTCTTTTTTTTTTTTAGTTGCTGAACTGAGAGTCTGTCCCTTCCAAGCTCTCAGTAAGCACCAGTGACCTATGAAGTGTCTATAATGTTTATGTATTTTCCAAATAGCATCTCAAATTTCTTTCTCCAGTGACTGCCTTCAACCCCGCTCTTCTGTATCTCTTGGTAAAGCCACAACACCATGTGGGTCAGATCACAGGAGCATCTCCGTTGACCTGCAGTCTTCAGTATGGTGCTCTTCCAGGAGGTGAGGCCTTGCCCTGTCCTGTGTGACGTGGCTGTCTCCTCCCCTCCCCACCTCTGGGGTCTGCCTCTCCATCGTGGAAGGGATGTAGTCTGCCATTTCCTTCGGTGTTCCCTGCTTCTTGAGGACCTAGCAGCTGTGGAAGGAGACCGATGTTTTCTCAAGAATGTCCTGAAAACATGTTAGCTCAGGTGGGCCTATAGTTTTCTGCATCCAAACAAGCCCCTGGCCATGAGGTACCTCATTCCCTAGCCTTTCAAATATCTCTACTTTTTAAACCTCACTTGACTTGGGCTGGAGAAAGCCCACTTCTCCTCAGGAAGACTATAGCAGAGTCCTTAGGATCCCAAGATCTTTGGACTCCAGAGGTGTCCCACCCAGTGTGCTTTGCAGAGGCTGCCTGGGGGAGGGTGGTGGCTGGAGGGGAGCAGGCCCCATGGGCCCTCAGCCAGGACTTTGTGGTCCATTGTTGTGGGCCCTTGGAGGACCCCTCCAGTGTTCAAGAACAAGGTTCTCAAACAGTAGCCAGCTCCTGGTGTTGGGCTAGTCCAAACAGGGATGTCTAGGTCCCACTCCCAGGATTTCTGATGCTGTCTGGGGAAGACTGAGTATCTGAACTTCTAACCAATTCTAGGTGTGGCTGATGCTGGGGGACTCACTCTGAGAACCACTCTTCCAGAAAACACGAATTTTTTTCAATGATAAAAAATTTGAATTTTGGAGACTTTAAATTAGGTCCAGAGTTAAACAACTAGTAAGCAGAAAGTGAGGTCTACAAGCAGACTGGCCAGGCTTGAAACCCCCAACCTTTCTACTCTAGTGTGTTGGCATGGATGAAGAGGATTAATTCACTTTTTCAGGCTGTGGAGACCTCAGCTGTGGGAATGAGAATCGTTCCCCAGGCCCTGAGCTCTTCCCACAATTATTCAATCAAAGGAGGCACTGACCACACTGGGACTCTTCTGTTTCTTCCTTGGGAATTTTGTAGAGGAATATGGAAAGACCTCTCTTGTAACTGGACTGGAATGAGGAAAATTTGGGAACTCCTGGCCAAACTTTTCAGTCCTGCGGATCTGTGTGCAGAGGCTTCCACTGCAGCAGGAGAGGTATGGCCCAGCACTGGACAGAAGTCACAAAAACCTGTAGGGCCCCCCACCCGCCCCCTGAGATCCAGCCCTGACTCCAGTCCATAGGCTTGGCAGCCTCTCTGCTCTTGGTTACTGTGAAATGGCCTAATGACCTTCTGCTTACCTCTTTCCCCCATGGAGCCCCCCACTGTGCCTTCACTCTTTCTCTTAAGCTGCCTCAAATTAGGTCTGCTATTACCTACAACAAATAGCTTCTTTATAATATATATTGTGCACGTATTCTGAAGCTCTTTATGGACCGGCATCTGTTTGAAGGACCTATCATCTCACAGCAAAAGTACAACGACCACTTTATTGGTCGTTTTTGTCAGGGAGGACCATGGCCACCATGATGTGTGTGAACACTTCCAGTTTTATTTACCTGTGGCCTCTCATCCTTGGAAGGAGTGAGGAGCCCGTGTAAACGTGTGTGGCGGAAAGAGAGGGAGGGCTCTCAGTGTTGAGCACACAGACGTGGTCCAATCTTAGGTCAGATTGGCCTTACTTGTTGCCAGGAGCCCTGCAGCCCAGTCTACCAGAAGGTGTGTCTCCTCCATGTGCCCTAGACTACTGACCACACACCATTCTGCCCTTAGGAAGCCTCCCTGGGTTTGCACGCATAGAGCACCGTGAGGAGAGTCTGTTTCCCTAGGCTCCCAATGTCAGTTTCTCCCCAGGAAAGGCCAAAATAACACCATCAATCAACCAGGCTTGTTGTTCTTTTTCAAAGCTCACATCCACGGAGTTGGGATTAGCACTGGGTCACCGCCCCACGTAGAGCCACCCACGGAGTGCTCATCAGGCCCCTGGCTGCTCAGGAAGCCATGACTCAGCTGGACAGGCCAACTGAGTTGTGAGGTCTTTTAAGGGTAATTTAGCTGCAAGGAGAAGTGCTGATTTATTGTTTTTTTCCTCCCACCGATAATGGACACTGTGCCTCAGTGTTCCTGGACCTGGGACAGGACTGCAGGCACTCTGAGAGTCCTCACCTCACCCTCCCAGGCTGTGTCCTGAAACATCTTGGCACACAGCTTCTGAACTCAGCTGTCAGAGTGCTCCTTTGGCTTATCTCCAGATTCCCTTCTAGTCTTTCCCACACTGCCTGAGAGGAGAACCAGGGATTCCCAAGGCCAAAGAGAAGTGGATCAAGTTTAGATTGGAGCAGGGGAATGGACGGGGAGAGCGCCTCTCCCAGAGCAGTAGATAGGATGTAATGTGTTGTGAGCTGCTGAGGGTGGGAGGCAGTGAAGTTAAGCAGATGGAGCTGTTCCCTATGCTCCCAAATACAGCTGTGCGGAGCTCTGCCTTGCACAACTCCAGGGGGCGCTCTAGACTATGGTATGAATGACACTCCCCACGTTATACAACATGGCACTTCTGATCTAAGTAGTTCAATCAAATTGATTCTTATGTCCCTGATAAAAAGAAAAATAGAAGTTTTAGAAGAAATGATTATTCACAAATGTTTCCATTTTATGATAAGCCAATACGGATTAAGGCAAAGGTGGGCCACTCCTACTGGAAGAGCCAATGGTGTGTTGGAGCATATTCATTCCAGTTTGCAAGAGCTGATAGTATTTCTAGCCTCCCGTGTGTTCAGTGATTTCATACTGCTAGCTAGAAATCAACCGTGGTGGATTATTTTTCAGAAACTGGTAAACTCTGGAAATCAGGGTCTTCTTACTCCCCCCTTCAAGAACCAGCTATTTAGTATTTAACAACATACCACTGGGCATTAGCCACCTCCAGCCCTAGGTTCTCAGTTTCTATCAGGACTACGATTACTTAGAAATGTCTTTATTTTCATATTTGCTCTCATAAAAGGAATCGTTGCTTGGGACACTTCATTAAAGCTGCCTTCATCCTACCCCAGCCTCACCTGAGACCCAAACCCATAGCATTTTTCATCCTCAGTTGATGTAGGCTAAGGCAGCTACTTAGACCCGTTGTCTACATTAAACACATTATTACCAAGTGACATTGAACAGATGATGACATTCCAGAAATGCTTTCAGGGGAGAGGCTATTGCATAATCCTTTATGTTTTTATAATTGGCTGAAACTTGGTAAATCTGAAAAAGTTGATCCATAAAGATTTCAACTCAGCTTTTCTAAAAGTTCTAAATTTTCTAACTTCTAAATTTAAAATGTTCTAAATTCTAAAATTTCTTAAAAATTCTCTAAAGATGGGGCGCCTGGGTGGCTCAGTTGGTTAAGAAACTGCCTTCGGTTCAAGTCATGATCCCGGAGACCTGGGATTGAGCCCCGCATCGGGCTCCCTGCTTGGCGGGAAGCCTGCTTCACCCTCTCTCACTCCCCCTGCTTGTGTTCCCTCTCTCGCTGTGTTTCTCTCTGTCAAATAAATAAATAAAATCTTTTTAAAAAAATTCTCTAAAGATGAAAGTGTATGACTTGCATTTTGGAACAGCTGATCTGGTGATATTTGGTCCACATTAGCTATAAGAAAGTACCTTATTTTTTTTTTTAATTCTTAATCTGAGATCTCTTTCTATTTAGTATGGAAGAGTACTGGGGACGGCATGATCCGCCCCTCCTGCCATGCCGCAAGCCGCCAAAAAACTTTGGTGGAGGTACCCATGAATGTGGATGAAAGTCCCTCCAGGCTTTCCCCACCAAAAATCTGGAAAGACACGTACCCTGTGGGCTGGGGCAATATGTCCTTTGTGTCCCTGGGACGTGCATCTGGGCAAGCGCTCATTCCAGGCATGGAGAGCAATGATCCTCCCTCAAAGTAAAAGAGCTCTGCAAAGTTGCAATCACTGACACCAAAAAATATTTGTTTCCTTTGTTCCTTGTCTGTTTAACTACCTTAAATTCTTTGACACTATTTCTTCTTACTTTACTTACTCAAGTAAATACTTTTGTTTCTACTTACCATCATTAAAGACAGTTTAATCTTACATATCCTGCAGCTCTATGGAGGAGATTGCCAGGGCTTTTAAATGGTTAAATAAAGGGCTTAAGATAAAAAGTAAAACTATACTAACAAGGACATCGCCACATGCACTAAAGATCCATATTAAAGAGTTCTGAATCCAGTCTTGGAAAAACAGGCTTGAGCAAATGCTTTTACCTTTGCAAAAGAAGTTATTTTTCTCATTGATGCCAAACAAACTAACTTCTGGTCACTGTGTTAATAATGTAGCTAAAACTTTGTACATAACTCATCTAAGCCTTTCAATTGCTTTCTTGTTTGTAAAACCTGCTTAAAAAACACCATATCATTAGTCTGCCCTTTATCGTCCAGGCACCAAATGTAGAAACTGTGAAAAACCTTACTGAGCAACATGTCCTTGGTTTGGCTTAGGGAGTTAACTCTGAACTGTAGATAGGTGCACCTGCAAAAACACGTTTCACTGATCAAAGCACTATGTTCCTCTAACAAGGACACTGTGTAATCAAAATTCACTTTCTTAGACTTTAACCTAACTGCATCCCCCAACCTCCTCTTGCCTTGGAATAATAAAAAACTGGGACCCTTATCAGTCAAGAGAGACAAAAAAAGCAGAGACAGAAACAGTAGAGAAGTAGTAGGGAAATAGTAGGGAAATAGTAGAGAAACAGTAGAGACACAGAAACAGTAGAGAAACAGTAGAGAGACAGAAACAGTAGAGAAACAGTAAAGAGACAAAAACAGTAGAAAAACAGTAGAGAGACAGAAGCAGTAGAGAGACAAAAACAAAATCAAAGACAGAGATAGAAGCAAAAAGAAAGACTAAAGCAGAGACAATGCCTGAGAACCTAAGAGCCAGAGAGCCTAAGAGCCTGAGAGCCATAGAGCCTGCGAAGAGAGAACCTGTAAAGTGAGAGCCAGAGCCAGGGCCAGAGTTAAAGCCGATGCCAGAGCCAGAGCCTGCTTCATAGGTCTCTCCTGACTGACCTCGGGTCTGTCAGCTTGCATCAAACCTCCGTGTCCGTGTCATTATTTTCTCCTGCCAGACATCCCTTGGTTCGGGACCCACATCTCTGCTGAGGCTGGTCCCCGGCAGAAGAGTTCACCCAGAGGCATCCATGAGACACTCTGACCCCTGCTACTGGATTTAGGTGCCATGATTGTCTCATTTCAGTGTCCACATTGTAAGCCATAATTCTATTGGTAATAAGCGATTTACAAAGCACAAGTATTAATGAGTTAATTTATAAAACTTGCCTTTCAGATGCTTTTAGTTTTTTTTTTTCTGGCACAGTTTTATAAAACTTTATTAATTATGTCATGATAATGCATACTTTTAAAAAATATATTTTATTTATTTATTTGACTGAGAGAAACACAGCTGGAGAGGGAACACAAACATGAGGGTGAGAGAGGGAGAAGCAGGCTTCCCGCTGAGCAGGGAGACCAATGCAGGGCTTGATCCTGGGACTTCGGGATCATGACCTGAACTGAAGGCAGTTTCTTAACCAACTGAGCCACTCAGGCACCCCAAAATATATACTTTTTAAAATTATGTTCAGTCAGCTACTGTATGGTACATCATTAGTTTTTAATGCAGTGTTCAATGATTCCTTAGTTGTGTATAACACCCAGTGCTCATCACAACACATGCCCTCTTTAGTACCCATTACCCTGTTGCCCTATCCTCCCATCCCTGTCCCCTATGAAACCCTCAGTTTGTTCCCCGGGATCCATAGTCTCTCACGGTTCATCTCCCTGATATCTCCCCCTTCAGATTTCCCTCTCTTCCCGTGCGGTCCTCCATGCTCTGCTTATGTTCCAGTGAGTGAAATGTGAGTGAAATCGTATGATAATTGTCCTTCTCTGCTTGACTTACTTCACTTGGTGTAATTCCCTCCAGTTCCATCCATGTTGATGCAAATGGTGGCTATTCATCCTTGCTGATGGCTGAGTAATATTCCATTGTATATATATATCACATCTTCTTTATCCATTCATCTGTTAAAGGGCATCAGTTACTTTTTAAAAAAGAAGGAAATAGTTTAAGACTTTTCTTAACACCAAGGATAGGGAAAATAAGGAGGCATTTCCAATGATCTGTGCCAATGCCCTTCAGCCTTTGGTCATAAATGTGTATAGTTCACAGAATTAAGAGGGAAATTTCCAGAGCAATATATTTTGTCCAACTTTTCTCTTCCACTTAACAAAGGTTTTTAAGTTAGATTACAAGACACTATTTAAAACAGTCACCATGAGTCAGATAATAGAGTCAACTAGACGTTTCTCCATGCCAAAATAGCCATTTCATTTGTTGTGGCTATTACTTGCCAGACACCGTCCTTCAAATTCACATATATTCCTTCACTTTGTTTCTGCAGACATGTTGGGAGGGCAGCAGTGGCTGAGTTCACAGTAAGTGGCTGTCTCTGGTACTTGCGCTATTTCCATAATATATGTGTGTGTCACTTCTATAAGTCATATCATGACCCATGCCACTGGGAAATTATACATGGTACTAGATCAATAGAATCCCAAAGTAGAAGAGGAACAGAAACATATTCTGATAGCAAAAGCAAAACAAATTTTGATCTTCAGGGAGAACTGAATGTTTCACTTGGGGAACCAGAAACATCCAGTTCTTTTTAGCTTGTAAGAGCTGAGCCATCTACTGGCTGCCTTTTCTAGCCTTCAAGAATGAGCCAGAAAAGAACAACTGAGCACACAACATCGATCCAGCTCTATAGGAACTCCGGGGGAAGAACAGTATTGGCTTATGTGTACCTGTTGAAGAAAAAGGGAAACTCTTCCTTCATGAAGCAGTCGTCACTGGAGCTCGTAAGGTATCTGGAAATATAACAAACACGGCAATCAGTGAAATGTGTTTGGATTTAACTGTCAAACTCACCAAAGATGAAAAAAAATTGTATGCCTTCAAGAATAACAATATCTGAATCATAGAGTATACATTTACCTGGTGTTCTCTCCCAAACGACCCAACTAATCCAAGTGTATCTCTACTTACAAGTACAAAGCCAAGCCAAGTAAAAAGCCTATTAGGAAAAGAGAATAATTTTGCTGTCAAAAATTCATACTCTGCAAATCTCCTGGATTCAAGGCACAAAGTAATAAAAGTAAGATTCTACTTCTACTACCTTTAAAGGGATTGGGAAATGTGCAAGACCTCTCAGGATATGATGCTGTGAAAGCTACTTTCAAAGGTGAGGAGTGTTAGGCGTTCCCGGGTCTCCCTAGGAATGCAGGTAGACCCCAGGGGCAAGGAGTTAGCATAATATAACCTCAGATTCCTTTTCTGCTTTACTTCAGACACCTCCAGGTTCTGTTTCATGTACAAGTTTTATTTTTTAAAGATTTTTTAATTTATTTGACAGAGAGAAACACAGCCAGAGAGGGAACACAAGCAGGGGGAATGAGAGAGGGAGAAGCAGGCTTCCCGCCGAGCAGGCAGCCTGATGCGGGGCTCGATCCTGGGACTCCAAGATCATGACCTGAGCTAAAGGCAGAGATCCAACCACTGAGCCACCCAGGCCCCCCTCATGTACAATTTTTATCTGGGTTTGTAAAGGTACAAAACGAAGAAATAGCAAACACAGGGAACAGTAGAGAATTATAAAATGTTAGACCAGAGACATTGTTTTAGCCAGTCCAGGTTTAGTTCTTCCGTCCCAACATAAGGAGACAAAGCCTGAAGTTCACTGAGGAGCCTAGCTCACAGAACTCGGAGGTAGGAATAGCATTCGATTTTAGTTCCTAGATTCTAGGTTCCGTCCTTTGCAGAAACCATCCCTTGTGCCTTGTCACTGACAAATAAACACCGTAGAACTGAAATTGATGAAAAGTCTAAAAGTGCATCAGAAAAGAAACTGACAGTAATAGCCAAAGAAGCAAGCTCATTAGGTTAACTGGCAAAAGTTGAGTTCATTTTTTTTCTTCTTTTTAACTTTCTTCTGTTATTCAGAAGATATACCATTACTTAAAGCTGAAGAGAAAAGGTCAAAATTCAGAGGTATTTACTGAGTGAAGCTAAGAGGCCCGGGGTGCATTAGACAATTCAGTTTGATTCTCAGAATAGGAGGAAAGCTTTATTTGTAACGAATATGAAATCTAATGAAAAGTAAATTCAACTGGGAAACCTACACTGTCATAAACATCCTCAAATGTGAACAGGGTTTTAAGGTAATATACCAAATATGATAAGGGAAGCAAAGTTCACAACTTTTAAGTTCTCAACTAGCAAACTTTTTTTGAAGACCTTTTCATCAATTCTCACATGTCCCAGGGTTGAAAAGACAGATTTGTTCTGCCGATGACTTGAACATTTCTGCATGTTTTAGGTCCTCATTGGAAAGTACCGAGGTGTACCTTTACAACGGAAAACACGGCATCAGGGGTGTGGCATAATTTTATAGCGACTTTGTCCTGCTCCACATTTAAACGGATAAGTTCTATAAAATCTGTTCACGAAAGGGGCTCCTGGCTAAAAAGAAAAAGAAAAGTGCAGATTTATATCTTGCAGATGTCGTGACACCAAGATAATTATGTAGCTGAAAGGGAATGCTTCTGTCCTAAAAGCTCCAAAACAATGACTATAAATAGCAGTGCATTTTTCTCTCCTACACCTTTTATTTATTTATTTTTAAATATTTTATTTATTTGACAGAAAGACACACAGCGATAGAGGGAACACAAGCAGAGGGAGTGGGAGAGGGAGAAGCAGGCTTCCCACCGAGCAGGGAGCCCAATGCAGAGCTCAAGCCCAGGATCCTGGGATCATGACTTGAGCCAAAGGCAGATGCTTAAGGACTGAGCCACCCAGGCATCCCTCTCCTATACCTTTTACCAAATGCCCGGTGAAGTTCAATCGGGATGAGATGGCCATAAATCTGTTCCATTCTTTATCTAAAATTAATGATGTATCTGTTTATTTTTCAATAGCTTCCTCATAAAGGTCCAATACAGAGCGACGGAATCACTTCTAACAATTCTGCAAATTCTAACAATTCTGCATTCCTACTTTCCGTTGAATATATTCAGGTCACTGAAACCACTCAATGTAAGTGTGCTTTTACACTTAAAAAAAAAGTGTTTTTTCCAGGTGAGAATCTGCGAGTGAGCAGCCCAGAGAAAAACCCTGAGCTCCACATGCCTTAAAGACCCTGTGTTCCTTCCAGGTATTCTGAATTTTATTGCCGTCGCATGAACTCTTAGTTGTAAAGTTTGTAGCGACTGGCAAGGCATGGACCATCAGTCTTACATGGACAGAAGGTCTTTGTGTAGATGAGGGGATAAGGGCGGGGTGGTGTGCCCCCACAGCCCAAGCCTGTGTTCCTGTTCTGAGCCAGGATGCTGAGTCCCAGAACCTGAACAATCATACACCAGATGGTAGAGCGCCCCCTAAAGGCTTAGAGCGTTGAGAGCCGGCCCAACCTGCGTCCTTCCTGCCCCTCAGGCATCTTTTCCCCAGGACTTTTGGTGAAGCGGAGAAGAAATGTTCCAGGATTGCTTTTGAAAAATATATCAATTTTGTCAACAGAAGGAAGACAGCAAACAGTGCCAACCTCCCCGAGACTTTGTTAGGAAGGGGCCCTGAGCAGAGTGCAAAAATGCGTTGCTACACGGACCAAAAGTTGGCTACGTTTGGATGGAGCTTTGGAGTTTGCAGAGCCCTTGGCCACTAGTGAGATTTGATGTTCCCTCTGAGGGAGGACCCACACCGGGGAATCCCTCTGAGGCTTTCCTCACCACCACCGCCCCCTCCCTGCCACCCTCCTACAAAGCCTCGCCTGGTTCTGGGTGGGGAGCCACTCCCCTTTAGGCTAACTTGATCCTCTTTGTCTGATCTGATTTTCAGCAACCGGCTCAATCCTGATGATTGTTTGTGAGTCTCTTGAGTTTCTACTCTTGGTCCCTGTTCCAGGTGAGGCTCTCCAGGTACAGATGCGAAGACGGTGAGGTATGAGGAAGATTTATGAGGGAATAACACCCGTGAAAGCAAAAGGGACAGATCAGGATGGCGCGCTGGGACATCACAGCACTGCAGATGGGCCTCTCCAAGTAAAGGGTGCCCACCCGGAGTGCTCTGGGGGGGAAGGAATAGCCAGCCCCTCACCTGGTGGCTGGCTTACTCTTTGAGTGAGGGCCACCCGAGAGGGGTCTGCCCCTTGACGAGCTCCGCCAGGGGCCCGGTCACTGGCTGCGGCCACCCTGAGAATCACAAGCGGTGGGCTGTCAGGCCCTGACCCTCCTCCCGGCCAGAGGCCCTCAGTGGGATCAGGGCCCGCAGCACCTTTGCATATCTACTTCAGGTTTCAGACTCTTGATAAATGCCCTTCTCTCTAAAAAGTCACTTTTCACTGACATTTGACAGAATCTTGCCCATAAACAGAGATACAGAGCGAGGCAGTTCAGGGTTCATGTAACTGCATCTTTCCAATAAAAAAATTGAAGATCCATAACGTGAAGGGACAGGTTCTCCCCTGACAACTAGGAGGGGATAAACAAGGATAAAACAGCAGAATGACTGCACACTTCCCTTCACGAAACAGTATTTGCCAACTCTGCATAAGGCCGTTGGGGACGTGCATGGCTCCGGGCCACAAGCCTCCACACAGCATGTCACTTACTCTTTCCTCACAGTCCCAGCAAGACGGTGCTGTACTCTCCATTTCACTGACTGGAAAACTGGGTCTTAGAGGAGGTAAGAGATTGTCCCAAAGCACATGGCCAGTAGTGGCAGAAGCAGGACTGAAGGGGGTGTGAGGCCAGGGCCCACCCTCTGTAACCGCCATCTTGCCCCTCCTCATCATGGCCGTCAGAGGCACACTCACGCATCTCAAATGTCAGTGCCCAGCTTCCCTGACATTATTTCCAAAGTGCATTCTTTTGGCTTCTGTCAAATGTAACATGTCGAGGAATGGATCTGAAAACTGTCCATCGCCAACAAACACTGCGTGAAGGAAAATGGTCATTTTCTGTTGTGAGGAAGAGAACTCTGGTAAACACCCCTCAAGCTTCCAGAAAAGGCACACTTTAAATTTTTCTACAAACAAACAAAAGATGATAAAAAGAAGGAAAATATGTTAGAGATTTTTAAAGCACCGAACACTGCTTGGTGTGAGGTTTTGCCAGTTTCCTAAAATCTGTTATCCTGAAAAAATCGTAAAATACTCTTAGCTCTAAATACGTGGGATATTCCTCAACTTTTCCGACCAAGATTGACTTCTTAAGTTGAAAGCTGGACAAGTCTGAGACCTTAATCAATACGTATTGATTGAACATTAACAGTTCTTCAAGTGTTGTTTTTCACATCAACCGAGAAACACATCCAATAATCATCATATTTATTAAACAGTTTTAATAAAATCGACACAGGGGTGGAAGGATGGAACGTGTGTGCAGGTGTGAGCATCCACTTTCACAGTAAATAGCTGTATTTTTTTCAAGCTTGGTTTCACAGAAAAACAAACAACAAGAAAGGAGCACTTGCCAACCATTTCTAAGAAGTCAACTCAAATCATGAAAACTAGAGCAGACATTTCCGGGATTCATTTAATAAGCCTGATCAGAAGATTAAAGCCTGGAAAGAAGTGACAACCATGGGGAAATATACACTGTGGCATTATCAAAAAGGAACATCAGTGCATACTTTTAATTAAATCCAAAACACACACTATTGTATCTTCTAAGATTTTAAAGGATTAAGTGTGTGTTTCAGGCTTTAAGAAATAATGGTGGTTGTTTAAAATGAAAAGAAGTCTCTTTTTTGTTGTTTCAACTAACTTTCTAATACAGAGTATTTATTTCTAAGAGTAAGAATTCACAAATTCCCTCCAGGGATCATGTCTGTCCGCACATTTAATTCTCATTAATTTGGTGAGACAAGACAGGGTGAAAACAGCCCTTCCTCCCCCCAAAAAGGCAAAAATATGCAGGCTGACCACACATCAAAACTACAGTGATGCCCGACAATATCATGATGCTGTTAAAGCAAAGAATCCAAGCGTGCCAAGGAGAGGGAAGCATTCCCTCGGAGGGGCATAGATACTTGTTTTTCTCCGTCTAGCCTCAGATGACCCCAGCACATACTCCTTTCTGTTTTAGGCACGATTCTAATAAACTAAGTCATCTGATCCCTACTTCCTGACCCTCGTCCGGCCCCTTCCCTTGCTGTCCAAGCCTCGGCCCATCCCTGAGCACTTGGCAGTAGAGAGCTGGGGAAACAGTTAATCTGTGCTGGGCAGTGAGGTGTGAACCCACTGAGGCTTGGACTTAGGTCAGATTTATCTCTCCATCAGCTGTACAGAACTATCTCTTGCATGCATAGATTATGAAGTGTTCAATGAACATTTGTTGAGTGAAGGAGCTGGTGAGGGAGTAAATAGAAAATTGCTTGGAAAACCAGATCGGGGCACCTGGGTAGCTCAGTCGGTTAAACCTCTGCCTTCAGCTCAGGTCATGAGTCCAGCGTCCTGGGATGAAGCCCCGCATCGAGCTCCCTGCTCAGGTGGGAGTCTGCTTCACTCTCTCCCTCTGCTGTTCCCCCTCCTCTCTCTCTCAAGTAAATAAATAATCTTAAAAAAGAAAAAGAAAAAGAAACCCAGAGGGAAGGAGATCATGAGGTCATCAGTAAATGAAAAAGGAAGAGGAAAGTCATTGAAAACGCACATAGAAACAGCCGACTGGGGTGTTCTGGAGGAAACAGCAAGAACCTGGCACTCACCGTCTACCTGTTCTGAAACAATCACGAAGCTTCTTGTGGGCTCTTTTCCTCACCTATAAAATTCAGATGCTAATGTCTGCCTTGCTGGGTCACCATAGCAATTAGAAATATCTTGACTAAAACAGCTATTGTATGTTCTCCTGGATATGTGCTTGCTGGCTCTAATTTTTTTAACATAACTTTAATCTTTTTTTTTTTAAAGAAACATGTCTATTTAAAGATTTTGGGTTTTGGTTTTGTTTTTAAGATATTGTTTATTTATTTGACAGAGAGAGACATAGTAAGAATGGAAAGACAAACAGGGGGAGTGGGAAAGGGAGAAGCAGGGTTCCCATTGAGTAGGGAGCCAGACACAGGGCTCGATCCCAGGACTCTGGAATCACGACCTGAGCTAAAGGAAGACACTTAATGACTGAGCCACCCAGGCACCCCTATTTAGAGATTTCAAAAGCAGGTAATTATAAATCAAAAACAAATCATAACTCATGCATAATCCCAACACAGAGAAGTGGGTGAGCATTTGGGTATTTCTAGTTCTGTGTTCTTTCCTTCTCTCATATATGTTTATAATCATCTAAATAGGGATATGGTGTATCCTAACCCTTTCTGATCCAGCAGCATATATTTTGAACATCTTCTCACATTATGACATGATTGTCTATGTTATTATTGTTTAAGGATGCATTCCACCACATTGTTGTGATATAATTTAGCTAAGTAACTTCCTGTTTGGGGACACCTCAATTATTATAAATAAAACTGAGATAACTCCTCGTTTAGGTTATATATTTAACCATAATTGGCCGAATTCATTTTGCATTAAGTAGATAGCAAAACCACTGAAGGCATCCCCATTATATATTTAGTATAAAGGTCATGTGCATAATAACAACCTGGATTATTACATTTATTTGGTCTACTCATTCTTTCCTCCTTTGCAAGGCACTTGAGATCCACAGATGAATAATTTAGTCAATCCTCACATGGCACTCTATTGCCAGTTGAGAGAAAGCATACACTTCAAAGAGCTTTCTACTTAAAAACATGAAAATGATGAAAATCACATGTCCTTCGATTTTGATCCTGATAGGACAAAAGGAAACATCACGGTAACCATGAACGTTCCATAAGGTAGGGGTGGTACTTGCATTAAAAGAAATCACCATGGCCTAAGGCTATGAAGAGTAAAAATCCAGAGCATTCTGCCTTGAAGAAATTGTATCGCTCACTGCAATTGGGTTTATACTTCCATTGTATCTGGCTCATAGCTTTGGTCAGTCTTCCTGGACCAGACGTCCCACAACCAGGTTATCCTAACATCCTGCATCCTCAAACCTGAGCTTCCTGTCTCCATGATTAACACTTCTCACTTTCATTTTGTAAGAATCATTTTAGCTATGACTTGCATATAAATAAGAGTTGAAAGGAGTGTTTCAGACACTCTGCATGTTTTCTGTAAAAAGAGTCCCCCCACTTTTTTTTTTCAAGATTCAACAAAACAAATTGCCAGTCTGTGTTGGCCAGATATGCATAACTTTAATCAGGAAAGAATTTGCATATGGCACAATTTGCACCTAAGTGAAACCAAGATCTGTGGTACCTACTGTGAGGGTGGAAACAATGGCAGGCACCACGTGACTCATTCACTCTGCAACATCTTTCTCCTTGGTTTTTAATGTTATAGGGGTCTAGGAGTATATTCCTTTCCAGATCCTATCTACGAGGTATAGGAGAGGCTATATCATTGAAAGAAGACTGGGAGCATTTGGAAGTCTGCTTCATGTACATTTCTAGAATATTGAACTTTAATACAGACAATGAATGTTTCCTTAAGTTCAGGTAAAATGCATGCAAATAGAGCTTTGAGACAAGTCCGAGAACATTTGCCCACCATAACCCCCATCAGATTATCATTCCTGAGAGTCTTAAATAAGCAGATGACAGGAGAAATAGTGAGCAAAATTGAAGATACGTCAATAGAGATTATCCAACTTGAAAAACAGAAAGTTAAAGAGAGAGAAAAAAATAAAAATGATACAGTAATCTAGTGGAAAGCTCGAGTCACCCTGTCGAACAAGCTCCCAGGGGAGAATGATGCTACTGGCCACAGGTCACTCTAAATAGTTGGGCTCTAAGTTCAATTTGCTTCTGGACTACCTGTTTAAAAAAAAAAAATGTGAAACTGTGCAAGCAAATAGATAACGCAAAACATGGCAAAAGAAAGTATATCCATATTCTTAAGGAGTTCAAACTATTTTCAAATATTTTTAGAGTCCTATTCTAACAATAGTGCTTGAGTGTAATTTTGAAACAATTTTTAAAAACATATTTAGTAGAAACTCTCTTTGGTTCAAGTGACAAATAGATTCCATTCTCCTGTAACAGTAAGTTTCTCTTTCAATACATATATAATTGACATCTTTACTAATTCAGCCTGACTTTCCCATCTTAATCTGAACAGCTGATGTCTTATTATGCCTATAATTGGATTCATCTTAGCTTCCTCTTACAAGGTGAATTAATCAGCCCCATTGAGATAACAGTGATCAGAATTCCATGACACCTGCAAATGAGCATTCAGCACCAGCCAAAGGATGTCATAAATATAATGGATCATTACCCATAAACAAGAGCTCATTTAGTCACTTTGACCAATGCCATGTGCTGACTTGGGCTTGTCTGATGCAGAGAGGCAGAAGGCAAGCATAAAGGAGGTCACCCGCAAAGATTATTATCAGCAGTTTGCCTGCCAAGAAATAAAATCACTGAAAATTAACTAACTCCCTCCTTCTGATTTATTACCTATTCTGCTAATGCACAATGCATTAGCCCCAAGGCTCTTAGATCAATAGTTCGGTTGTATAGATTATGAAACATTTTGTGTATTCTTTTTCTTGTCAACATTTTATTTCTAGGATTGCAGTTAGAGTAACTTCAATTTAGAAGAGATTTGGCCTTTGAATCAGAAACATTTGTTCAAAATGTAGCATGTAAAATTTGACACATCAAATATCTCTTAGAGCAGTTTGCCTTGGGCAAGAGCAGATTGTACAGAAGGTATGAATATGGTTTCTACCTACCTTGAAAAGGGTTTAGTGATGAATCTATGCACAACCAAAGAGGCCCTTGGCCTTTCCTCCTTTAATAATTCATTATGTCAAAATACTCCAGCCAAATTGTGTGTGACGAGAATAAAAATAGAGCAACATGAAAACAGACAGTGCTTTCTACTCGTTGTCATTAAGTCTAGTAGGAAATTTTTCAAGTGGAAAGGATTGAAATTTCATATCTCTACCATGGAAATATGAAAATTAACATTTCTCATACTCTTTGTATGCATTTTAACATGACATTTCTTTTGTATTATTAAAATAATGAACCACCCTGTCCATTTCAGAATATCATGGAGGGCAAATGCAGTAATAGATGGGAAGGTGCTTTAAAAATTCTAAGTGCAGACCTCAAGAATATTATTATTAGAGCATAATAGATTATAAACAGGGAAATTCAAAGAAAAACACGTTAATCATTCTTGATAATCAAGATTAGTGTATACAAACCAACCTTAAAGAAGAGTAGAAAGCCCTCCTCTTTCAAAGTCTTTCAATATTTTAATTGATTTAAGTAAAATAATTAAATTTAATTAGATGTAAAGGCATATTTCAAATATACACACAATATACCTGCTAAAGATAAAACTTGATTATATTTCAGTGGAATGAATGTTGAGATGATGTCATAAAATAGTAGATTAGTATAGCCAAAATGAGCCTCAATTGAATTCTAAGAATTTTCAATCAATAACAAAAAAATTGTGTGTAGGGGCACCTGGGTGGCTCAGTTGGTTACACATCTGCCTTTAGCTCAGGTCATGATCCCAGGGTCCTGGGATTGAGCCCCACATCAGAGGACTCTCTCTTGTTCTCTCTCTTTTTTCTCTCAAATAAATTTTAAAAAGCATGTGTAATTGTTACTATGATTCACAGCATCTATACAATAAAAAAGAATTAGAAGCCCAGGAAAACTCTAATTATTCCTGGAATTGAGATAGAAAGGCATTTCTTACATGGGTTTCAAAGAAGTTTTTTGAGCAATTTTTTCAACAATATCTTTACAGTAAATCCAACAGTTTTTCATAGGGCTAATTCCTACATGTCCCTCAAATATCAAAACACAATACAGAAAAAGCAATTTATTTATTTATTTATTTATTTATTCATTCATTCATTCATTCATTTATTTATTTATTTTGTGATGGACAGGAGTGATGGGCATGGAATGGGAAGGAAGAGGAGCTATCCAAAATATTGCATCCATAAATAGAACTCTGTTATAGACACATTTAATCTAAGTATAATATATTAGAAGATCCAAATCAATAGTTCTTCTTTCTTTCTTTCTTTCTTTTGTCTTTCTTTTTTTTAGATTTTATTTATTTATTTGACAGAAAGAGACACAAAGAAAGAGGGAACACAAGCTGAGGGAGAGGGAGAAATAGGCTTCCCACCAAGCAAGGAGCCCAATGCAGGGCTCCATCTCAGGACACTGGGATCATGACCTGAGCCGAAGGAAGACGCTTCATGACTGAGCCATCCAGGCACCCCCCCAAATCAGTAATTTTTAATTAAGGTGTATATCAGAAGTGCCCTAAAAGACCCAAACTCCATACATCTAGGATTTAACCCAGAGGTTCTGACTGAATAGGTCTGGAGTGGAGGTTGATAAAACTCATCATGGGATTCAGATGCACATACTAATGGGAGGAATGAGTAAACCATCTTCTCTTCAAACAATCTCAAATAATGTTTAATTAGGTATTTAGCCACAAAAAGCTCAAAGCCCCAGAAACAAATATTGTGTCCCTGGTGTTCTGGATACCTTTGTTTTTATGCTTCTAGAGAAGTCTCCCCCCCACACCAAACCTGTGATATGACCTGGGAGGCTGACCTCTATAGATGGAATAAAATTTGGCTCACCACTGAATTTGCCAATGGGCAGCACTAGCTGGTGACTAGAGAGGGCAAGGAGAATGAAGACTAGCATTTATTCACTTGGTTTTCTGAGTTGAATGGGCTTGCTACAGCTCTGGACAATACAGTCATCCCTTGAGTGACTTTCTCTCTCCCACATTCCATGACTACACGCTCCACTGTTTACTTCAGGCAAAGGAGAGTAATAGTTTCCCAAAGGTATATGCTCTAGGATGGTGCTCTATCTTTAGAAACTTTTCTACACATTACCTGTATCTTCACAAGGAGTCTCCTTATTAGGCTCTCTGAAAAGTACCCAGTATGAACGTGCCATCTGTCTTCTGTGGGACCTGACAAACTTTAGATAAGTCTTTGACTCTAAGCTTTTGTATATTTATGATATTCTTAGAGTTTATATATACAAACCACAAAGAACAGGGTAAAAAAACAAATAGGGAAGGGGGACGTGTAAAGTCTTGTGTATAAAATATAGTAGAAGCTACATGAGATTTTTAAAAATGTCTATCTTAAAAACGTTTATTGAAATAAATAAATCATGTATGTTAACCAAAGAATGTATTAAAGATTTGTTATCGTTGTCATTAATTGGTATTTCTGAACTTCAGAAGATACCATATTGCATAAATCTTAAGTATTTAGCTATATAAACACATTAATATAAAGTTAGCAACTGGGGCACCTGGGTGGCTCATTCAGTTAAACATCTGCCTTTGGCTCAGTTCACGATCTTGGAGTACTGGGATGAAGTCCAATATTGGACTCCCTGCTCAGTGGGGAGTCTTCCTCTCCCTCTCCCTCTGCCTCCAATGCATGCTCTCTCCCTCTCTCTTTCTTTCAAATGGATAAATAAAATATGTTAAGAAAATTTTTGAATTAAACTAGCAATTTTCAGCCAGAATATATGAATTTAGAAAATAAATACATTATCTTAGATACGACCAATGGATCGCTCCTCAATTAAAAAAGACTAGCATAGCTAATGTGGCAGTTTCATCTACAGAAACCAAGAAAGGAAGTGATCTCTTTTGAAAAGTTCTCCCACTGACATCTGTTTGCTTTTGCAATATCTTTGTTTGTAACACAAAATGTATGAAATGTTTACAACATAAAGGAGCCCTAAGTCTCTTAGTTGATAACATGATGATGAAGAGATTGGAACATCACAGATTAGGCTGTTACATTCCATCATCCAGCTTCCTCTGTAAAAATGATTCTAATATTTAGATCCCCAGAGAAGTCATCTTCTGTTCCTACAGCATAGGTCTTTTGTTGTGAGTTGACTTTAATGCCTGAAGAACCAGCAGAGTAATATTTATATTTCAACCATTTCTATTAAACATCCAACACAGACACTGGCCAGAATGAGCCAGAACCAACGCTACTGCCCAGTGGCAAACATCAAGTCCGTCCACTTCTTGTAACTACAAATAAAAAGTTCACTGGGCTGACTCCAGTAAGGACCGCCCCCAAACCCAGGCTCCCACTCTAGGAATCTGTGGGAGATATTTTCAACTCAGTTTAAAGAGGTCTATTTAGAAGGTCTTAGTCTTCGGCACAACCTCCTTTCCCTCCAACATCTTGGATATTTCTCATTTGTGTTACCTTAAAATAGCAAAAACAAACCCTTAAAGTTTTCATCCCAGGGTTGTTTTGTTATCATAATTAACTGAACAAAATTCTTGTTTCCCACTATTTTTATTCTGTGAATACATCTGAAGTCCCTTTGACTAGCCAGGATTTCTTCCTTGAATTTATTTCTGCTGAATCTCTTGAGTTTGTTTCTGCTGAGTCTTCTGGACTTCATGATTGCATCCCATTGGGTGTATTATCCACTATATTCACACTCTTTTTATTTAATCTGTTAATATGGGATAGAAGAACTCTCATCCCAATCGCCGACACTCAGAGTGAGCACACTCCTCATTTGGTGCATAACAGCTGGTGCCCTATGATCAGAGATGGCAATGAGTACTCCAATACCCGCCCCAGAAAATCGACAAGGTGTTTTTTTTTTCTTAATTACCCATGACATCTTAAAGAGCCCCATTTCCAATAGAGTACTTCAAATAGAGAGTCGGGCAATTTTTCATGGTGCCCTGACAATATGACGCTCAGATCAGACAGAAACAGCCAATTGCTACTTTCTAAGAATGTGCATCTCATCATTGATCACTTCTACATTTCAAACAGGAAAAAATATGTATTATGTAGATGCACATAGTCAATGCTCTTGCTACTTATAACATCATTTGGAAATGTGTGATAGGATCCTTGGAAATGATAAGGACAAGTAAACTCAGCTAAAGGAGTTTTGAGGAGGGGTGCAGTCAAAGGAAATGATGGATGAAAGATTGGTGAGCAGAGAACTTCCAACTTTTGTAGAGTAGACATGGAGTGTCATATTTACCCCTTGCAAAGGCTGTGAAGGTTAACTTTAGGAGATATTTCTGCTGGAGGTGGAAGAGAGAGAGAGTGGATAGGGGATAGCTATAAAAGTATGAGGACCAAACAAATGTGGAGGGGCAGGCTCCTGCCAGATACAGGGTGTCCTGGTCCCAGAGCAACACAATAAGGAAGACTCCCCTTCCATGGTTGGGGAGGTGGAAGGCACAGTCATGCACCACGGATGGAGGCAGCTGGCTCCTAACTGGAAACCAGGGTTCTAAACCATGCTGACTTGAGGGAAAGCAGTGTCTAGCTAGGAAGATTCACCAGCATCAAGACTGCAGTTTGGTATTCCAGATGCTATGTGTGTGTGTGTGTGTGTGTGTGTGTGTGTGTGTGTGTGTACACCACAGAATATGAACAGCTGTTGATATTAGGTTGTTCCTGCTGCTGCTGGTTAAAGATAACACCTCTCCTTTTTATTTTTAATTCCTTTGTTCAGGAAATGTTGGCTACCTACCTGTGGTAGCAGGAACATGGTGGCATGGGTTTTTGCATGAGTCCAGAATCCTCCTCCCTGGGAAGCCTGCACCACAGCACATAGTGTAGAGGCAGAGTTGGGGTGAGCATGAGGCCAGCAGGGGGCCCAGGGTGCACAATTTAGGGAGGCACTCACTATCAGGCGTGCAAGTGCTAATGTTTTCTTTGGCACACCCTAGTCACCCTAGTTAGCATTTCCCAAGTGAACAATACCCTTCGTGCTCTAAATAAAATGCTCCAAAAAACAAAACAAAAACAAAAACTAAAAAAACCACAGTGGATCCTCTTACCAAATAAATGTAAGAAATTTTACTTAATTAACGCAGTTGAAGAAACTTACTTGGCAGGGTTCCTGGTTAGCTCAGTCGGTTAAACATCAGCCTTTGGCTCAGGTCATGATCCCTGGGATGGAGGCCTGCATGGGTCTCAGTGCTCGGTGAGGAGCCTGCTTCTCCCTCTCCCCATTCCCTGCTCATGCTCTCTCGCTCTCTCTCTCTCAAATAAATAAATAAAATCTTTTAAAAAAACTTACTTGGCCAATTGGTATATTAAAAACTTTAAAAAGTCTAGCAAGTAAAACAAAATCAGCTTCACTTTGCTTAAACCAGCATTTTCCAAACCTTTTTGCTGACTTTTTTGTTGTTGTTTTTCAAGGAATTTGTGTCAGCATCCTGTAAATACTCTCGGAGAAGTGCTTGAATTGGGTTAAGTCAATGTGGCTCTAGGAAACTTCAAATAGAAACTTCCTAGAGTCTAATTGCTATTGATCTTGAATAATTCCTCACTTCAACCCTCTATGAAATAATAGAATTTCCCCCAAAAGCCTGAGGTCAGAAATCCCAATGTCCTAGATGCTTCTACTCCACCCTAATTAACATATTTCTGCCACTCTCATTGTAGACATCTGTATGCAATTAGCATTTATCTTCGACAGTCCCAGCAACACTGAAGAACTCCAGATCTGCCCTACACTCCATCCTTAGACTTGCTCTAATCAGCATTTTTATCCACAAAAAACAAAGAAGTTGACTTCAATTTGAACAAACTTGCAAATGATGTGGTGTGAGGAGAAATAAAAATGCTCACTTATTTGACATTTGATGATACTCCTATTAGATGCAAGCATGGTTGGATATTGTGGATGAAATTCAATTATAATAAACACAAGTTTGTGTAACTGGTTCTGAAAACCAACCAACCATCCAACCAACCAACCGACTAATCAACCAACAAACCAGCCTACAACACAAACAGGAAAGGATTAGAAGCAGTGTGTAAGAGGTCTAGGGAGTTCTCAATTTGGCTCAAAATAAGGGAGCATTTCTGAGATTACAGTGGAAAGACATTATAAGGAGCTAGTAACTTTTCTACCACCAGAGTCATTCAAGTGGAATATCGTGATGTGGAACAAATAGCATAACGTAAGTGGTGATATTGAAGTAGAGCCTACAGAGTAAAGTATAATAAGAAAGGTAGCTCAATAGCACACATGGCCTAGGAATTGGGGTGGGGGTGTGCGTGGCAGAAAATCAACTCAATTAGAGCTCCTTTGATCATTATACATGAACAGATTATGAAAAGGGGAAAATGAAGAAAAACAAGCCAATCAAAAAAGTCCTACGATTGCAGACAGCGTTTGAGGGAAGATACCCTTACTCAATTCATTGCATCATTCATCTGTGCTCTCAGGCATACATTCAAGGGATTGGAAGCAGAAGAAAAGCAGCTCATCAGGATGTCTTATCTGTAAACTGGAGAAGACTTATTGTGAATCACTCACCAGAAGAGTCTTTTTTCTGGAAATGGTCCAGTAGTTCCTATTGAAAACCCATGTCCCTTGCCTAGGAATCAAATGTAATGGTCTCAGTGGAGAACATTGTTTACTGGCCAGCTCCCCTCATGGATACCAGAAGCTTTGTCAATCCCTGATGCAAGCACCCAGATGCTGAGTACCAGGTGTGGGGCTCACCCCAGCTGGTGCAAAGAAGGGGAATTGCACAAGGAGATAGAAATTTTCCTACTTTACAAGTTCAATGACTTCTAAGAAGAAAAAACAGACCAGTTTTTCTCTATTACCAGTAGGTGTAGAACAGAAGAAAATGGGGTGGGTTAAGTTGGGGTGCCTAGGTGGCTCAGTCTGTTATGTGTCTGCTTTCGGCTCAGATTATGATCCCAGGGTCCTGAGATTGAGTCCTGCATTGGGCTTTGTACTCTGCGGGGAGCCTACTTCTCCTTCTCTCTCTGCCTGTTGCTCCCTCTGCTTGTGGTTCTCTATCTTTGTCAAATGAATAAATCCTTAAAAAGAAGAAGAAAGAAAGAAAGAAAGAGAGAGAGAGAGAGAGAGAGAGAGAGAGAGAGAGAAAGAAAGAAAGAAAGAAAGGAAGGAAGGAAGGAAGAAAGAAAGGAAGAAAGGAAGAAAGAGAGGGGAGGAAGAAAGGAAGGAAGGAAGGAAGGAAGGAAGGAAGGAAGGAAGGAAGGAAGGAAGGAAGGAAGAAAGAAAGAAAGAAAGAAAGAAAGAAAGAAAGAAAGAAAGAAAGAAAGAAAACGGGGTTAAGTGACAGCAGAAGACAATGGATTAACCCAGGGAAGAATTTTTTCATTATAAAAGTAGTTTGATACTGTCCCAGTGTCTTTGATGTCTTAGACATATGACCCTTGGCTCATAGGCACAAAATGGCAGCCTCCGCCTTAGGGTCACATTTCTTGGGGACTGCACACACCTTCCACATTGTTTTGGATAGGCTACTACTCCAGCTCTATCTGATAAAGCAGATGACAACTCTAACATAATCTACTTTTCTTTTGAGGGACTTCAAGAGATGACCCTGTGTTCCCTTAAATCACAAGAGACATAGCTTAAACCATTCCTCATCTAGAAGAAGAGTAATAAATTCAATCCTAGCTATTTGTATTTCTTTCCAAACATATGCTTCCATAAAATCATGCATGGGAGGTTTTAACCAGGAGGTGTGATGGAGAGAAGCCATAAATCATACACCAAATCTATCCACAACGGTTCCAAATAACCTCAGCTGCATCCTCGGAAATGCCTGGAATTCAATAATATGTGTGGATGTGTTGGGGGGTAATTGAGGAGAAGAAGTGAGATAGTGGGAACCTTTACAACTGCATCCATCAAAATTCTAATCCACCTCCTTGCAGAGGGGGCAGGCAAGGGAAGGAGAGGAAAGAGCTGGGGTAACCCTTCATGCACATAGAGACAATCTTGCTGGGAATGTGTTACAGCTAGAAAAAGGCCCTTCTAGAACTCTGTCCCTGTTGGAACATTGTTGGCTACTTGTGAGTTAAGAATGACTAAAGCACCTGAGACCTTGTGATAATCTCAGAGATCCAGTCTCAGCAGGAAAGTCGGCAGTTCCAAAAGGACTGTGTGGCTACTGTGGGCGACCCCTCACAGCTCCCTTCCCAAGAACATCCCATCTGTCAGATAAGAAAGAAAATGGGTACTGTCGGGAAGCAAATGAAATGTTCCTTATTAAATTTAGTTAGGGCTACCTTGGGAGACCCTAAATTGTACACTGGACTGTTTTCCAGGCTAACAACATCTACCGGGCTTCCCTTTTGTATAAAGGAGACAGCAGGGAGGTTTTCCAGAATATATAACTGTGACATTCTTGAGAAAAGAATGAACAATCCTTTACAGAAGAAAAGTCACATGTAGACAGAATAGAATTAGTACCATGAACAAAACATAACTCCCTTTTCTTTCCATGGAACAACCTGTCCTAGCAAAAGATGTATTTTGAGGCATCTGTGGCCATACCCAAACATCGTCTTCCATCTTCAACTTTCTTTATGATTGTTAAACATCCTTGGCCTCTTAGAGAGCCAGGAGAGACAGAAACATGAAAGTGTGCTCTTGGGGCACTTGGGTGGCTCAATTGGTTAAGCGGCTGCTTTTGGCTCAGGTCATGATCCTGGAGACCCGGGATCAAGTCCCACATCGATCCCGGGTCTCCAGGATCATTGATCGGGCTCCCTGCTCGGCGGGAAGCCTGCTTCTCCCTCTCTCAGTCCCTCTGCTTGTGTTCCTTCTCTAGCTGTGTTTCTCTCTGTCAAATAAATAAAAAATCTTTAAGAGGGAAAAAAAAAAAGAAAGTGTGCTCTTGTACAAAAATGGATTTGAAAGGGACAAAGAGATTCCTAAACTAATGCTCATCGACCTGATTTTGTTTGTGGGTTCAAGAGCCTGAATTACAGCCCCTTCTCAGGACCGTGGCTAAAGTGTTTATTAGTCTGGGCCAGGGCACAGGTGCCCTCACTCAGATGTCTCTTGAAGACAATCACCAGTGCACAATCCAATCCTCATTCATTATTCTTAAAAAATTCCAGCAATCACCTCAAGAGCCCTTGGTTTTCTCAGTCTGGTGGCTCTGATTCTCTTGTTCTCTCAAGAGTCTGATCTCCTGAGTGCAACCTGCTGCCCATGGCTGAGAGACAGGTGAGCGCAGGCCAAGAGCCCTGGTGATAAAAGTGTGCATCCCTACTTGAGCAGACCCGAGAAGGCAGCGGAATAGAAAGGGAGCCAGTCTGCCCCTCTGAATACCAAGCAGTTCCTCCCAGAGGATACAAGGCAAGTGAAGTCCACGGGATTTATGACAGAGCGTGGGGGGTGTGACAGCACTGGGTCAGCCATGAAACCTGCTAACACTGCTAAGCTGGGAGAATGGAAGCAGGACGTGTCCTCACGCACAAACAAAACAAATGACTTTAAAAGAACTCAATCTGAAGACACGGAGAATGAATTCTTGGTGGAATGAGAGAAAAAAGTAAACCACAGATGCGCTCCATAGAAATATAGTTAAAGGTAACAGTGTTGCATGGTATAGGTTCCTAATTTTCTATCCAAAAGAGAAAATCCTAGAAATATTACAAAGCGCTTGGCAGGGATCAGTTTCGAGTTTGATTCATGACCTAAGCATTAGAATGAACTGGAAAATGTCCTAATGTCTCATGTAATCTATAGCCTATTTGAGGCTTGAAAGTTGCACTGTATTTTCTCTCTCTCTCTCTGTATCTATGTGTGTGCTTAACTCATTTAGAAGACATTCTTCAGGAAAAGCACTATCTTGCAAACTACTTATCAAATAGCTCCCACCACAGCATCTGCTTATGATTGGAATCCCTGCTTTTTAGGCCCTCACTCTCATCCACTATGATGGGTCCAGAATTTTATCTTACTCACAAGAGAGTAAATTAGCCTGATCCAGGCAGAAAACACAATACTGCTGGGTCAGAGACAAAAGACTTCATTCCTCACAACA
Organism: Spilogale gracilis; assembly: GCA_004023965.1. Lineage (NCBI taxonomy): Eukaryota > Metazoa > Chordata > Mammalia > Carnivora > Mephitidae > Spilogale > Spilogale gracilis. Next base: position 236,726 of record PITA01000521.1, read on the forward strand.
CAGTATCTGTATCAGCACATTTTTCTCTTGCCTCGTCCCCCCAAATGCCAGGGGACAATGCGGAGGGGGCCGGAGGGCTGCGTGTACACAAGGAGAATTACGTCACAGCAGGGGAGCCCTCAGCTGAGGGAACATGAATCTTTAATCATGGAGGGTAAGGATGTCTGCCCTCTGTTGCAGAGGAAGATACCGTGTCTGTCCTCCAAGGCTGGGGGTTGCAGAAACATATCAAAATCATTGGATGGAAGGAAAATAGTCGAGGTTTCTTCTCACAGATGTGCAGGAATGCGACAGAACCAAGGACAAATGTCCCCCAACAGCTCTCATCTCAAGTTTCACAGAAGTTGCTTTCCCTTTCTGGATCTTGTATTTTCATATATTTTTTAAGATTCTGCTTTTCAAGGTATTAATCATCTCAGGAGTTCATGATTACTTCCTAATGATCACTGCTGATCGGTATTTAAAGACACACACACACACACACACACACACACACACACACACAGGATTCATACCTCAGTGAGAGTGACGTTTCTCTCCTCATTTCTTTTTGTGACAGCCCCGTGGAGTGGAAGCTGCCATTAAAAGGAAAATCAATCCATAATCATAGCATACATCGCATTTCGTTTCCTACCACCTCACATTAATTGGCAACACATCGTCCCTAATCTAAAGTCATATAAAATGGTCTTTGAGTTGATCTTTGATGATTTCCTTCCTTTTTATCTTATCACCCTCAACAGGAACATGTTCTGGACAGTGGAATAATTTATTAAAACGCAAGCTTTGCGAGAAGAATCCAGCCGATGCGTATTAAAGAAGCCGCGTTGCCAGGACGAGACGAACCACTTCTGCTACAGGAGTCTTGTCAACCACACAGTGCTCCAGGTGGTAGCAGCCCTCTCATGCCTCTGAGCTCGGTGGCTTCACTGACCTGCTGACACTGGGCTCTCAAGGGTCACCTTCTAAGTCTGGATTTCCTCCACAAAGCTAATGTGCCTCTGTCCCAGCTTCCAATTCCATAAAACTCTTGTATATCAGAGTTTGATAAGTCCATAGAAATCATCAGTGTGTTCCAGATCTTTCCTCATGTGAAGACTAGCAGAAGGCTCCCTAGGGGCAGGCACTGGAGACTCTCAATATTCAGGACCACTGGCACAACTCTGTCTTACCTTATTCTTGAGCTGGTCTTAGATGCATCAGCTGCTGAGGGCTGGAATTTATCATCCTGTTTGAGCTCAATATTGGTGTGGCTGGATTGTGTCCAGACACATGTGTGCTCCCCACCCCCACCCCAAACTGCTGCAACCCTCCCTCTTTCCATTCTCCTTCTACTTTTATAACAAGGTTTTTGCCTCAACACAATGGTTATCATTTCCACCCTCTTATCCCATGTCTGCTAGAGCGGACTATATGGTCATACAGATTTTGAGCTTTACAACTGAGCAGGGCACCATCAGATAGATGCCTGCCCAGATTTGTGCAGTGCCCGATCTATATAGCCTTCCATGGTGAGCCTTCAGACATTTGCTCATCACTTCGCACACTGCTGCTCATATTATCTTCATAACAGCCCTATAAAATAGGTGCTATATTCTAGATGCTCACAGAATACTAACTCCAAAGAGGCTAACTTTCCCAAGAATTTATAACTGCTAGAGCACCGGATTAAGATGTATACCTTAACAATTAAATGGGAGGTTTTCAAAAATTTAAAGGCTAAAAAAATCTTTGTTCAAGTGAAACATGAGCAGGAACAAAGAAAAACTAGAAGAGAACCAAGTTGAACAGTGTCTCTTTGACCAGTCCTTTCTCTCTCCACCCCAGGCCATCCCTTGGAAGCCCTTCAGATCTTCCCTAGGTTTCACAAACTGTCCTTGTTGGCTGGCTTTTTCCTGGTCTAGACTGAGGAATTCACTGGAATCCCAGGAAGGTTACCTACTACGGTGACCATTGGCATGACTCTTGATAATTTCCTCTCTATGCAACTAGAACTTTCTGCCTTCTCCCTGCAGTAAGTCCCTACCACCTCCAGTTTCCAGGGCTACCACTTGTTGAATTTCATGGAAGCCAAGACAAATCCACTCCCCTGTCCGCAGCATTAGATCACCAATCAGCCTGAATGAGACTAAATTCTCCAAACCCTTTGGACACAGGCACCTGAAATACAGCCTACTTTCCAGCCCTGGATAGAGCCTCATGGAATACAGAGAACCCCAAGCATTTTGGTAACCAGAAACCTCTCTCATTGTACCATCTCCTCTCTCTGAGACCTAGACATGCCTCTTGACCTAAAGCAGGCCCATGGTGTATCAATGGCAAGATTCTCTCTAAGAGATCTCTTCACCAATTCGTAGAACTTAATGGTGAAGTTGCTGTCAGCCCCTCTGGAGAAGGAAATAAAGCATAGAAACACTTTCTCCTTCACTTGGCTGTCCCCTGGTATCCCATTTCCCTGACTCTGCAGGATGGACTGTGTACCCTGTTGTGAACCCCTCCTTCTCTTGTCATTTCACTTAACTGTCTGTCTAATGGTTTTCTGCTTATTTATTCCTTCCCAGATCCATAAGAAATGAGGCTTTGTCTGCCTATTCAGTATTCTACCCAATTTTTGCAGTGCACCTGGCATATAGCAGGTGCCCATTAAAACTCTGTGGAATGAATGAACTATTGTGAATCATCAAGTTACAAGTACTACTTTATAGCTTATATCTCTAGTAGACATATTAATAACTACATTTTCAGGGGAGTTTCACTTTTCATATTAAAATGTGTACTAAATGTGGACTGATCACTGCAGTTCTCTTTTTAAAGATGTGACCTACATTTTGTTGTTCGCAGTCAGGAATAATAATAAAAATGGGTTTGCACTCACTTAACCCTGTCTGTATCTGGTTATAGCCTGGAATCTGTCAATTCCTCAAAAATTTAATACTTATTCAATACTTCATTTTTAAATAACCTTTATACCCAATGTTGAGCTTGAACTCACAACCCGGAAATCAAGAGTCACATGCTCTACTGACTGAGCCAGACAGGTGTCCCAAAGGCTTTAATAATTTTTATTAACAAACCTTTTAAATTTGCTTCAAATAATGTGCTCTATTAACTTTACTTTATCAACCATCTTTATGTTTTTAAGATTTTATTTATTTATTTGACAGAGCAAAACACAGCTAGAGAGGGAGCACAAGCAGGGGGAGTGAGAGAGGGAAAAGCAGGTTTCCTGTTGAGCAAGAAGCCATATGTGGAGCTTGAACCCAGGACTCCGAGATCATGACCTGAGTCGAAGGCAGCTGCTTAACGCCTGAGCCACCCAGGCACCCCTATCAACCATTTTTAAAAGTCATTTGAACAGCCTCAGTTTGGTCTTGGAGGGATGGGGGTGGGAGGATGGGAGAGCCTGGTGGTGGGTACTGAGAGCACGTATTGCATGGAGCACTGGGTGTGGGGAATGGGCAATGAATCTTGGCACACTGAAAAAATAAAATAAATTTAAAGTAGAAAATAATAATAAAAAATAAAATTATTTGAAATTTGATGTAAATGCATGTTTCCTTTAATGCAAACCACCAATAATTAACTTTAAAAATTTAAATTTGAAACCCAAAAATAGAAAGTAGCTTTAAATTTGGCATGTGTTCCCTTGTCTTGGTGCCACATAATTTTTTTACCCTAAATAATTAAAAAAAAATCCCCTGACCTGAAGCCTGACATTGTCTTCCCCCAGACGTGATGGAGGTATAGAGTTTGAATCTCAGGTTACAGGCTTTGTTGTTCCAGGATAAGCGCAGGTGATGTAGGTACTTGCTTTGATCTGTCCACAGCTCAGACCCAGACAGAGGGAAACATTCTGAGAATTGGGTTTTGTTCACTTTGACTTCCCCTTGACAAACTCGTTCTCATGTTATTTCCAGAGACAAATATTTTGAAAGTGAAGAACACAAGAGGTTGCTAAATATTAACTTTCAAAGGCTTGGAGTCATAGGATATTTGCTTGGGTGACCTCTTCTTCAAGCCTGTATAAAGAATCGTGTTTACTCTTGAACACTCTTCAGAGCTGAGGATCTGCTGGGTAAAGAAATATGCAGAAAAGAATGTAAACAGAGTTGGGGCTTGCTTCGTTCTGGGGATGCAGAAATCTCTTCTTGGTGTAGGCAGATCAGAAAAATTGAAAAGTAGAGAATGTGAAACAGACAGTGTTAGAGGCAAAAATAAAGTCTTACACCAAATTCAAGAGTGAGATGTAACAAGGACCTACCTTATCCTACATTTTCTGCATAGTCTGAGATGATTGCTCACAATGATTTAAGAGCACCTCGAATTATCGAGTTTACCTTAGTCTGTGAGCATGAAATGATAGGGGTAGAGAATCACCGTCTTAGTCCCATTTAAGTCAACTCAAGGATAACCTGTCAGCATTTTGAAAGTGACCATTTAGTCTCTCTTCCCAAAATTTTACTGGGTAAAGTTGAACTTCAAGAGTTTTGGGGAACTGAATCATCCCAGATTATTTCAATAGGTACTACCAATGTTAAGTGTTGATGAATTTCTACCCAAAGTTTTTCTAAGATGATATGCACAGTCTGCTGCCTTTCTTATGCACAGCATTGGGAACATAAATTTAACTTTTTATGACAATTTAAGTCTAAGCTGGCCTTGTTCTATTGAAGGCACTATGTTAAAATGATGAAAAAAAGAAGATTAAGAGTGTGCTTATCATGATGACCACTGAGTAATGTATGGAATTGTTGAATCCCTATATTGTGTACCTGAAACTGATAGAATACTGTATGTTGATTGTATTTCAATTAAAAAAAAAATGTTAGACAGAGTCTAGGCTCAGTGACTCACTGACTCTGTGACGTCAACAAATTATTTCATGTCTCTGATCAAGACCTTGAGATCCTGACCTGAGCTGAAACCAAGAGTCAGATGCTTAACCAACCACAACTCCTAGGTGGCCCTCGAGCAACCACTATAGTGAAGCCCAGCACACTTGCAGAAACGTGCAGATGTCAACCGTTCCCATGCTGATGGGCAGCCTTGATGCCTCACACCTCCTGGCAATCATCCCCTTGAGTAGTCCCCTCTGTATTGAATTGTGCCTGGTCTGTGATACCAGTTGGATACTTCACAAGGGTTATTTTGTGACTTCCAAGACTAGATCATAAAAGGCATTGCAGCTTCTTTCTCTGCCCCTGGATCTCTGTGTCTGGGAGAAGTCAGCAGAAATCTGCAAGGGCCTTCAAGCAGCCCTATGTAGAGGGAAGAATTCACCAGCACCAACCTGCCAGCCCTGTGAGTGCACCACTCTGGGAGGGAATCCTCTTGCCCCTGTCAGGCCTTCAGGTGATTCAGGCCTCAGCTTTTCCGCCTTCCAGCTGAGACCCTAGATGTCATGAAGCCAAATGACCCCACACCCCCGTGCCAGCTCTGAATTCCTGATCGACCGAAACTATGAGTCAGCAGATTATTGTTGTTTTAAGCCACTAAGTCTTAGGGAGACATTATACACAATAATCAGTAAAATATCCTTGTACTTACAGACTAAATCAAGATACAGAGCGAGAATCCCCTCATCAAGCCTCGCTCATGCTCTCTCCTAGTCCTCTCCTATCTACTACCTTGATTTCTAGCACTCATTAGTCATGCCAGTTTTTTAACATCATCTTAAAAAATGCTAAAGTACATATTTTTTTGTGCCTGGCTTTTTTTTTTTTAAATGGGACATTATGTTTGTGAGTCATCCAAGTTTTTGCATTTGGATGTAGTTAATTTGTTTTCACTGATGTGCAATACACATGGTATATACCAATGTTTCATTATTCTACTGTTGATGGATATTTGAATTATTTCCAGTTTGAGGCTACTAGGAATACGGATGCTAGAAACTTCTGGCATAGGGCTTTGTGCACCGATCATGCCTTCCTCTAGGAACTATACATAGTAGTAAAGGCTGGGTCACAGGATAGGCCTATGTTTAATTTTAGAAGGTGCTAATTTCCACTATAAACCGAAGGGAATAAGAGTTCTCATGGCTCCCTATTTTTTAAAATAGGTGGCACCAAAGACCATTCAATTTGAACTCTTCTGGTGTATTTGGAATGGTTTTCCTCTGTGGTTTTATTCCATCATAGGATTGAGTTTTCTTACACATGCTCATCAACCGTATGGATATTGTCTTCTGAGACGTGTCTATTCAAGTTTCTTGTACATTCTTCTGTTGGTTCCTCTGTCTTTTTCTTATCAATTAGTGATAATCCTCTTAAAAATCCGGCTATGAATTACACTTACTCTGTGGCCCTTGTTCCTTCTTCTCTTGCTTTTTTTGGGGGGGGGGATTATTTTTGTTTATGTCATTCTCTTCTCTGCTGGTTTACTTACCTATGATTTGGTGTTAAAACTAAGGGTTATAATATGCATCCTTGACTTATTATAGTATAATACAAAATGAGTACTTTCCCCACTCATTGGATAACTTAAGTGAACTAAAATTGTAAAGCGAAATGACAACATTTTAAATGTTGGCCATGTAGAAGAATAAACTTCATAAATACTGGGAGAGAGAAGAGGTAAAAAGAAGTGGGAAGAAACAAGAATATGTTAATTTCTTCATGTTTTATTACAGAATATCCATAAGTACAGTTTAAAGGCAATAAACAAGAAATAGAGATTTAGGAATGCTCTTTTTTAATTATAAAGGTAACCATTAAAAGTATACCAATGCATACTACTCATTTTTTACTTTCTAGAATTGGAGCTGCTTTGTATCTATAAAGAATTCTACACTTTATCAGTCCTAATGGGTAAGAAAGACCTCCCAACTCTAAAGAATAGAAATAAATACTCCCTTTTCCCCTTGAAACTCACGTACAGACCCATGATTTATGCTATGTCAGTAGGTGCTTCCTTGTTGTGCTTTAATTCAAGACCTAACGACCCAAGAAAAAGAGGCAGGGTAGCTCTTGTCTATTTCTTTTTCTGGGGACCAGGTGTGAAAGGGGTAAACAGCACTGCTAAGAAATGTTGAAAACGTAACAAGCAGACACTCCAGGTAAAAGCTTAAAAAAATAAAACTAAAAGAAAGAAACAATCGCAATTTATTACCAAATGCAGAAGAGCATGCATTAAAAGTGTATTTTATAATTGTAAAGTATGGAATATAGCATGCAGGTATATTGAGCATAGATCTTTATGTGCAAAATTATGAATTACCACGATACTGAAGCAACGTCTGCAGGATAAAATTAAAGGAGAAACAAACAAAAAGCAATGACTACATATAAATTAAAAAAGTGTAGTACAGAAAGTATATCTTGACTATACATATTCAATATATTCAAATATATTTTGAAAAAGTAATTTTTTTTTTTAAAGATTGTATTTATTTATTTGACACAGAGAGAAACACAGCAGTGTGAGAGGGAACACAAGCAGGGGGAGCGAGAGAGGAAGAAGCAGGCCTCCTGCCGAGCAGGCAGCCCGATGTGGGGCTTGATCCCGGGTCTCCAGGATCATGACCTAAGCTGAAGGCAGTCGCTTAACCAACTGAGCCACCCAGGCGCCCTGAACAAGTAATTTTAAAAATTGGACTTTATCTTAGATTGTTAAAAAGTGAGCATAATGGGCCTCAAATTCCAAAATATTAAGAAAATAAAAATGGCAACACTAGAATTTGGCTAAAGAGACAATGAGAAAATAATAAATTAGAAAATTTTTAAAATGATAAATCAAGCTCAGAGCTGGTTCTAGATTTAAAACTGGATTAACGTGGATAAATCTGATTTAGAAAAAAAATATATATATATACACATATATTCAGCAATATGTGAAAGAATAACTAAACTAACCATAGATACATACAGACAAAACATACACATACCAACAGATACATATGTTTTAAATACATATATACATTATTAAAACAGACTCAAGAAGAGATAGAGATCTCAATCCTACATGGTAGAATTGTGGGAGTGGTAAATGTGTCGGCTTTAAAGCACAGCTAACCGGAGACGAACTCAAAGACTTTATCCTAGAAAACACCAGGCTCAACGATATAAATTCTTACGACATTATCAAATAACGGAGTATGTGGACACTATTTTCAATATTCCAGAGAAAAATGAAAAACACATTCAAAAACATTCTTGTACGACCAGCATAGCAATAAAATCAAATCTTTTTTTTTTAAGATTTTTTTATTTATTTGACAGCGAGAAACACAGCCAGAGAGGGAACACAAGCAGGGGGAGTGAGAGAGGGAGAAGCAGGCTTCCTATCAGCAAGGAACCGGAAAAGGGGCTCGATCCCGGGTCTCCAGGATCATGACCTGAGCTGAAGGCAGTCACTTAACCAACTGAGCCACCCAGGCACCCATATCTTAAGAAGCTTGCATGAAAACTGAAGGAAAAGAAAAGTACAAGACAATCCCACATTGTACAAAAGAGAAGTATGTAGAACATCATAAGAAAAATACACTACTGTAAGTAAAGTTTACACAAAGTACAAAGACAGATCATTAAAAGAAAATCTATTAACATCACTAACTATATTATAAGGTCAAAAAAATAAATATCTCAGTAGACATCAAAATGGCATTTTAATAAGAGCTGATGTCCATTCAAGATTTAAAATGAAATCAATCCTTTAAAAAAAAAAAACAGAAGTAGGTGAATATTTCCCCAATGTATTAAAAATGTTACATATACTAATCCAAAACCAGCCTTATGTTCAGTTGTGAAAAACCAGAAATGTTTCCATTAAAGACAGAAATAAGATTAGGATGTCCTCTGTCACTATCTCAAACAGTGAGCCGGTAACCCAAACACAGGTTTCTTCTGTCCGTTGGGGATGGTGACTTCCAAGCAAGCCTATCAATATATTAATCCATTCTTCAAATGATATTATTGTGTGAAAAAGTGGACTTCAAACCAGTATCATACATTTTTTTTTTAAGATTTTATTTATTTGACAGAGAGAGATCACAAATAGGCAGAAAGGCAGGCAGAGAGAGTGGAGGAAGCAGGCTCCCTGCTGAGCAGAGAGCCCGAGGCGGGCTTCGATCCCAGGACCCTGAGATCAGGACCTGAGCCGAAAGCAGAGGCTTTAACCCACTGAGCCACCCAGGCGCCCAGGATCATATATTTTTGATAACACAAACTATAAATACTTAGATTTGCATATTTATCTCCTACTGACATAGACAACTTCTATAAAAACACACACAACACTCTTACCATGATGTAGGGGAAGGGGAGCATTGTGAGAAGACATTGATTTTTCTATTTTTTATGGCTTATGAAGAGGCATTTATATACTGTTTGAGGTCCCCCCATTTCCTGCTCCTAAAGGGCATGTATGACTTTCATAATCAGTAAAAATAACAAATAAATGTCCAATATAGACCAAAAAATTACATGTCACACAAAAATATTATGACAATTATTATTTATGAAAATATTTCTATGGCACAAGGAGAAGCATGATTTCCCTGCCAATAAAGCCTGCAAAAATAACCTAAGGGAGCAGTTCTAACACTATTTAAAAATTCAAATAGTAACTACTTCTGGAGATTCTCTTTGAAGAAAACAATACTTTCATAGAAATCTGCATTCTCTCTGGGTGACAAATGTTTTGAAGATTATTTAAGCATGCTTCTCCTAGGAGAAGACCCAAAGTTCAATGCTGCGGTGGTCCTGGCCCCCATACTCCCTTCCTGACACCTTGGAGCCTTGCTCCTGACCTTTTTTACCCTTCCAGAAACATAGGAGTTGCCGGCTGGCAGGCAAAGGTGGAACTTCGCTGATGGTTGTATTTTGTTTGTCCTGCTGTAGATCATTTGAATCAGTTGCACCAATACTGGAGAATTGAGAGACTCCATATTGGAAAAAAAAAAAAAAATCAAACAGAACTTGGAAAACTGGAGGTTCAGAGAGGGCTGAGCCCGCAGTCGTGTCTGGGAGCCTGGGAGCCTGGGAGCCTGGAGGACATCTGCTAACTTCTTGCTTTACTGGAGATCTGCATTCCCTGAGGTTCTCCGACCTCTCTGCAAGGGGCACACCCCTGTGCCCTACAAATCTTTCAAGAACTCACAAAACTTTTCAAAAGCTGCGTGGAGCCTTCACCTTAAAAGTCACTACTGATTGATGAAGGTGTATGTGCCCTTCTATTCATGGAGATTTTTCATTTTGCAAGAAAAAAAAGCGATAAAGAGGTTCTGTCCACATTCTAGGTATTAACCGATTAAGGATATACTGTTTTATCCGAAGCAACGCAAATCACGCAGTGAATGCAGCCTTTGAAACGTGGACTTTTAGCATCCTAGGAAGGTAAGGCTTGCTTCTAAACCAATTAGGGGTATGAATGAGGCTTTTCCACTGTGAAAGTCCAAGCAGGGTTTCTTTCCAGCCTTCAGTTAAACCAGAACACCATGCAATGCTGCCACCTCGTGGCTACTCCTATGAATCAGCTCCCACCGAAACCATTTCCTGGTGTCCTACTGCCATCTGCTGGACCTTCCCCAGACCGCATGCCATATAAAGCTTAAAGGGCCAGAAGGGGAACCAACTCCCGGAATACCCGTCAAATCCTGGATGTTGGAGGGCTAACAGTGGCTAATTGTCTGTGGATGGTTGCAACATTGCCAACGTCTGTGATGTCATCGAAGCTTAGTGCTAGGAACGGAAGGACATTTTTACCTGAGGAAGCTGAGAACCAGGTATCTTCCTGAGTCAGAGAAGAACGTTCATGGATCTAAGATGGTTGGGATTAGTGACTCCCAAATGTCTTCTGTGGCTGCTTTAGAATCAATGGGGGAGCCTGTTAGAAATCTGTGTCTTGAGCTCTAACTCAGAAATACTTGGAATATGTATTTTTGAGTTCCCCCCAGAGATTTGGGGAGCCTGTGATTCATTAACAGGCCCACCAGGGGCATCAGACTGCATTTGCATTCATTTGCTCAATTAGATTTTATTGAGATGTGTGCTGAGCTAGGCTTGATTTCAAAGGGAAGAGCCTTCCCTGTCTCAGCACGTGTGCTGTTAAAATGAGGAACCTCATGTGTGCATTTAAAGTAAGTAAGGCAATTTCGGGGCGCCAAGGTGGCTCCTTTAGTTCATTTCAGCTCAGGTCATGAGACCCAGCACCACATGAGGCTCCGAGCTCATCATGGCATCTGCTTGGGATTCTCTCTCTTCCTCTCCCTTTGCCCTTTCACTCATGCTCCCTCTCTCTCTCTCAAATAAATAAATATTTTTTAAAGAAAATAAGTAAGGCAAGTTAGTTCTTTCAAGAATGTCTGGAATATAGCAGAAAGAAAGAAGAGGGATAATCATAAGTTTTCTCCTTTGCAGGGAAGTATAGAGATATGCAGCAGACCTATGGAATGGAGGGTAGATACCATTCTGGGGAAAGTAAATTAATGCATGGAAGTCCAGAGATTTGCAGGAACACATTATCTCTAAGAATCTGTAAGACTACCTTATTCCTGGACTATAACATTTTCGGCAAGGGGACAGGAACTAAAACTGCCCAAGCGGGCAAGAATCACATCAAAAAGGCTTAGAGACCCTGACAAAGAGCAGATATTTCATCTACGTAAGTGACCTATGGGAAGCCACAAGGCATTTGCACAGGGACGGATAGTCCAACTTGTGTTTACAAAGAGTACTTGGGAAGAGGGTAAAAGTGCATTACTGAAGCCACTACAGAAGAAAGAGATGGGCAAAATACCTTTTATGAGAGATCAGCCTGCAGATGAAGAACTCCCAGTGAGGTTGGAAGGAGGGGAGAAAGTGAAGACATTCCCAAACTGGACAAGTGGAAGCATGAGTGCGTGTGGAAAGTAAGGCAGAGGGAAGAAACTAAAATAATCCCCAAGCTTACATTGTGTTCCTCTGGCTGAACACCTGGGTAGATGGAGGTATCATTCCCCAGAGAGGAACACAAAGGAAGGTGCCATGATGCAAAGTTCAAGATCAAAATATGGTGTGTTTTTTTTTAATTTAAAGATTTTTATTTATTTATTTTTGAGAAAGAGAGAGCATGGGAAGGGGCAGAGAGAAAAGCAGACTCCTTGTTGAGCAGGGAGTCTGATGCGGGACTCGATCCCAGAACCCTGGGATCAGGACCTGAGCAGAAGGCAGACAATTATTCCACTGAGACACCCAGGTGCTTATAAATATGGTTTTGAGCCCCTCACGTGGTAACATGGCGGCATCAATGTTACACAACAAAGGGAATGCCGGGAGTTTAGCAAATATCACCACCTGTAGCACAACGGATAAGATGCAGGGAATTGGGCACCGATGGAAGACTTCTGTGTTACCAAACCCAATGGTTGCTACTTAGATTTTAAGTCCTCACCCCTGCATTTGACCCTGTGTACCTCTGTCCTTCATGGAAAAGAGCAGAAAAGCTCCGAAGAGCGAGGGAGACAAAGTGAGAGGTGGTGAAGCATGAAGAGTGCAGCCAACGCAGAGTGGTTTCTCAGAGAGGGCACACAGCGAAAGCATCCATGGCTTGAATGATTGTTTTCTGCACTGGGTGGGGGAGGGGTGAGAGGTGAAAGTCTGAAGGTAGCCACTGAAGAGAAGCTGAAAAGGAAGAAGCCAGGGATCATGAGTTTTGGGGGTTTAAATCTGCATCATCATGATTTGTGCTGTAGGGCGCAGAATCCCAGGGATTTTACTAGAGGGGGATATTGTTAATAAAAATGGATCCTGAGCAATTACAAGAACCCTACCCAGCACTATAGTCTTGGTCTTGGTCCAGCAATGAAGACTCTCCATGGCCCTTGCTCTGTTTCACACCTACAAGGTAAGAGTCTAGAATCCCATGTTCTCTTGGCTTCCTGTCAGCTCTTGTAGAAATCTCTACTAATTGCTTGAAGTCTCACAGGCACTCAGTATCACCCTGGCCATCTTCCCTCTTCCAGAAATAATAACAACTCTATGCCAGACACAGATCTCCGTTAAGAATTCTATAATCCCATTTTGTGCCTGAGGGAACCAAAGCTTAGAGAGGTTAAGGAAATCTCCCAAGTATACAAAGCCAATAAGCAACAGAGCAAAGTTTGAACTCACTCGGTGTCACATCAGAGGATAGATCTCCATTCTTGGTCTACACTATTTCCCTCTGAAGATGAATGAAGAAACCAAAGGAAATACTCAGAAGATCCTTTAAGAATTTGAGAGTTTCCGGGGCACCTTGGTGGCTCAGTCGGTTAAACATCTGACTTTTGGTTTCGGTTCAGGTCCTGATCTCAGGATTGTGAGATTGAGCCCCATGTCAGGTTCTACACTCAGTGTGGAGTCTGCTTGAGGTTCTCCTTTTCCCTCTCCTTCTGCTCTTCCCCCTTCCTCAAATGGATTGTTTTATTAAAAAACAAAAGGATTTGAGAATTTCAGCCAGTCTTACTGTTGTTCTTCCACTCAATTTTACACCTCATATCTTGGTCTCAAAGCAGATCCAAGCTGAAATTCCCAAATCTCTTAAGAATTGAGCTGAGGAATTCAGTGAATGACTTTCTTCTTTCCCTAAATGGACACAAACCTCGCAGCTGGCATCCTATGGCTGGAAACAGAATAAGGAGTTCACATCTGACCTGACTGCACCAATGGTTAAAATTATTCCTATTTTACCTTCTTCCTGGGCAGCAGCTGCAAGATCCTTCATGGATCAGTTGAGTTGTGTATTTCTGAGTTTCTAGTAGCTTCTGTTTTTCTGCTTCTCCTCAGGCTACGTGGCTTTGAGGAGTGGCCGGGGAAAGATGTAGGTATTCAGAAAGGCCCCTGGACAACATTCAGGTAAAGCCAGTTGCCTTCCAAGCAGAAGGCGTCCCCACTTCTCCAGAACATAAGACGTCATTGACTGAACAACCTTTGTGCCCAATCAAACCCTCTTTCTCTCCCTGAAAATAGAGTATCAGAGCCCAACCATTCCTTCTGTCTGGACACATACCCACTCCATCTTTGCCTGCAGAAGCTGCTGGATCATTTCAGAGGCATCTCAAGTGGCAGCTTCTCCATGAAGTCTTTGCAGACACTCAGAACCAATCGAATCTTCTCCTCTGTTGAGCCCTGTATCACTTACTTGTAAACATCCATTATGATGCTTATCGCTCTTTGTGTCTGTGTCTTCTTCCTATTTATGAACAGGGTTTCATTTTCACAGAAGCACGAGGCAGGCCTGGGACACTATCGGTCTGCAGGCTGGCTGTCAAGTCGCCTTCCTCTCCTAAACTCAGCCAGCGCAGCACAGCCTAGAAGCTGGTCATCCCCCGCACAGCCTGGGAACTTGGTTTTCTTTCTTTCTTTCTCTATTTCTTTCTTTCTCTATTTCTTTCTTTCTCTATTTCTTTCTTTCTTTCTTTCTTTCTTTCTTTCTTTCTTTCTTTCTTTCTTTCTTTCTTTCTCTCTTTCCTTCTTTCTCCTTCCTTCCTTCCTTCCTTCCTTCCTTCCTTCCTTCCTTCCTTCCTTTCTTCCTTCCCTTCCCTTCCCTTCCTTTTCCTTCCTCCCCTTCCCCTTCTTTCCTTCCTTCCTTCCTTCCTTCCTTCCTTCCTTCCTTCCTTCCTTCCTTCTTTCCTTCCTTCCTTCCTTCTTTCCTTCCTTCCTTCCTTCTTTCTCCTTCTTCTCCTTCTTCTTAAGATTTTATATTTATTTATTTTAGAGAAAGAGCACAGGGAGGGAGAAAGACAGAAAAAGAGGGAGAAGCAGACTCCCCACGGAATGCGGATTACACACATACACACACACACACACACACACACACACACACACACACACACTCGGGGCTCGATCCCACAATGCTCAGACCTGAGCTGAAGGCAGACACTTAACCAACTGAGCTACCCAGGTGCCCTGGAACACAATTTTCTACGTACTCTTGGATATATATTCCTTAGAGAGACTTTCTCATATTAACTAATATCCCCAAGTTTTACAAAAGTGCACAGAATGGTGAGTTACTAATTTACAATAAATAGTATAATGGCATGCTCAGATACCATTGTGATGAACCTTGTTCATGAACTGAGGGGAGGGACGGGAGGTATACATTAATTGAACAAAAGTAATTACCTAGTGTCGGGCTATGCCACTCAAAGACATCCACTGCCCTCTAGGACTTTATCCTTTAGAGGCCAAGAACCTTCTATGGGCAGAGCTGGGGAATCTGTGTCACTGAGTGTCTATACCTGTGCTGGCCATTTTTCTTCTGCCCAAATATTCTTTCTCTGAATGGGAGATACAATTAATTAGGGCTTCGTTTTCTATATTGTCATCTGTCCCTTTTACCACATCACACTGAGAGAGTGCCGTTTGCTTTCAATCTCTCCGGCCCCATGGTCATTAGTCATCTCTTGATTTTCTCCTATAGCTGCTTTGAATCCCATTCATTACATGGAGATTTTATTAGTGTGAGTCTCAGAAGAAGTTCGAAGGTGGAGTCTATTTAAGTTTTCCTAAGAGCACATCGTCCCTTGCTTCTTTTTAGGCTTATGATACAGTGCCTGGCTTAGAGTAAATTCTCAGTAGTTTTACATTCACTTGAACTTGCCTATTCAGCCGTTTATTTCACTCATGAGGCAACGTTGGCAGAAACTGAATGAATTTGGGGGAAAATGCCCTTGTCACTCCTAACCTGGCAGTATGTTAAACAGGAAGCTGAATTTGTCAGTTAGTTTGCTCCATCTAAAAATAACAACAACGACCAACGAGGAAAGACATTGCAATGAGTTATATCATTATCAAATCAGTAATTGTACCACAGTGGTAGAAAAGAAAAGAAAAGAAAAGAAAAGAAAAGAAAAGAAAAGAAAAGAAAAGAAAAGAAAAGGAAAGGAAAGGAAAGGAAAGGAAAGGAAAGGAAAGGAAAGAAAAGACAGCCCAATAATCGCCTATGGGAAAATAGGGCCAGTCTGAAGAGCATTTGAAGGATTAAGTCATTAAGAGCAAACCCATTGGACAGTTAGTTACAAAGCCTCCTTGCTAAAACATCAGGGAAGAGGAGAAAAGTCAAAATATCACCAACACTCCCTAATAAGACTGTTTATTCCAGGGACTTTGTCTATACTTGGGTCTTGGCAGGGCAAGTAAGAAAGCATTGGGAGCCCTGGGCTTTGAGTGACCTCCTTGCCGAAGTGCAGAAAGCCTAGAGCCGGACCCAAGTCCCTGCAGCATTTCCCAGACGCCCTCTGCTGCCTCTGTGGGCAACACTCCATTAGCCCTCTGAACCTCCAGTTGGCAAAAAAGAGTATCTTCTGGGCCAGAAGCAGCCCAGGGAAGTATGCCCTCTTCCTGGCTCAACACGTGATCATTATTTGTCCAGTGTTAATACTGCTCTTGTGTGGTTGTGATAGTTTTCCTTATCCTGTCTAAGGCATCCCAGTTTGGAGGCACCTGCAGGCTCAGTTGGTAGAACATGAGACTCTTGATCTTGGGGTCACCAGTTCAAGCCCCACATTAGGTGTGGAGCCCACTTAAAAAATAAAAAAGTAAATTTAAAAACAGTATCCTAGTTTTGACAATAAACTATGTGGTCGCTGAAACTATTACTCAAGGGTTCTCCCTTCTTCTCCTCCTCCTCTCCTCCTTCTTCTCTCTCACTTGGGCCCCTCCCATCTTCCCTCTTTCCACCCTCCTTTTCTTCTCCCTCTTTTCATATCACTTCTAAAGAAATTTAACAGATCTTTTCAGGTTCTTGAAATCCAGTTACAGAGGCTCAGAAGTATTGCACAACTGATCCTAACACTCCTGAGGTGTCACTCATAGATGTGAGAACGGGCCCCTGGGAAGTGTGCAGTTTCCAACCTGCAGATATGTGCAGTGCTGGTACCAAAAGGAGCCCTTAGTCTGAGATCTTATACTCCAGCCTGGGTCCATCTGGGCAGTCCTTGGATCTCTAAATGATTTGCTTCTCCCAAGCTGATAAAATCTGAGGCTAGATGATGACTTGGAATTCTTGGAATTGCCACTTTATCTGCAAAACTAACCAGGACCGTGCCACATGTTCATTTCCACTGCTCCTCATACTTGCCTTGTTCCATGACTTAACTAATTTTGACCTCCAGCCCTTTGTCTAAAGATCTAGTTGACCTCTGACATCTTCATTTCTGCAAGATACAGTGTTTTTCACCTCCTTGTTTTATGCTCCAGTCTGCTTCTCACCTGCCCTATGCATCTCCAGGGGTCTCCTAGAAAATAAATGGAGAACAGAACAATGAACCTACGAAATCAACTCATGCAGAGAATATTCTCTGCCCTAAGGAGATCAGATATGCCCACATTTTATGGTTTTGGAAAAGGTCATCTCAACTCAATTTCTCTGGTGTAACCTGTCCTAGCTTCGGATCCTTTAGAAGGTAAGTGGGACAGACACGGCTACTGTCCAGATAACAAAAGAGAGGAGGTCCCAGAAAAATTTTAGCCACTACAGAATTTGGAGTGCAGGGCATTGAAATCTTCCAAAAGACTCAGTGGAGAGAACCCCAAAATAGGAGTTGTGGCTCTGGGGAGACAGTGTAAGGGTACACCTCTGAAGAATGCAGCTCAGGAATCCCCAGGCCAGCAGTGTGGCTGCACACCAGCCTCCTAGAAGAAGCTAGGACACACAGTGCACTATGGGCACAGCATGAACTCTTCTGGATGCCTCTGCCATGGGGAACATCTCCTGGGAGTTTACCCACATCTCGCATCGGGCCTGGCCTTCTGTAGCATAAAGGCTCTGACCTGCTGCAATCTTGGTTCAGTCTTATTAGGGATGTTGGCTTATGTCCCTGTGGATCCTCTACGCCCCGCCCCCCCCATATAGCAAGAGTCAAAGGCCATACCATGCACTTCTCACAGGGCAAGCCATTCTTCTTGACTCGAGTGCACGAGGCATTCTACAGAACTGACTCCTCCTTGCCTCTCTTCTTACCCTTACTGAAAACCCTTCCGCCAAGAGCATCCTATGATTGATGAGTCAAAATATTCTTTTCCATTTATACTGTACTTACTTTTGTTTTGTTCGATTTCACTTCTTCAATTTTTAAAATTATGTGCTCTATTTACCAAATTTAGCAATACTATATTTATTATTATACATTTATTATTTATGCAAGCACAGATCAACATTTCTCAGTGAATACAGAACAATTCCAACACTCCAAAGAATACTGTTGTTCTGCCTCTTGGTCCTGAATCTCTCCCCACCTTTAACCTTTGGCAACCATTGATCAGATCTCTGTTCTTATATTTTTCACTTTTCCCGAATGTCATAAATAGAAGCATACAATATGTAATCTTTTGAGACTACATTCTTTCACTCAGTCAAAGGCTGAACATGTTTCTCAAACAGGACATTTGGTCATGTCTGCAGACATTTTTAGTTTTTATGAATTGGGAAGGGAAAGCTTTACTGTCTCCTTTGCATGGGGGGGGGGGATTGCCAGTGATGTGACTGAAAAGCCTCCAACACCCAGCATAGACACCTAGAAAATTATCCAGCCCCTAGAAAAGTCAAGAACATGCTTTTGAGAAAACTTGACTTAGTGTAGTTCTCTTAAGATTTATTTATATTGTCACATATATCAAGAGGTCGTTCTTGTTTAATGTTGAGTCATAGTCCATTGTGTGGACATAACACATGTTGCTAATCCTTTCATCCTCTGAAAGATATTTGGGTTGTTTCCAGGAATGGGCAACTATGACTAATGCCATTACAAATGTGCATGGACAGGTTTTATTTTTAGGTTTTTTATTTAAATTCCATGGATTTTTTTGACTAAAAAAAATTTCATTTTTCTAGGAGGCTTACCTAGTAGTGGGATGTCTGGGTCATCTGGTAAGTATATGGTAACATTCTAGAAACTGAGGACGGTTTTCTGGAATGACTAAACTAATTTGCATTTCTATCAGCAATGCTTGTACATTCCTGCTCTTCTGCTCGCAATAACACTTTATCAAATGCCAGCATTTGGAACTACTGATTAAGAAATAGAACACTACTGGGGTGCCTGGGTGGTGCAGTCAGTTAAGCCTCAGACTCTTGACTTTGGCTCAGGTCCTGATCTCAGGGCCATGAGATCAGGGTCTTGAGATCAAGCCCTGCTTACGTTCTGTGCTCAGAAGGGGGTCTGCTGGAGATTCTCTCTCCCTCTCCTTCCGCCCCTCCCCCCACTCCAAACTAAATAAGTAAATCTTAAGAAAAAAAAAGAAAGAAGAATGAAATAGAACATTGCCAACAACCCATATCCTCCTTGGGCTTCCTTCCTATTATCACCCACTGCTCAAAGGTTAACATCATTCTAACATCTAACGGCAGAGATTCAAGTTCAATGTTTTGAATGCTATGTCATTGAAATCATAGAATGCACACTCTTCAATGTCTGGCTTTTATCTCTCAATATTTTGTGTATGAGGTTCCTCCTTATTATCGCATTTTGTTGTAATTATTTATATTCTTGGTTACACTATGCCCCTTTTTGTGATTTACATTCTGTTCCAGGTGAATGTTTGCCTTTTTGTTTTACTGAGGTTTAATTTGGAGTCAGTAAAATGTACTAATTTTAAGTGCACAATTCAACAATTTATGAAAAATACATATACTCATGTGAACATCAACTTTATCTAAATACAGGATGTTTCATCACACAAAAATGCTTTCTTGTTCCCTGTTGCCCATGTTCCTCTGTGGCACCGCCATGCCCAGTAGCACATGGATCCACTTCTCTCATAATTGCTGGGTCTTGTTCAGAGTTTCATGTAAACGAAAATATAGAGTATGCCATTTGTTTGGTCTGACATCTCCAGCTCAGTGGAACATTTCTGAAGTCCACCGTGTTGTTATAACTTGTTGTTTGATGTTGTATGTATGGTGTTGTATGTATGTTGTTTTATATATGACTCATTACTCTGTCCTCTTTTATGGTCAAAGCACACTCCAATGCAAGTACCACAGTTCCTTATCTCTTCATCTCCTGTTGGACATCTTGGATATTCCAGCTTTGTGTTATTTTAAATAAGGCTGTTGTGAAAAACCATATAGAGAAGTCTTTCTGTGGACAGCCATTTTTAATTTCTTGGGTAAAAAACAGGTGTGAGATGCCTGTGTTCTATGCTATATCTACATTTAACTTTGTAAGAATAACATGACAAAATGATTTCCAAAGGGATTGCACAATTTTGCATTCCCAGCAGGAGTAAATAAAAGTTTTTAACCACTTCAACATCCTCACCAACAACTTTTGGCAAGGCTTTCCTTTGTTTCATTTTTGATTTTTCATTCTAGTTGGTGCATAGTTGTATCTCATTGTGGTTATAGTTCATACCATACTGTTCCATATATGTCGGGTTACTCAAGTCTTCCTTCTCTTCATTGATTTTGTTTCCTTATTCTATACATTACTAGGAAAGGAGCTAAAATCTCTAACTATAGTTATACACAATTCCTGTTTCTCCTTTCAGTTGTATAAGCCTTTGTTTCATGTATTTTGAAGCTCTCTCTTAGGTACTTACACATTTAAGATTGCTATGTCTTCTTGATATCTTGGCTT
This sequence comes from Spilogale gracilis, assembly GCA_004023965.1. Taxonomy (NCBI): domain Eukaryota; kingdom Metazoa; phylum Chordata; class Mammalia; order Carnivora; family Mephitidae; genus Spilogale; species Spilogale gracilis. The sequence continues at coordinate 257,265 of PITA01000521.1, forward strand.
CTTTATCATTACATTTTTTTTTTAAGATTTTATTTATTTATTTTTGGGAGAGAGAGAGAGAGAGAGAGAGAGAGAGAGAGCGCACAAGCAGGGGAACAGCAGGCAAGAGAGAAGGAGAAGAAGGCTCCTCACTGAGGAGGGAACTCAACCTAGGGCTCAACTCCAAGACCCTGGGATCATGACTGAGCTGAAGGCAGACGCTTAACCAACTGAGCAGCCCAGACACCCCAATATATAATGTTTTTCTTTATTCCTGGTCATAATATATTCCTGAAGTCTTCATCTGAATATATATAGTCACTTCAACTTTTTTTTATCCCACCTGCATTCATTTTACTCAAATTCAGCATGAATTCAACAAATAATTGAATATTCAACTCTAATATTTGTTGCACAGACACTATTGTAGACCTGCGGATAACAGTGAACAAAACAAAGACTTTTGGCCTTACAGAGCTTATGTCCTGTGGGGAGAGACAAACAGTAAACAATCATCATAATAAATGAGCAAATAGTATGTTAGACGGTGATTAGCCCTATGGAAAATAACAATAGAGTAGGATAAATGAATTGAGAAGATAGCTGCAGAGAGGGGGAGATGGTGGTTAGGTTTCCACTCTTTAACAAAAGGATGTCCAGAGTCGTCCTCACTGAGATAATATTTGGGAGAAGATTTCAAAGGAGTGAGATGGTTGGCTATGGGAATATTCATGATAAGACTTGTTGGCAGAGGACACAGTGAGTAAAAGGTCCTGTGGCAGGAACCGTGACTTTCTTTGATTAGTGTTTGCATGCTGTATGTCTTACTGCATTCCTTGACATCTAACATATGTCTATCTTTACATGTAAAGTGTATTTATTTTAAAGAGTACATAGTTAAATCATGCTTATTAATTTAGTCTGACAATATCTACTTTTTATTTGGGGTATTTGAGACATCTCCATTTAATGCAATTATTAAGTGTTTGGTTCAATCTGCCACCTTGCTACTTGTTTTATATTTCTTACAGCTATTCTTTGTTCCTTTTCTATTTTGTATGCATTCCTTTGGGTTCATTTATTATTTGTTATGTCTCCTTTTTACTTTCATTATTAGTTCATTAGCAATTCCTCTTTGTTTTATAGTTTAGTGGTTGCCTAAAGTTTAAATTTTGCATCTTTACCTTATAATCTATCTTCTAATAATAGAGTAAACATCTCTTAAAATGTAAGAAATTACTTAGAGATATTTCCATTACCTCTCATCCTTTGTGCTCTTTTTTTTTTTTTTTTTTAAGGTTTTATTTTTTTGACAGAGAAAAACACAGCCAGAGAGGGAACACAGGCAGGGGGAGTGAGAGAGGGAGAAGCAGGCTTCCCGCCGAGCAGGGAGCCCGATGTGGGACTCGATCCCGGGTCTCCGGGATCATGACCTGAGCCGAAGGCAGTCGCTTAACCAACTGAGCCACCCAGGCGCCCCATCCTTTGTGCTCTTGTCATGCATTTTACTTTTGCATATATTAAAAATGAAAAAATAATTGTTATTATCTTAGTTTTCGACAATAGGTCATTTATTAAAGATATGCTGTTGGCCAAGCACCATATTTTGACAAGATCCTCCGTACCAGCCCAGGAAATGCACAGGTATGGTGCTGCAGGGGTAGGCACGAAGTGTGAGTACCTACGTGTCACAGATTCAGGTCTGCCGGAGGCCATCTACTTGCAGAAGAGACATTAAATGGTTTGGTTGGCAGGATAATTTATTCAATAACTATAAACCAGTCTCCATCCTCAGCTGCTCTAATGTAATAAACTATGAGATAGACTATGCATAAGCCCAGAGGTATGGGTTTCATCTTACCAAGACACATCTAGCTGGTGTTGAATGTTTGGCCTGGTGGCAGCAGCAACAAACATTTAGCACTCAATGTAGCTCCATCTCTTAAAAAGACCACCCATCTTCTTAGCAGCAAGATGTTATCAGTCTCTTTACATCCTGAAAATAAAAATTTTCCAGATTAGAACATCTTGACCATTGAGTATGGGTTCACTTTTCTTGTCCATATGTCTCATTGTCCAGAGGCTCACAGAATGTTTATTTAAATACCACCATGGGATCACGCAATGACATTGTCTCAGACCAGGCAGCCCACTTTATAGCACAGAGACCTACAATTGACATATAACCACAGGATCCATTGGACATATTATATAACACATCATCCAGAAGCTGTTAGCCTGAATACTGACAGATATTGTATAGCAAGTTTATGGTACCCTCCATCCTCAACAACTTAAACCAAAGACTGTTGTATAGTAATTATTTTTCCTCCCCAACAATTTTAGGTTCTACAGAGCTAGGAGGCCTGTCTCCAAGAGAAGGAATGATTTCATAGTAAGAATTCCACTAACATAGAGCTACAATTGCTGTATGGTCATACTGGCTTCTTATACCAGTAGACTAGGCAAGGAAATAAGTTATTATACTGGTGGGGTAATATCCTAATCACTATGAAAAATGGGATTGCTTCTACCTAATATAGGAAGAGAGGAATGCATTTGGAGCCCAAGAGATCTTGGAGTCTCCATATCCAGGTTTGACTTCAAAAAAGGCAGTTACATAACTACACTCTGATAAAATCACAGAGCCAGGGTCTAAAGCTCCTCAGGGATAAGGGGGTCATCTTACCACACAAGCCTTATAGACCAGCAGAAGTGGTAATAGTGAGTAGAATCTAGAAGAGTTAGTAGAAGACTGTAAGTTATGATTTTCTGATCAACTATAGCAGTGGGAACTATAGCTCATCCTACAAACTCCCCTATTTTAATGTTTTCTTTTTTCCCTTCCCAATATCTTTAAGAAACTATACTAGGATAGAGAAATTAATGTGATGTAAGTGACTTAGACTAATGTAAGGAATGGACCCTATGGACATGTCCATACTCCACCCAGATCCCCATAATTCTTTTTCATTATTCATGTGTCCCCCTCCCTGGCTTTGTTACTCTTTTGTTTCTAAGAACCCATTCTTGAAGTTCTCTTGAGAAGACTACCTTCAAACTGTTGGATCTCCTTTGTCCAGTAAGTGAAGAGCCAAAAGTTCCTGGGAGTTTATAACCCCAAGGCAGCCTAGCTTAAGCTGATTCATGTGGGACTTTGGAAGCCCAGTTCCCTTTCCACAATCTGTAATAAATCCCATGGCATAATTTCAACTCCTGAGCATCCCTGCAAGGGTAAGCTGAAGCAGGAATTTTGCTTGAAGGATGTCCCTGTTTGATTTCTTTCCCTTCTGCTCTCTATACTTTTACTCCTGGGAACACTAAATCAAGGGTGTCCTTAAGCCAGTTCATGCCAGTCACAAAGCCAGTTGTTAAATTTTCAGGAATTTTGTAGGTTGGTTTGGAAACACAACATAATAAAAAATCTAGAAGGCTACTTATATGTCCAGAGTTGAACACATGCTCAGAAAAGAATGAGAAGACTTTCAACTCTGGCTGACTCTCAGGCTCCATGAGAACAGGAAGTAAAGGCTGAGGTAGAGTTGTAAATGGCCTGGCTTAGCATTGTGAAGAAGTGCCCTAATACAAAGATAATCTGCAAACACCAAATAGTATTGTTTTTGTTTATTTATTCGGTCCAGGTGTGGGTGGTGGTGACTCCATGTTTTTAAGAAAATATTTATAAATCACTAGTTCACCATTAAGAGACTTGAGGGAACACACATAGCAAATAATCCAGTCTCAAAAAATAGTTTATGAAAGTCAGTAAGCAATTACAACTCATACGAAGCAGAAGCAATAAAACCTGGCTGTAGGGGAGAGGATCTGTTTTCCAGAATTTCCATATTATGACTCAAAATGTTCAGTCTTTAACAAAAAGGTACTATGCAGGGGCAACTGGGTGGCTCAGTCGTTAAGCGACTGCCTTTGGCTCAAGTCATGATCCCGGAGTCCTGGGTTCAAGCCCCACATTGGGATCCCTGCTTGGTGGGAAACCTGCTTCTCCCTCTCTCATTCTCCCTGCTTGTGTTCCCTCTCTAGCTGTGTTTCGCTCTCCCAAATAAATAAATAAAAATTTTTTTCAAAAGGTACTATGCAGGGTGCCTGGGTGGCTCAGTTGGTTAAGCGACTGCCTTCGGCTCAGGTCATGATCTGGGAGACCTGGGTTGAATTCCCACATCGGGCTCCCTGCTTAGCAGGAGGTCTGCTTCTCCCTCTCTGACTCCCCCTGCTTGTGTTCCCTCTCTGGCTGTGTTTCTCTCTGTCAAATAAATAAAATCTTTAAAGAAAAAAAAAGGTACTATGCATGTAAAGAAATAAAGTATGGTCAATTTACAAGGAAAAATACTCATAGAATTGTCCCTGACAAAAGCTGGATATTGGGCTTACTAGATCAGATCTTAGGAGATATGGGACATCATAAAGTGTTAGAACATATACTTAAAGGGAGTCCCAGAAGAGGAGAGAGAGAGAAATATAAAGTATATTTGAAGAAAAAAAATGGCCCCAAATTTCCCCAGTGCAGTGAATGACATGAATCTACACATTCAGGGATCTCAATAACATTTAAGCAAGATAAACTGAAAGATATCTACACTGAGACATATTATAATCAAACTTTCAGAAATCAAAGAAAGAGAGAACCTTGAAAGGAGTAAAATACATAAAATTCACCACACACAAGGGATCTCCAATATAATTAACAGCCAATTTCTCATCAAAAACCATGAAAGTCAGAAGCAGTGTAATGACATACTTAAGTGATGAAAGAAAACACCTTTCAGGGAAGAATTGCATATACAACAAAATCATTCTCCCAAAGTGAGGAAGATATTAATAAATTTTCAGATAAACTAAAGCTGAAGGAGTTCATCACTTTTATAGATCTGCCTTACAAGAAATGCTAACGGAAATTCTTTAGGCTAAAATGAAAGGACACTAGACAGTAACATGAAGCCATATGAAAAAATAAAAATAAATTAAAAAGACAGGTAAGTGTAACTACATTGGTAGTTACAAGTCTGCTTCTCCTTCTCCCTCTACCCATCTTCCCTGCTCATGCACTCTTTCTCTCAAATAAATAAAATCTTTAAAATATATATGTATATTCCCCTGCAGAGTAAATGAGAGTGGACTAGCTATATTAGTATCTGACAAAGTAAACTTTGTAAAAAGTTATTACAAGAAACAAAGGACATGGGGCTCTTGGGTGATTCAGTTGGTTAAGCATCCAACTCGATTTTGGCTCAGGTTATGATCTCAGGGTCATGAGATCGAGCCCCATGTGGGGCTCATTGCTGAGCAACTTAAGATTCTCTCTCTCTTTCCTCTCCTTCTCCCTGATTCCACTTGCACATGCATACACTCTATATCTAAAAAAAACAGAAACAAAGGCTATTATTTATTGGCAAAAGGATTCCATCAAGAATATATAATGGTTACAAATGAGAAAATGATTATAAGCAATTGACTTTTGTATATTAACCTTGTTCTATGTGCCATACTTGCTTATTATTGCCAAGAATTATTTTGTGGATTCCTTGGGGTTTTCTACATAAACTATTAGGTCATCTAGGAATAAAGATTTTATTTCTTCCTTCTCAACCTACATACCTTTTTTCCTTGTCTTATTGCACTAGTTGAGACCATTACTACAATGTATAATAGGAATGGTGAGAAAAGACCATCCTTGCACTGATTCCAAATTCAGGGGAACGTACCCATTTTTTTCACCCTTTAATGCAATATTAACTGCAGGGTTTTCATAGACAGTCTTCATCAGGTTGATAAAGTTTCCCTCTACTTCTAGTTTGATTAGGTTTATCAAAAATGGGTGTTGATGGGGCGCCTGGATGGCTCAGTTGGTTAAGCGGCTGCCTTCGGCTCAGGTCATGATCCCGGAGACCCGGGATCGAGTCCCACATGGGGCTCCACGCTCGGCAGGACGCCTGCTTCTCCCTCTCTCACTCCCCCTGCTTGTGTTCCCTCTCTGACTGTGTTTCTCTCTGTCAAATAAATAAAATCTTAAAAAAAAAATGGGTGTTGGATTTTGTCAAATACTCTTTCTACATCAGTTGACATGATCATATGAGTTTTCTTCTCTAGGCTGTTGATATGATAGATTACATTTATCGTTTTTTTTTTAATTGTGAAATTAGCCTTTCATACCTGAAATAAACCCTACTTTTTGTGGTATATAATTATCTTTACACATTGTTGGATTTGATTTGCTGATTATTAGTTTAGAATTTTGCATCCATGCTTATGAGAGTTATCAGTCTATATTTTTCCTTTCTTATAATATCTATCTGGTTTTATTATTAAAGTTCTCCCTTTTTTTCTTTCTTTCTCTCTCTCTCCCTTATTTTTTTCCTTCCCTAAGGACTCCTTCTCAGAGAAGTCTTCATCTGGTTACTGTTTCAGCTGTACTGCACCTTTTTGCTGAAGCTCTCTCAGTGTGGTAGCAAGCAAGGTATGAGTGAGGGGAAGCATTTTATAATTTTGGGTTCTTTTCAGGCTTTTAGTGGACCCGTTTCTTTGGGCTATGGATGTTCACAAGTGTTTCTTTAGAGGTATAATTTCCCCTTCCACAATGCTTTGGTGAGACAGAAAGGCAAGTGGGAGTTGAAATGGGAAAAATTATTTTCTCCATCTGAGATAAGACAAGACGGTTAAAGTTTTTCTACCCTTTGAAGGCAGTGTTTTGTTATAGAACCTTCTTGGAGAATATTTTGCAATAATTAATCTTCCCTTTCCCCTTCCAGAGTCACAAAAAGGACTTTTGTGGCTTTTTACTATGAGAATCTCATGGAGCACCTGGAGGTAAACTTTAGAATTTCCTCCAAGACTGCAGCAGCCAGGAATTCCCCTTTGATCTCTGTTCTCTGAGGAGCCCAAGAAAATCACTGATTTTGTGTTTGTTCAGTTTTTTTCTGTTGTAAGGATGACAGTGACATCTTCCAAACTTTTTACATGTCAGAGCTGAAACCAGAATTTATGTTTTGTTTTCATTCAGCTCAAAATACTTTCTAAAATCTCTTTAATTTTTCCTTGTTCTATGGTTTATAAAGGAGTATGCCATTTCATTTCTAAATATGTGGGGCTCTTTTAGTTTTCTTCCCCTGTAATTTAATCAAAATTCTATTGTGATTAAATAACATACTTTGCGCATCTTGAATGGTTTCCAATATAGTGAGACATTTTATGGCACAGAGTATTGCATATCTTGGTAAATTGTCCATATGCCTTGAAAATGATGTGAATTCTGCCGGGTTTTTTTGGTTGCAAGATTTTACAAATTAGGTCAAGTAGATCAGGTTGGCTGATAGTATTATTTAAGTCTTCTGTAGCCTACTGATTTTCTGCCCACTTGTCCAATTAGAGAGAGACTAATTGTGGAATTGTAGTCTTCTTGCAGTTCTAATCAGTTTTGCCTTATGTATTTTAAAGCTTCATTAGTAGGTGTATAGGTCTTTGAGGTTGTTATATCTTCTTCATGAATTGGCTTCTTTATTATTACAAAATAATTTTGTTTCTGGTAATATTTTTGCTTTGAAATCTAGTTTGTCTTATAGTAATATAACCATGTCAGCATTATCTTTAAAAATAAGTTTTTATCTAGTTATTTGAGAGAGAGTGGGAGAGAGACAGAGAGAGGGAGCACAATCAGGGGAAAGGGCAGAGGGAGAGGAAAAAGCAGACTCCTCACTAAGCAGGGAAACTGACACAGGGCTCAATCCCAGAATACTGGCATCATGACCTGAACTGAAGGCAGATGCCTAACCGACTGAGCCATCCACGTGCCCCAATAACATTATTTTGATTAAAGTTAGCAAGGAATATCTTTTTCCAACATTTTAACCCATTTGTGTCTTTACAATTAAAGTATATTTCTTATAAGAATCCTATTTGGGTCTTACTTTATCCAATCTGATAATTTCTGATCTGTAATTGAGGAATTTACACATTTTACCTGTAATATAATTATTGATTTGGTGGGCAGAAATCTACCACCTTGTTATTCTCTAATTGTCTTGGCTATGATTCATTTCCTTTTTCCTCTTTTCCTGCTTTCCTTTGGATTAAATAAATATTTTTTTATGATTGAATTTTCTCTCCTTTTTTGGCTTTATTAGCTATAACTCTTTGTTTTGTTATTTTAGTGGCTATTCTTTGATTTATAATCTATTTAATAAGTTTTTAAAAAAGATTTTATTTATTTATTTGACAGAGAGAAACAGTGAGAGAGGGAACACAAGCAGGGGGAGTGGGAGAAAGAGAAGCAGGCTTCCCACCAAGCAGGGAGCCTGATGCAGGGCTCGATCCTGGGACTTCAGGATCATGACCTGAGCCAAAGACAGATGCTTTAACAACTGAACCACCCAGGCACCCAATCAATTTATCTTTTTAAGTCATCTCCATCCCTTACATGGGACTCAAACTCATAACCCTGAGAATCAAGAGTTGCATGCTCTACAGACTGAGCCAGCCAAGCACCCCTGTCATTTTCATTTTTATTTAATCACAGTCTCATGTCAAGTGATATTATATGCATTCAAGTATAATGCAAGAAACTAACAGCAGTATACTTCCATTTCCCCACTCTTAGCCTTTTTGGTATTGTTTATATGCATTGTAAATCAACATATGTTTTCAACTTCCCTACTATGTTGTTTAAGTAGTCTACTACCTTTTAGAAAATAAAATATTTTTTAAAAGATTTTATTTATTTGATAGAGAGAAACACAGCCAGAAAGGGAACACAAGCAGGGGGAGTGAGAGAGGGAGAAGCAGGCGTCCTGCCGAGCGTGGAGCCCCATGTGGGACTCGATCCCGGGTCTCCGGGATCATGACCTGAGCCGAAGGCAGTCGCTTAACCAACTGAGCCATCCAGGCGCCCCATAAAATAAAATATTTTTTTAAATACTATGTATTTATACTTATGTCTTAGTCAATTTGAACTGATATAACCAACTACCATAGACTGGGTTATGTACAAACAACAGAAATGCATTTCTCACAGTCTGGAGGCTGGAAGTGTGAAATCAAGGTGCCAGCATGGTTGGGTTTTGGTAAGAAAATCTTCTGAGTTGCAGATAGCTGAATTTTCTTTTATCTTCACATGACAGAAAAAGAGCTGGCTTTTTCCTGGCCTACTCTTATAATGGCCCTAATCCAATCAATAAGGATTTCATCCTCATGACTTAATCACCACCCCAAGGTCCCACCTCCAAATATCACATTGGGGATTAGATAGCAACATATGAGTTTTAGGGGGGGACACATTCAATCCATATCACTCAGGCAAATTTTTGTTATTTTCTTTATTTCTATAGATTGGTATTTCCCTCATATTTTTCCTCTCTGCCTGAAGAATTTCCTTTAACATTTATTTATTTATTTATTTATTTGACAGAGAGAAACACAGCCAGAGAGGGAACACAAGCAGGGGGAGTGAGAGAGGGAGAAGTAGGCTTTCCGCCCAGCAGGGAGCCCGATGTGGGGCTCAATCCTGGGTCTCCAGGATCATGACCTGAGCTGAAGGCAGTCGTTTAACCAACTGAGCCACCCAGGGGCCCCATCCTTTAACATTTTTTACAGTGCAGGTATTTTTGTGAGAAAATTTTTCAGATTTTGTATTTCTGGAAAAATCTTGTTTACATTCAATGCCTCCACTCTATTTCTATTGGATAGTACTGGGTTACATATATGTCCCATGTATTTTTTCTTGTTTTTCATCTTTTTTTTTCATTTGATCTCGCCAACTTGATACTTTCACTGATGTGTTTTTCCATTTACTTCCATTACATCTGTTCTGTTTTGTCTAATCTTCTATTAAATCCATAAATTAAATTTTTACTGTCAAATATAACATTTTTTTCAGTTACAGAAATTTACTTTAGATTTCTATTCTCTGATGAAATTTCCCATCTTTTATTCATTTTAAGGAGCATTTTAACCATAAGTTATTTTAAATCAATTATCAGAGGGTGCTTGGGTAGCTCAGTCAGTTAAATGTATGATTCTTGATCAGCTCAGTTGATGATCTCAAGGTTGTGAGACTGAACCTGATGTTGGGCTCTGTGTTCAGCATGGAGTCTGCTTAAGATTCCCTCCCTCTGCCTCTGCCCCTTCCCACATGCTCACACGCACTCTCTCTTAAAAAATTTAAGATTAAAACTAAATCAATTATCTGGAACTCCAATGGATGTGTTTCTATGATCTTTATAAAAAATATATATTTATATAATTTTTGTGATCTGGTCCTACGTTTTAAATCTCCTAGTAATTTTTTTTTTAATTAACTTTTTCTTTATTATTTCTTAAAGGAAGATGATTAAAAGATAAAGATTACAGTGGTGGAAAAGGACTACTAAAAGGACTTTTCCTCATTTGAGAATAAAGTTTTTTGTTTAATGATAGGAATAGAATTATACAAAAATTGTATATTTTAGGTCAAAGGTTCTTTCTACTCCCCCTAAATAACCTTTCCCATTGCTGGTTTTTGGGTTTTTTTGTTTTTGTTTTTGTTTTCCTTTCCTTTTGTTACAGCTTAGGACCAGTAGTAAGTTTGTCACTCTTTAAAATTAGTTCTCTTTCCTTCAATAG